>JAQFVV010012417.1:6561356-7054563 GCA_028023455.1 Epiperipatus broadwayi | reverse complement strand
TCTTTGTGCCTAACCAAGTTATTTTTGAACATATCACAATTTTTATATGTCTCACCATTATTCATTTCTTTAGACTTGCCAACAGTGATTTGGATCTGAAGGTTTATTACACCTATGCTGGAGATATTGAGTTTCAATTACACTATTTTTCACTCTTTTTAAATTCATCTGAGCTGCTTTGATACTTTTTTAATTATTAACTTATCATTTAAAAAATTATTATAACTTTAGTATGCACCATGTTTTCAGTAGTATCAGATTTCCATTTCTTTTAATGCATGAATTGCAAAATTATCCAATTGTTTGCTTTTATGGTCTGGAATATCAGTTATGTCACTTACACAAATGGTGTGCTTTAAATCAGTATAACTTTTAAAGCAGAAATTTTTGGTTTAAAATTTATTACAAGAGTCACACTGAAATTGAAAAGCATTGCTATCATACCTTGAAACTTTTCCATGAGAATTTCAAAATGTATTTTATTGATATTCTCTGAAAAAATCTTTTACAATAAAATTTTGAGATCTTATGCAGACTCAAAGAAGTGCATTTTTTTATAGTTAGAACTTTTACCAAATAGCAAATATTTTGCTTTATTCTTGCTACTTGACATAATAGAAATTAGAATTGTTTTTGAAAAAAAAATGGCTTCATTGTGGTAAAACTCTTTAAATATTGTCTGGTTTGAAAAAAAATCTAGTCAGAATTTTAAAAAATAGAAATGAATAAAAAAATTAGAAATTTTAATTTAGTAGTTCACATTATAACTGCTTAGTGGTATGATTTAAAATGTTACTTCCTATCACATTACATTATAAACATTGGTGCTTATCTCCATAGGAAAATAAGTGTTTAAAATTATAAGAATTATTTCAATATTATTTAGATTTTGCATTTTTTTAAATTTTATCATTAACAATTTTGATCTTAAAAATAATAAATATATTTTATCGATACCTTAAAATGCATTAACATATTAATATTATTTTGCATTCATCATCAGATATAAATATGGTATTTAAAACATTTTTTTTAAAAAAACTATATATTACATAATTTTTAGATTTTTACATTTATACTATGTACAATATATCTATGTTAAAATCATCAGCATTTTTTATGTTTCAAAGGAATTTTATTGAAACTCATAAGATGTTACAAAGTAAGAAAATATACACAAATAGAGAATAAACCAAATCAATCATTACAATAAAAAAAAAAAACAGAAAAATATACAAAACTAAAACAAATTGAATATTAATATAAAAAAATATTACACAATGAAGTATAGTTAAATTAAATTTTTGGATGCACCACATATGTATTGTGTCACTTTTATATTAAATCAGAATACACTACATGCAAGATATAGAATCTCTAGCACAGACTATGTGATATACATATTGTTACTTGTTTTAGATTTTGTAAATCGTCTTTATTCTATGCTCAAAGGCTAGTGGGTTTTTTTGTCATTTACTTTCAGCTGTTTAGATTTGTTTAAGAAAATAATAGTTTACCATCTTGGTTTATTTTCATACATGGATTTGCCTTTTGTGCATTAGAAATTATATATGATAAAAATGGCAGTTTAAATAGTTGGGAAGAAATTTCCATCAAAAGAACCCATAATAGTTATAAGAGAAATTTCATTGTTCTATAGATTATTATTGTCTAAGTTCCAACAAGTCCAGAGAATGCATAGAAAAAATGAAACCTTTTACTTCTCAATAGCATAGTCAATAGAATGTATATAAAAATAATATCTCTAGAATCTCAAGAAATGGAAAGTCATTATACTGATGTTAAAAAGAAAGCCAAAATATCTAAATTTGTATAATAATTGTTTATTTATATTAATTATCAAAAGATGAAGTTTATTTGAAGGGTTAGAATGAAACAATCCAAATGCTTCCAATTTATGTCTTGTTGATATATATATTGTAACGGGCACATACGCCATTACATTTTTTTTTTAAAATTAGACATGAAAAATAAAAGTTCGCAAATAAAAACTTCTTTTTTTAAGAATTAAAAATTGAAAATTAAAAATAATCTAAACTCTAATATATAAAATCACACAGATGAAAAATTATTAAAAGAAAACTTTATTAAAAAAAAAAAGAAAAAGTTTTAAAACTAAATATTAAGAAAAAGACTTGAAAGATTTAAAGATAAAAACAATGTACAATAAATTAATTAATGCTATTGTAAAATGGAAATGATTTTTAATTAGTTAAAAGTAAGCTGGCCCTTGGGCATTGCAAAATGTATAAGCAAAGATCAGATAGGAGAGAAAAAACAATAGAAACTAATAGCCAATAAAAGAAATCCCTCAGGAAATGGACCTCAACGAAAAGACCATCACCATCTTCATGAAGTAATGTCCACTGAATTCAAAATTCTAATATAAAAGAAAAAGTTTGGAAATAAATTTTAGTGAGTGAAGAAAGAGCTGGGAAGAGAACAGAGATGTGAAAGCAGAGGTGTGCTAGAGTTGAAGGAGAAGGGATTGAAAAGATGCACTCTTCAATCCCTTCAGTTTTGCTATAAAAAAGAGAAAGAGAAATGACCAATTGTTTTCTATATTGTGGACCACAGGACATTGGGGGAATTAATGCTGGATCCCAAATGGCAAGCAATGGATAAATATGAACTTTTTAAAAACCATAAGAACTTTATGAACATTTTCAAAACAATAACTCTAAATTCTAAATCTTTCAGTATTTAATGCAAATAGAATCCTATCTGACCAACATAAATTAATATTAATAATGTTATTTGATGTTTTTTTTTTAAAAAATCATTTCCATTTAATTTTTTTTGTTCTTTTAAGTTTTATTATGATTTTTGTTTTTTCATTAAACTAAGCTTAATAAATGCTAAATTTAAGTCGGGCATGAATGGCTGCGTAGATTTGTAAAGTTATATTAGTTTAATTAAGGGAGGGTAAATCTTAGGTTATTTGTTTCATACTTAAATTGGATCAATGGATTAGATATATTGGTGTAATTAGTAAATGTAGTATGAGGTCCGCTATGTGCAGGATTGCATTATATGCTGCACACCCTCTTTTTGCCTATGGAATGGGATAGTAAGACGGAAAATGCAGTCCCTTCCTATGGAGTTTTTATTATTGCTCTTCTCATCAGACAGATGTAGTATTCCTGTCTGGATGAGAGTCAATGTCTTCTATGCTGTTCAGATGTACATTCCTGACAGTATAGTATTTGTGCTGTTGTACTCATGCTGCATTGAAGACATCGATATATCGGATGGATTGACGTTGGGTTGGCTGCAAACTTTTGGCCTAAGGTTAAATAAGGGATAGAATTTTTTTTTAAGTGCAATCTATGTAGTCTATTCATACTCGACACTCTAATAAATATTAAATGCATCAGTGCAAACTTTCAAAATAAAATAAAAACAGTTAAATTGTAAATTAAAATCTAAAGTAAAGTTTTAATGTTTATATAAAAAAAATTAAACATACTAAAATAATTTTAAATTTCTATATATGTTTAATAAATGTTTGTGTGAGTTATTACTGGCAGTGGCTTCTTTTTTTTTTAATTGAAATATTATTAGATAAGAATTTATATTTTATAAATCTCTGCATCTCCCTGAGCTAGTGGCATTGGGCTGACGTTCGGAACTAAATATATAAAAAAAATTTCTTAACTTACATATCTGCCTACGTTCAAATGCCTGGCGGCACCCTGTACAGCAGATATGGTAAGACTTTGATTATTATCTGACCTTTATAATTGGCACCCATCTGCTTTCACATCTCTGTCCTCTTCCCAGCTCTTTCTTCACTCACTAAAATTTATTTCCAAACTTTTTCTTTTATATTAGAATATTGGATTCAGTGGATATTATGGCATAATGATGGTGATGGTCTTTTCATTGAGGTCCATTTCCTGAGGGATTTCTTTTATTGGCTATTAGTTTCTATTGTTTTTTTCTCTCCTATCTGACCTTTGCTTATACATTTTGCAATGCCCAAGGGCTAGCTTACTTTTAACTAATTAAAAATCATTTCCATTTTACAATAGCATTAATTAATTTATTGTACATTGCTTTTATCTTTAAATCTTTCAAGTTTTTTTCTTAATATTTAGTTTTAAAACTTTTCTTTTTTTTTAATAAAGTTTTCTTTTAATAATTTTTCATCTGTATGATTTTATATATTAGAGTTTAGATCATTTTTAATTTTCAATTTTTAATTCTTAAAAAAAAAGTTTTTATTTGCGAACTTTTATTTTTCATGTTTATTTTTAAAAAAAAATAATGGTTTTATTTTAAAAAAATATGGCCAAGTTATTTCTAATATATGGTTGCAGTAGATAATTTTGTGTATGATAAGATATTTTTAAAAATCATCCTTTGCTGAATAGAATCCAATTTCATATGTTTTTGTTTAAAATCATAATATGTATTTCAGAAAAAATAAAATCAAGGATTTCTAATCACAATATTATTTAACAGATAGGTTAGATCTAGACCTAGAGTCATCATAAGTGCAGAATGATAAGGATTTAATGACCATTAATAAACTGATTTAACATAGATTAATCAAAAGAAATCTATAAGTAAAAAAGATCTGCAATTGTAAAAAGAAATAGAATATGAGGAAAAGAAAATATTTTCTACTTTTAAGGAGAAAGTTATCTTAAAGTTTCCAAG
Source organism: Epiperipatus broadwayi (assembly GCA_028023455.1). Taxonomy (NCBI): domain Eukaryota; kingdom Metazoa; phylum Onychophora; class Udeonychophora; order Euonychophora; family Peripatidae; genus Epiperipatus; species Epiperipatus broadwayi. Next base: position 7,049,877 of record JAQFVV010012417.1, on the reverse strand, counting down.
AAAAATAATGGTGTATATGGTGAATGGAAGCAGAGATTAAGATAAACAGAATTCTATTAATAATTCTAGTACTATGTGGTACATAGGCAAATACTATATTCTGTATGATCACATGTAAGTTTTAAATGTAATTATTAGTAAATTTGTTTCTCCTTTCCCAACTCTCTCTCTCTCTCTCTCTCTCTCTCTCTCTCTTTTATATATATATATATATATATATATATATATATATATATATATATATATATATATATATATATATATATATATATATATATAAAAAGGATACATCTTTGTAATAACAATCCGTTTCCCCTGATGCTGAGATAGAATATCAAGAGATGAGAGGCAAACCATATATGTTTGGGTATGCTGATGAATTTGTTTATTAATAAATATTTATTTTTGTCTCTAACAAATCTAGGACATGTGGAATTCATTATTTTCATCCACTTTATTAAATAAATAAATTTTCTAATATATTTTAAACCTTGTATATTAAACCTGACATTAATTTTATGATTCTTTTTCTTTATTATTAAATTATATGATAATTATTTGTTATTGGGTGATAAATTATGATGTTGTATACATGCAGAACAATCATAATCTAGTCTCCACCGAATCACAAAGTAGAGTTAATATATTTTTGATTCCATTTTACCTGCATTATCATTGAAAGTATATTGAAAGTTTTAACTTTTCTTCTGAATTTCATTTGTAATTAATTTCTTCACATCATCAGTATTCTGTGAATTTTTCTTCTTAATTTTTTGCAAGGAAAGCAACAGATTTCTTTTTTACAGCTCTCAATTTATTTTGATTAATGGGGGATTTAGAGTTAATTCTTCCATATATCTATAGAGATTTTATTTATGATAATTGGCATTACATTATTTACAATTGGGCTGTTTTTTGTTTCTCTTAATTAGTTTTTACAAATTTTTATTTTCCATGATTTTGTAGAGTCAATTATACATTTTGTGTTTGACTCTTATTCATTAGCCTTTTCTAAAAGAGTAGCAGAAATACTAGCTATACATTGTTGTGATTTATTATCAAAACATTAGTATGTCTGCACTTTTAAATATATTGTGATGTTTATAATGTACATCAATGTAATTATTTGCTAAGTGTCTCCATTGACCCACTTTAAAAGCTCTATGGCTTTTTCCCCCAAATGAATAGTAGTATCATCTTTGATCTGAAATTTGAATATTGTTGTTTTTTTTATGTAATTTTAATTTTAAATTATAGTTATTACTATAAACTGGAAATAGTTCCACTAGTTTTTCTAAAATTAACTTATGACTAGTTTTAAAAAAAAGTACTTAAAACTCGAGGAATTACATTTTGTCTATTCTGATTTATAATTACTAAAGCATAGTTATCAAGTGTTTTAATTATTTTTTTAAATAGTCACTTTGGTCTATATTATAAAATTTTGGTACTAAATATCATTGATTAAAATGATCCATTATTCTAAAAAACTATCTCCATATTGTTTATGCTTAGTTTAATTGATATTATTAATAAGATTTTAACTTTTAGTTATTGACTTATACAATGTCAAAATATTATAGCAGTCATTTCTCCATATGGTAATTCTATGAGGGCAATTATAATCAATAGATTCACTTGCCACCAATAGAAAAAAGACAATTAATAACCAAAATGTTGACTCACACAGATGAAATATGTAAATTAAAGTATTTGCCCTGTATCATCAAAAAGATGTATCATACATTTTCTGAATTTGAATGAATTTGGCTAAATTGTAATTTTTTTAAATATTTGAGTTCATAAAGACTAGTAAAAACTTGCTATAGAAGGTACTTTATCACTATTTTTTAAATATGTACTAAAAATATATATAAATAATAAGTGAAATAATGCTTAAACTAAATGGGATAATGATGTAATTAGAAACCAACCAGTAACCACCTAAACATTCACAATAAAGATAATAATCAATATTTCTCACTGCTGTCAAGGCAACCTTTTTCTCACCTTTTAATAGCAAGAATGGAAATCTACTCTTACTAATGGTCCATTGAATATATATGGACACTTAAAGATTGTAACTTGATCACAGAGAATGAAATATTGAAACATGGGCATGTTTATTTCATGTTTAAAGAAGTTTATTTAAACTTCATTGTATCAATATTTCATTTTCTGTGGTCAAGTTGCAATCTTTAAGTGTTCATATATATTCAATGGACCATTATTAAGAGTGGATTTCAATTTTTGCTATTAAAAGATGAGAAAGTTACCTTGACAGCAGTGAGAAATATTGATTACTATCTTTATTATGAATGTTTAGGTGGTTACTGGTTGGTTTTTAATTAAATATATATATATAGTATTTAATATTATTCATGAATACATATGAACGATTTTGGAAAAATGGCATGAATAAAGTGGTCCCATTGTATGTAACACATATATATTATGGACTGAATTATAAAGATATACATATGTTTTGAATTTAAAAACAATGCCTTACACAAATTTTCAAACGTATTAAAAAATTTTAAATAAAATATATACCAAAAATTTCCAATATGGTGGTTGGTTAAGATGACCATACGGTCTGATCTTTTGAGTACAGTACTGGTATTCTGGCCATTGGTCCTGGTTAGTTATGAAATTTAATCAGATCAGTATTTTTGAAGCTTTTTTTTATATTAAAACTCTTTTATTCTAATGCTACACTTGATTCTTTTTTTTCTCTCTCAAGTGTCATAGCATCAGCCGGGAAGAGAACCCGCTAATCCGGGACAACTGCTTTTGTTGTATTTCTTCACTTAAAGACAAAAAAAGATAAGCGTATTTCATAATATTTTTTCGACTTATATTCTACGACAACGACTATACTCGTACTATCTGAGCTATTTAAAATGTCCTGGGTTTAAATTTGAAAAAAAAAAAGTAACATATGGATGGTGCATTACTTGTTAATTATGCTGATGACGGGATTTAGTAACAATTTGGAAATTATTTCAGGTTTCAATTAAGTTACGGTTTATTTTTCATATAGCAACTTAATCAACGAATTAATTAATGATATGTAAAGGCGTATCCAGCTATTTTATTTTGAAGGTAGAACAAGTAACAAAACTTTTTTTTCCTGTTCTTCTTTAGAACAATTGCTGGAGATTTATTTTGCGGTGGCGATCTAAAGACTGCGTTATGCTACTGAATAATGAGGGTCTATATATAATAATCTACAAATTTAAAAACACGTAATGCATTAATAGTAATCAAATTGATTTTTATTAAAACACGTGTTAAGATGTAGAATGAATGCAGACATTAAAAATTCTTACTAATTCTAAGCATATTTTTTTTTAGAAAAAAAAATCGAATAATTTATTGTTTGGATCGGAAGTGACAGAGTTGAGCCGGATCTTAAGCTCCAATGTCTCCATTGTGCCATTCCTTCAATTTAAATGATCAATGTAAAGACGTGTTTTCAAAAAAGACTGTGTATTATAAATAAAATAGTTTATTTTTAAAAAAGTAAACTTTTTTCCCCTGAAACACTTTTTATTGTTTGTAAAATGACAAACTTTTACATTTTATTTTCAAATATTGTTCTAATAACCGCTGTCACCATTATTAAACAAACAAAATGAAACTTTATACCAAATATAGATTTAACCAATAAAAAATTCTGTAGTATATAATTACAGACTAAAATAATTAATTGTAGAAACTTTTTTTTTAATTCAGTTGTTGGAGAGTTTCTTTTTTGGAATCTCGAGACCAGAATAATTGTGTTTGGCGAAATGTTGCTTCAATGATTTTTCTTTCATAAATTGCTCTCCAGTTTAGAACTCATTTTGGCAATTGATTTGCGTCCAGCCTGGTGACACTTTTTCAAATATTGAACTGGAATTTGTTAGTTTAGATATGAGAATAATGCTTGTAATCTTTTCTTCTGATACTTGCTGATTTCAAGCAGAAAGCAATTAAGTAAGCTTGCTGAGATAGGACGCGTTTTCTCATGGATAAAAGAACCTCTCTAATCAAAAATATTTTTCAGACTCTTTTGTGTATATGCACCACCCTTCATCCTCAATTGATAAAATAAATTTGAATGTAGTAATGACAAAATAATTTTGGATATAAAAGTGTAAAGGTAATATGGCTTTTGAAATACTGTAGCATTAAAAGAATAGAAAGATGGAATTTATTAACATTTCTAAATGATTAAGTATTTTTTTAAATACCTTAATATTTCTATATATTTTTTAAAAATAAATTTGTTTGAACATCAGTAGAAATACAGTTATTATTAACTTATATCAAACATATTCTTTGAATTATTAAGGCATGACTGCAGCTAAAAAATAACTTGCTTAAATTGAAAACAACTTTATTTACGATAATGCAGCATCCATAAAGAACACACACAAAAACTACTGCTATGTGAGAAAAAATCAATTGAAAATATTAGAAAAATATATTGTATCACTGATAATGAGATCCCATTCTCCACATACATATATACAAACAGTGAAGAATAAAACATTCATTAGATTTACTGAATGTCAGATAAAAGGGGCTTGAGTGTTTTTCTATTTTTGTTTTATCTTTTAATTAATGATATCTGGATACCCATTTACTAACCAATACTGAATTATTACCTTAAAAAAAATTTAAGCCTCTTTGAAATATGAAAAAGTTACAAATTTTAATTAGGCTGGATTGAATCTTCAGACTGTGGTCATGACAAGAAGTTGCTTGAATAATCATTTGATAAAAGTGAATAAAAGAGTAGATGGCTTATAAAACTTCTGTAAATTACCTCTTTGTAATTATAATCAAAATGCAAATAAAATTTTAAAAAAACTTATTTCAATATTACTGAACTCAATTAATGGTTTTTGAATATCCCAGGTCACCAAGTCGATTCTTTTTATAGGTTAAAAAAAGTAATTCTCTGTTTATGCATTATACTTTAAACAACTAATTATAGTGTTAACAAATAGTCTACTTATTTCTTTTGAATTAATAAGAAGATAATAGTGATTCATTGGGTTTTATTATTAAAATTCTACATCTTCACACATTATTTATTTTCTGGCAGTTTGGGGGAGGGGGGTGAGTTTTCTACATATAATAAGTTTTATTTTCATAACAAATGAATGTAATTTAATAATAATAAAAATATTTATAAAAGTACTTGGCCTATTTTTTTCTTTTCTTTTTACTATGTTTGATTTGATATACAATCAATTATTTCAATTGCATTTAAATTCTTAAGTATAATATTTATCTTTATAATTTTACTATAAACAAAACAGAAAACACTAAAATTGTAATTTTGAATTCATGAGGCCTATATAAAATCCTCAAAAATAGTCATTTCAACTTTTTTAAAATATAAGAAAGTATCAGCTTTTAATGCTAATTAGAATAAATCTCTTAGTCCAAATACATTATGATTGTGCTTCCAGTTTTACCTTTTAAATGGGTATTATTGAAGTTTTTGAGAAATAATATTTCATTATTTTTTTAGATGTTTCATAATTTGTTTTTTTTTCCTCATACCTAGATCAAGCAATATTTGATAATATGAATTCTTAGTCTTTTTGAATAATGTCATTCTTTTTTTTCTCTAGCATTTTCTACTTTCATGCAATGCTCATTGTAAAACAAGAACAAAATCTTCTTATAAACATATCTATAAAATATGCTTAATGTGTAATAAATAATTTTAAAAATAAAATGAATGCACACATATCTTTTAATTAATTTGAAATGATGTTTCTTTAAATGATTTTCACATTAAAATGATGTAATAATTATCTGCATAAATTGTATTGTGCAGAATAATTTCTTATATTGAGAAGTTTATGAATCAGTATTTGATTGAGAAAAACAAAGAGGACACTGTTTCTATTTATTGTTGACATTTAAAAGCAAAAAAATTGCAGTTATACTTCAAAACTAACATTCAGTCTTGATTCTTTGAATATTTCAATAGTGATCTCAGATTATTTATTCTGTACATAAATTAAAACAATAGATCCAAGTTGCTCTCTTATTTAAAACTATATAAAAAAACTAAGCTTTAGCTAAAAGATAGATTGGTATTATTCTATCTTTTTATATTTTGTTAATGTTTGCATTTCTTTTTATTTAGATATATTTTAAGTTATGATTATTTATTATTATTTTATTTATTATGTAAATCCTTTTAAGTATTATAATACTATTAAATATCTTAGAACTGAACATACAAAAGCATGTATTTCTCTCATTAAGAGATTCTATGGTTATCAAGAAGGCATAGTTAAAAAATCTAGTAGCCTAAGATAATTTTTTGTTAAAACAAACGCAGCTTCTTACTGTATTCATATTTAATTTGCATAATAAACATTTTTGAATATGATGATATGCAAGCCAGATGAGCTAGTATTAGTATAGAAAGTTTAAAAAAATTAACAAGTTGGGGTATACTATATTTTAACAACAAAAATGAAGGTGTGAATGCTCTTATTTTGAAAATAAAAGTAGAAAGTAAATAACTGAATTATTTTGAAACATCAAATGGATTAAGATTATGTCTACTCATAGAATGAAAATTCCACATTAATAGTACACAATGGTAGTGCAATTATTATTAATTTGTTAAGTGATATATATATATATATATATATATCACTTAACAAATAGACTTAACATATATATATATATATATATATATATATATATGTTAAGTCTTAAGGTGATAGCCTTAATATATATATTGTACCAGTCAAAAAGAAGCCAACACATCAACAAACCCAAACTCAAAGTCAGATTCAAACTCAGGCCATTCAAACTGAATTCAAACCCAACTCACGAGCTCAGATCAAATCAATGGATGACATATATTGATGGTACATGACTATGCGCCAAGGAAATAGCTCAATGGATGATGATGATTAATGAGACCCCTGATTTAACTCTAATGAAGTATAATAAAATAACTAAGAATCTTTATAAGTCAACTCATATATATATGTGTTCGGGTTGCCAATACAGACAGCGAGCATTAATATTAAAAATAATTATTGAATAAGAAAGAAAGTTAAAAACCAAATGTGTTAATAAAATGTTTAATAATAATAATAATAATTTTGTTCAACTTTTAGATTATTATATAGATTATCTCTAGTCTTTAAACGGAATTTATATTTACAATAAGAATGGCAGTCCTTATTATATGCCAATATGATTACGCAATATTCTAGGAGAAATATATATATATATATCTATGCCCCAATGAGGAAGTAAAAGTAGATAAAGGTATTTGGCTGTGACAGAAATTATGATTCAAATTCTAAAAGAAAGAATGTGAGATTTATTTTCACATTCGTAAATCAATTCACAAAGAGCAAGATACATGTTTAGGGCATAACTTTAATATTTAATAGAAAACTTACTTAATTATAAATAAATATGAATTTGTTTGACTTTAATAAAATCAATTCATCACAATTTACAAGCATGAGAGCAGGCTTTACTGGAACTGAGAAATAAACGGTACTGACGACTTATGAGCTATAAGAATAAATATGAAAAATAATGGCTTGTCTGTGATTTGAGAAAATAGCAGGGTGCTTGTATTTGACAAGTCTTTGATGCCCTATATGAAGGATCCATAGAACACGGAAAACCAGGTTAGGTCGTAGCCTTGAACCTTTGGTGTTCCAAATATAAAACAAGCAAGTGAGGAAGCACTTTCTTCCTATGTAATTTAACGAACAGTAATATCACCGAGGACAAACCTGTGAAGCAGGAGATGACTCGCATCAGCAACATTCAGAAAAATGATAACTTGGTAATCATCTTTTAATTAATAAAACCCATTTTATATAAAGAATGCTCTACGTGATGACCTGACCAAGTTGAATTAAAGTCAAACGAGCTTTAACTAAAAAGTACTTAATGCGATTATAGAATCATGTTAATCATGCCCCAAACGTCATGCTCTTCCTGAATATTAATACAGAAATACAAATTTAAATTAGAATATGTTCACTTTATTCCCTTTATCAACCTTTAGCAAAACATTTTAATATTATTAATGTGAATAAATGAATATTATAAACTCAGTAAAGTGGCCAGGAGCATAGGTTAGAAATTGAGCTAATAATTTATTATTATTAACCATTAATAAAAATAGCAAAAATTATATAACTCCTTCAACTTTAAAATTAATAGAACTGTATCCAATGAGTTCTAATGGGTAAGAATTACTATAAAAATTAATATAAGGTTATTTAACAAGGCAAACGCAATGAAGGAAATTATTATCGAGTTGAAGTTTTACTGGCATATAATTAAAAATAAACAACATTAATAAATCACACAATAAATATATATAATATAATAAATGAACCGCCATCATAAGAAAAGAGAAAGTTAACAAATATTAAATTTAAAGACTAGAGATTAAGATAGAGAATTACTACATAATTTAAAATAGCATTAATACATTAAGGAAAGAGAAGAGCTTTTAACAGTACTTAATTTAAAGGTAGTGTAAAATAAAGTTCGAAGACCGGCGAGAAAATAGCGGTTCATATAAGAAAGATATTACCATTTCTTCATAGTTGGCTCCTTAAATTACACACGGCAGAGTCCAGTTGGATGAAACGTAGATGCGCATTTTGGAAAATTATTTGAATGACATTTTGAAGGATTTCTCTAAGGTTTCGGCAGCTTACGATTGGTATATGAATTTTTATATTACAGCCACATTGAAGATTTTCAGGGGACTTCAGGAACTGTAGTCAGACTCCTGAAGTTAAGCCCCCCCCCACCATGGTAGAAACACTATTTTACATAATTTAACTGGGCAGCTTCTTCTCTAATGAAATATATAGGGCTTCTCTTAATGAGGAATAATAGCTGCTTGGAAACTTTTCCTGGGTTCTTTATACTGTATCTGATGCCTTCAGGCTAGCGCTTCTTTCCTAATCAATCTTACAAAAATTTACTAGTTGTTTTTAGATACATTCCTTCGATAAGGCTTTCAAACTCATTAACTTGAATTCATTTTCTAATTAGAAAATGAATTTTTAAAATCAGAAAATGATTTTAATTAGGACCATCCTTACATTTTAAATACTTATCTTTTTCTAATTAATAAAAACTTTACCCATTGTTTTTGGAAAGGGACAATCTGAAAACTTATTGAAAGAATGTAGCTTTTAATCACTAAAAATTTGAACAAACTATTTAAAGTAAAATAAAACATTTCTGACGCAATGAAACTTTAGAACGAATATGTACATTTAAATATTTATAAATATATATGCACAATCCACGCAGTTATAATATATATAAATTCATGAATAATTCTAACATGAATTTATTAATAGAAATGATTAGTTTAAATCTCAAATGAGTAAATTTTAACACACATTTATAATAGTTTTTCTTTAAGGAAACTAGCGTGGACTGAACGTATAAAGCCCCATTGCATCGGAAATTCAAGGTTAGTACAAGGGTTTGAAGTTGGCTACATGTGAAAGATAATGAATCTAGGATCGAACTTAGATCTGACTGCTTCATTATATATATATATATTACAACAGTAGCATATGATTTTTTCTTTATAGGATCTAAAATTTAGAGCATTGGAAATGAATCAAATTCACCAAACAAAAATAGATGAACATTTAGCTCCAATAAGCAAAGAGAAAAATTAGAATTCTTCATGCATTAATCTATTGACTGTTAAATATTGTGAAATAAAGTAGAAGCTTTTGAATTCTGTTCTAAAGAAAATTACTTAGAATTTTTTGATAAAAAAAAAAATGTAATAAAAAAAAATCAAGCCTAAATACTTAAAAAAATCTAAAAGATATTATGAAATACAATGGTTTTTTAGATAAATTTTATTTGGAAATATTGAAGATAATAAAATCCAATGATAAAATAGATAGATAAAATATTGAAGCTATATATAATTCACAATATCATGAGAAATAGAAAAAAATGGAAAATCTTTGCAAATGGCATAATTAGTAATCACCATACACTGAATGGAACATAACAATAGCAAAATAGTTAATTATTGAATTTGCAAAATTCATATTGTAGCAACTAATATTTAATAAAATAACTTTACAATAATGGCTAATTAAAACTGATCACTAATAAGTATTTATTATTTCTTCTTTTTAGTAGGAGTCTTTATTTAAAAATTATTCATTAATTCCATTATATTTAATAATCTTTAATATAATTTTATAATTAAATATACATATATTTAAAATTTCTGGAATTCAAATTACTAACATCTGTGTTTTATTATACTTCTTTTTCCTCTGGAACATCATATGATTCATAAATTCCTAGCTTGAAGATCAGCAATTGAAATCAACTATTTTTTAACAAATAATTAGGTCATAAAAAAATCATATAAAATTACATTTTACATTCAGAATATATACAAAATTAAATTCAGAATTTTTGTCTTAATTAGTCAATACATGTATAATTAAACTATAACCCTACAACCAGAGAATCTGTATTAAGTCTGTACTATTTAGACATATTTTCTCATTCTTGCATGTCATAAAAGATATAAATTAATTTTTCGAAACAATTATTTTTTTAAATACATCTTATTTTAAATTTAATAAATTAAAATTAAAATGTGATATATTTTTAATGATGTTAGACGTGATTTTCTGTAAATTCTATTATCAATAGTTTAGCACATATTTATATTTTTTTTATTAGCTGAATTCAGTTTGAAGGTGACTGTAAAGTCTGACATTTAAATAATTATGGTAATTAGAAGATACAATGTTCTAAGTAGTTAAAATGAAATATAAAGAAAGTAAAACCTGACTTCAGATATTAATAAATATAAAAATAAATTACTACATTTCTAAACATGTATATATTAATATGTGTGTTTATTAATACAATAGATATTTTCACTCATAATATATATGTAATAGATTTAAATAATATTCTATTTTGAAAGCATCTGTACAACTTATATATTAATTCTTTGTTATGTTGTTGAAAAGAGTGAACCAATTTTTATATGTGTTGGGACTCGATCATTCTTACTAAACTGTGATCAGAGAAGGCCAATACTACAGCAACCATAATATTTTCATTTCCATTTAAATATAACTAATACAATCTATATGATGTTAATGTTTGTAGCAGCTTTATTTTAAAAGTGCTCAAAACTCATACATGTACGATGAAAAACTGTATAAATGCATGATCTAATGCATACTAATATTTATATTACTGATTGTACAAAAACTTATTGACAATAACTATAATGCTTAAACTTGAAAGTGATATCATTTTTTGTAGATTTACAAAACCCAGAGTATATAAATAAATAATAAAAAATCAAAAACTACCAAAATTGTGAATACTGAAAAGTTCTGACTTGGGAATATATCATCTAGCCAACATAAAACATATTTTAAAATCAATTACAAATATCCTAGTGTATCAAGGAAGATCTTGATGCAAATTACCTCCAAATATCTCTAAGTATAGAAAAACATTATTTTCCTTTAAAAATATGTAGAAATTATTTTTTTTTTTTGCTAGATCAAACTTTTATTACTATTGCATTTTAAAATACAGCTGGGAGTGGAAGTTTTTATTATTCATGGGGTGCAATGAAGTAAAGGAGGGTACAAAATGTGTATTTATTTCTCAAAAAAATGGTTGTTTATCTAAATGTTGTAGTTTGTTGACATTTTAAATGTCATTGATTTCTGAAACTTATTTGTGAGTTATCTATACTTATATAATTCTATAATTAAAACACTTCTTTTCTTTTCAAAAACTTTATTTGATATATATCCACTTGTTCCAACATTTTGACTATTTTTACTCTATAGTCATTTTCAAGGATCTAGAAAAAACACATTACATTATAACAAACTTCACATAATAAAACCAAAAAGACCAAATAAACCAAAACAATATAAAAAACACACAAATAAATATATAAACCCCATAAAAATTAAAAATACATTAAAATCAATTAAATTAAAACACAAAATATACACCACACTTACTTGACTCCCTTCTCAAAAAGCTTTCCCTTTTTACATTTTCTTTTATCCAAAAAACCAATTGTTACAATAAAAAACTTAGTTCCTTTTCTTTCTTATATACTTCAAAAATAAATTTATTTCCAAAAATAATTCTTTATCCGTTACTTATCCAATTCTATTTAAAACAGGTTATATCTTTTTATATATAAACTCTCTTTTACCATTCTTTCTTTATATAATCTAACCCCCTCCAACATTTTAATCTTAAAATCTGTATGTCCAACTTCCTTACTGTGTATATTTACATTAGAATTTCTATCTCTCAAATGCTGTTTCAATCTTGTCTCTAATTAGTTCTTTGTTGGACCAATATATGATACATCTTTGTTATCTTTTTTACAATCCAAACATTCTATTTTATAAATACCATTCATGTTTTCAACATTCCTATTTTTTATCATATTACCTAAATTACATTTTCTTTTATATACTGGTTTCAACAATAAACCACATTCCTTACCATATTTCTTATTCATATCCCTCATTATCTTTTTAATCTTAAAAAAAGTACTTTTTAACACTTTATACCCACTATACATAAATTCCTTCCTTTATTCTTTCTTTTTCCTCAATTTCCTCTCAATTTTGTCTATATTCTTTTTTCCACATAATTTATTAATAATCTTAATTGGATAATCATTTTTTACTGCCTCATTGTTTATACACTCCATTTCCTCCCTAAATAACCCCTCCTCTGAACATAGATTAATTCCTCTAACTATTCTATTATTAACAATATCAATCCTATGTATGTATTCAATATCTGATTCCCAATTACTCAATAATTCATAAAAAGTGCAATAAACCGGAAGGAATCGTGCTTTACAATCTCCAAAAAATGGTCATTATAAAAAAATAAAAAAAATTTGCATAAAATATTTTACATAAACCACAACGTAACTTCAGTTAAAAGTAGGCTATGATTATGGAGACTCAAGAGCTCCAAAAGCGCTAAGCCATATAACTTTGTAAGATTTAGACAAGCTTCACTTTTTTGCGTAAAGCGCAAATACAATTAAAAAGTATCTTTTCTAAAAATACTAGTCTCAATCCCTGCTCTATAATTTTTTATAACTTTTTTAATTTTAACATCCATATAATTAATTGAATTATTTATTTCTTTTTCCATTGTAAATTTTATGTTTTCCTCAATTGAATTAATATATTTTAAAAAACATTCTGATTTCCTTTCATTCCCATTGAAAGATAATGAGGAATATGAATAAGAAATATGGTAAGGAATGTGCGTTTATTTTTGAAACCAGTATACAAAAGGAAATGTAATTTAGGTAATATGATAAAAAATAGGAATGTTGAAAACATGAATGGTATTTATAAAATAAAATGTTTGGATTGTAAAAAAGATAACAAAGATGTATCATATATTGGTACAACAATGAACAAATTAGAGACAAGATTGAAACAGCATTTGAGAGATAGAAATTCTAATGTAAATATACATAGTAAGGAAGTTGGACATACAGATTTTAAGATTAAAATGTTGGAGGGGGTTAGATTATATAAAGAAAGAATGGTAAAAGAGAGTTTATATATAAAAAGATATAAACCTGTTTTAAATAGAATTGGATAAGTAATGGATAAAGAATTATTTTTGGAAATAAATTTATTTTTGAAGTATATAAGAAAGAAAAAAGGAACTAAGTTTTTTATTGTAACAATTGGTTTTTTGGATAAAAGAAAATGTAAAAAGAGAAAGTTTTTTGAGAAGAGAATCAAGTAAGTGTGGGGTATATTTTGTGTTTTGATTTAATTGATTTTAATGTATTTTATTTATTTTTAATTTTTATGGGGTTTATATATTTTTTGTGTGTTTTTTATATTGTTTTGGTTTATTTGGTCTTTTTGGTTTTATTATGTGAAGTTTGTTATAATGTAAAGTGTTTTTTCTAGATCCTTGAAAATGACTATAGAGTAAAAATAGTCGAAACATTGGAACAAGTGGATATATATATATATATATCAAAATATTAATATATAACAAACTAACCAAAGGAAATACATATAAAAACAAAAAAAGACTATAAATCCAATAAATAATATTATATTTCAATCAGAGGACTGGTTTTCATCAGAAAGGTGAAAACCAGTCCTCTGGTTGAAATATAATATTATTTATTGGATTTATGTCTTTTTTTGTTTTTTTTATATATATATAAATGCAAAACCATAAAACAATACAATACTAGATTAAATTTTAAAAAATTTACCAAAATCCTTACACAACCATGGTTTCATCTACTACAAATAGACCTTCTGAAGTGAAAATCAATCTAAAGGAAAACATATATATATATATATATATATATATATATACTCATTTATTTCCTTACAATATATATATATATATATATATATATATATATATATATATATATACAAACAAACCTTCCCATAATTCACTACAAATTCCACCTTCCCTTAATATCAAAAGAAGTCTTCATAAGATTGATAGCCTCAGAATCAAGGAGTTTTATCATCAAAGTCTCCTTTATTCTTCTTTTTAACTCATTCTTTTCATAAAAAATAACCGAAGCATTGCTAAACAATATTCTATGACCTGTATTCAATTCATGAATATATAAAGCTGAGTTAAGATACCTATGTTTAACCCTACTTATATGAACCTTAACCCTTTCATTAAGGCTAAATTTACTCTGACCTACATAAAATTTACCACAACTACATGGAATTTTATAAACAATACCAGGAATAGACCTACTATCAATAGACTGCTTTGAACCATTAAGTAATGATTTCAAATCAGAACCTTTCCTCCATGCAACCTTCATTCCACCTAACAAATGACTATTTCTATAAACCAAATTATAAATTGATGCTTTAAATGGTAAAGACATATAATCATCATCCTTACCAACAAAATTCTTATCATCCAAATCATGACTATAAACATTATTATTAAATACCACTTTTTTAATAAAATCATGATTATAACCCAATTCTACATATTTAGCAGCAAATTGACTTCTTTGAATATCAGCATCATTATTAAAATTATTAAGCCTTCTATTCCGACAATAAAAATTCAACAAAGACATTTTTTTATGTATAAAAGGCTGATAACTATCAGGCCTAATCATATTTCTCAAATTTTTAGGTTTTATAAAATGACTACAAAACAAAACATCATTAACTTTCTCAACATTTAAATCTAAAAACTTTAATTTTACAAAATCAAAACCACCCCCCTCAATTGTAAACTTAATACTAGAATCAAAACCATTCAATGCACATAAAAACTCTTCTAATTTCTCTTTCTGACTAACAAACAAACAATCATCAACATACCTAACAAATAATTTAATAGAACATGAAAACATATTAATAATACTACACTCCAAATAATCAATATAGACAGCACACATCAATGGAGAAATGACATAACCAATAACCCAGCCTTCTCTAATCTTATAAAACACATCATTAGACATAAAATACATTGAATCCTCTAACAGCAAAAGCAAATCATGAAAAAACTTAATCTTATCTGCAGAAAAACATTCTAATTTTTTTAAAATTGAAAGAAAAACATCAATACTTTTTAATCTATTAACCGATTGATACATATTTTCAATGTCTAAACTACCAAAAACACAATCATCATCCAAAACAAAACCATTTATTTTCTTAAAAGCCTCAAAAGAAGAAGAAACACAAAATTGACCCTAATTTTATATAATCCTTAAAATATCTTATAATAAATTTTGATATTTTATCAACAATTCCTCCTGTAAAATCAAAAATGCATCTCAAAGGAAAATTATCTTTATGAGACTTCAAATTAAAGAAAACCTTTGGAGCCACAAAATCACTAGGGTAACAATTTAAATAAGTAGCTCTATCAAAAATCTTTTTATTTTCCATAACTTTCATAATCTTAATTAATTTAGATTTTATTTTTTTACCAGGATCAGAATCTAAAATAGCATATTTTCCATTATTTAATTCTAAAGAAACTTTACTTTTAAAATCAATATTATTTAACAATACAAACCGGCCACCTTTATCTTCTTTTAACAATACTACATCATTGGCTTTCAATCTTTTTTTAACAAAACTAATTTCCTTAGGGGCAAAAACAAATTTTCTCTTTTAAGTAATTGACTATTCAAAATAACCTGTAAAGACATTTTATTTTCATCAGAAATATTACTATTACCTTCAATGGCAGAAACAAAATCAAAAACTAAATTTTTATTAGCAAATGGAACAAAGCCAGGACCCTTAGCTAAAATAGCCAAATCAGATACATTCAAAACATAATTTGACAAATTTAAAACAGATGAAGCATCAGGCCTATTTTTATAAAACCTAAATCTAAACTCTTTTCCTTTCACAAAACTTTTATTTTCAGCCTTTCCAATCAACCATTTAAATTTCTTGAAATACTTATTATTATAAGTGATTTTACACTTACTCCTAAACCACTTTAAAAAAGAATTTAAAACAGAATAATTAAAATTCCTTCTAAAATCCAACTTTCTTCTAAACATTTTATAACTATCAATTAAATTAGATAAACTACTCATAATCTGCATAATAAATTGTTTAAGAATAAATCTTTTAAAATTTAGAATAAAATCGCAATTAGAAAATAAAACCAGTTTGCTATCCAATTTAATATTACACGAATTAGGAAACACATTGCAAAACCTACAAGACTTAGGAAAATTAACCTGAGCTCTTAAAGATTCAATTCTATTAGACATATTAATCAACTTTTTTATTTCTAAAATTTTTACACAAGAAAAATTATCATACAAAACCTGCCACATCTGAAAAAAAATTAATAACTATACAAATACAAATGAATAAATAATAATAAACAAATAATACAAATTAATAATACAAATACACAAAACAAAGCAAATAAAATATGAAATTCACGAAACTATAAAACCCTATTCAAAATATTAAATAGTATACCTAATTAGGAAACCAAAACTGCCTAACACTATAATTAACTTATAAAAACTGCCACATGCTGAAAGAAAATTAATAACTATGCAAATACAAACAAATAATTAATACGAAACAAAAGCACAAAAATAATAAAATTAGTAATACAAATACACAAAACAAATAAAATATGAAATTCACAAAACCATATATCACTATTCAAAATATTAAATAGTATACCTAAATAGAAAACCAAAACTATCTAACACTATACTAGCAAAAATAAAAATGCAAAACCATAAAACAATACAATACTAGATTAAATTTTAAAAATTTTACCAAAATCCTTACACAACCATGGTTTCATCTACTACAAATAGACCTTCTCAAGTGAAAATCAATCTAAAGGAAAACATATATATATATTATAGTATACCCATTATATTTTACATCACCATTGTACGCTTCTACCCGTAGCTTTGAGTGAGGATATTTGTGAGCATGGTCTGATTCCATCTCACGCGCCAATCTTACACATGGATAAGAATTATCTCATCGAAAACGTAAATAAGGGTTCGGGTATATAGATATACCTCTGTTTATGGTAGCGCATCCGTACCAGCTCAATCTCAGGGTTTGGGGACTATAGTCTAACTAGAGAACAAAGCTAAACACTACCCAACTAAGTCTTATGTGTCTTATCTATTCTGTCCGATAATTTATCCGTTATAAATCTAATAACTCAACCCGAATGTTATCATACAATTTACTCTATTTATTACCATACTTAATACCGATAAAATCTCATTTATCCATGCATTTAAATATACCAATATTCAAGCGCACGGCCCATTTACTCTGATACACACATATATAATTCATATACGCATCAAAATAATGCAATTATACATCAGAGCAGTTTATTTAATGTTGTTACTTTATTTAATTTAAAAGAGATTTATTATAACATTAATATTGAGGTAACACTAGTTTCTTTACCAAGACGCATTCATTGAACATATATTTAGTGTAAACGTCAATTTACCTTAAGTACCGTCGACTGTTCACACGGTCAAAGACAAGTCCGCATTTATAATTCTCCACGAATACTGGTCTGGTTGATATAACGGATGGCAAATAGTTCCAATATGGTATATCGAATAGCTTATTCTGGAGGTGGAGTAGATGATTCACTCGCTTTATGAAAGGGTCCAATTTCATAGATCTTTCGTCGCCATTACTCTTGATGAAACAAGAACTCTTTTTTTTTGTATAGCGAAGTTCGTAGGTCCACTTCAGATGAGTTCCACGACAACTGTCCACTGCATCGGTTAACAAAACTAACACTATTGAATTACCCCGACATTTTTGGTGAGAAATATTAATAAACTTCTTAAGAAAATTTTATACGTCCACACACTCTGTAGTCCAAGCCACGTTTTTTTTCTATCTCCTCTCGAGCCCACAAAAAAGTTCTTTTGTTTTCACTCTTTAACTTTGTAAAATTTTCTTCCAATATCCCTACGCCACTGTCCCGTTCTTCTATTGTTTCCGAAATACCCACCTGACCCGTTTTCGGACTTCTTGACACCAGTTATTACTAAACCGCCTACAGCAACTGATTTATTTCTATTTCTCTCTTCATATGTTCAAAAGATTAATTAGCAAAAGAAAACACGTGTTACTGACAATATTATTAACCAGACTTAAAGAAAAATTTTAACGGATAAAATATATACGAATAATCAATTACAACTTATACAGCTCCGTATATAATTGCTTGGACGCATCACCGTTAATACACACACACATTTTATACTCACATATACAAATATATTTATATAAGCATACCCACCTAACATTCACACTATTTGTAACAGGGTTCGAATGACTATTTACATATATATCTTTTTGTATATAGTCGCTCAACATTAACACTCGCAATTAGTAAAATATTACATACGCTTGTATTCGAACCCCGTTTGTTACATACCCCCTGGTGCGATAGCCTTCAAATACCCTCTGTGTATTTGAACGGCTTCTTAACGACTCCTTTCTATCCTTTATTCCCCTTGGTACCACCTTTCTGTTTCAGTGACCACGGTCCCTTTTCTTGGACGAACTTTGGCTTATCAGGCGGACGTCGAGCTTCCGGTTCGTATTGCCATCTCGGTCTGTGACTATCATCACCACCTTTTCTATGTGTGGCATCCCCACTAGTGTGTCCTTCTTCCATCCCAAATTTAATATTTTGCATATCTTTAACTTTCTTCCCTCGCTCCAACGGTGTGTTATGGTCATATATACTCATATCCAGAGCATTAAGCAGCTCTGCCACTTCTCCGATGGATGCCTTCCTCATCCCCAACATCATTCTTTCCACATTCATAGGCATATTGTGCCTTACAATTCGAATGATGTGGCTTTCAGATAGGTGACATGCATCCAGTGTCCTTAGTCTCGCCACTTGGTGATGAAAAAATTGAGAGAAATTTTCTTCCTTTCCTTCCTCATATTTCTCTCACATCACTTGGTACTGCACGAGTTTCTGGCGGTCTTCTGACCAGAAAGTCTCTCATATCTTCTTCTGGTACTCCTCGAAGGTTGTGGGCTGTTGGGATAATGAGTCCCACCACTCTTGGGCATTCCCACTTAGATGGCTGTATGCTACCACCAATTTACCTTCCTCTGGCATGGGATTCATGCCCAAGTATCTTCGTAGGCTTTGTAGATGTTCCACGGGAGCTTCCCCCATTTGGCCTTCAAACTGCCGTATCTTTAAAAAATGGTTCACGTGGGTGTGTACCGCCACACCCCTACATTTACCCATATGATCCGGTCTTTCCATCTCACTAGACTTCGGCCCCTGTTTTATATTCTTCTCTCCTTCATCTAAACTTCCTTTTACTTCTTTATCATCAGATTTCTCCGCCCTTTCCTTGCTTTCTATCCCTAGTCTCTGTTCTATCTCCTGAAATCTCCATTTGAACCTCTCGTCCATTTCCTGAACTCGGAGTTCTAGACCTTCTAATCTTTCTAAAATCCTCTCCAATACATTTACTTCCTTCTCTTCCATCGTCTTCTGCTTTTCCCCATTCTGTTTATTTTTTGGCTTCATTTTCTCTCTATTACTATTTTAATTACGTGCCAGGTTCGTCACCCCGATTTCCAGTGGTCCACTGCATGACCCACCTGATAGACCTTTGCCCCTCCTTATTATCATATTGAACGGTATTGTTTTATAATATCCCAATGTTAGATAAATTCTTCAACCTCGATTTATAAACTATGACTTTATATATTGTAAATATCGATAAGTCTATCTATATTTTAAAAATTATCATTTGTTATATATAAAAAAAAAACCTCTTTGAGTTGATGTTTATACATGAAGTATTATTATTGTTTATGGTTATTAGGTATAGTTATTGTTTGAAGTTATTATTTTATTTATATGTTGATGGTACATCGTTATGAATATTTAATTATTATAAATAAATAAAGACATATAAATTGTTGATTATATAAAAAAATTATTTTATTTGCAGTGATTATTAAAAAAATGCAATATTATTATTTATGTATATTTTTAAAGCTGTCAAATAAATTTTCAATTTAATATTTTTTATATATATATGCTTGATATTTTATTTTTTTTTAATGTTAATTGTTTAAAAGAAAACATGTGTAACGAGGGTTTTCAAAACAGCATTTGCTAGCACGTGGAGCAACAATGAAAAAGAAGCCATTATTATTTCTATTAAGATAGTAATAAAACCAACTGAAGGATAAAATTTTGTTGTACTTTATTTCTTTGAAATTACCATTCTTCAGAATATTGGAATAAGATAGATTTCTATGGTAAATACATAAATCATGACCTGCTAATCGAGATATATCGCAGCCAAGAGGCTGCACCATTTTCTTTCATTTATTCCAAGGCAGTTTAAAATGAGACAACTAAGAAAATTTCAATATATGTATTTCATCGCGTCTGAAACCGAAATTTGACATAGCTATCTGGAATCTATAATGGTCAATCTAATAATAATCTGGAGGTAATTAAAATTAATATATTGGATTTAACACTTCAATTTATTTATTTATTTTTCAAGGAAAGAAATTTTAAAAGAATAAAATATACATATATCCAAGAATTAACAATTTTCTCTAACGTGATAATTTCCTCACCTTTACTAGAATGCATTCTAATATTAAACGGATAAAGAAATAAAACAAAGGAATAAGTTGACTTTTGAAGGAAAACTGAACATGTGAACTTTGAAAGGTAGTTAATAATTTTATATGTATAAATGATATATAAATATATTTTTTGAGATTGATATTTTTGTTTACTTTTATTTTTCATTATAAAAATATAACGTTTTATAAATATTCAATTCAAGCGTCTTGTTTTCTAACAGCGATAAACGTTTAACAGATGTTAAAATTAATACTTAAGTAATTTAAAATCTTAAAGTATGGCTTATAGGTTTGGGTTGTATATGAGTTGTTATATATATTTTAATAAGTAAATTTATATTCGTAAATTTTTTTTATTATAAAATTTTTATCATTAATTTATTTATTTTCATTTTTTTTTTTTTAAACTTTGTATAATAATTCTTATGCATGCCAAAACAATAATTATATGTATTTGTTGTATGTAATATTTTTTATTATTATTTTAAATATCTGAAAAGTATAAGTATGGATTTGTATTTATATTGATATCTACTTGTTAAGCATAGATATGTCTTTATATATTTAATATATATACTTATTGCAAGTATATATGTATATTTATTATTTGGGTTTGTATTTAAAACATTGATATTACCTAAAATTAAACCATAATATAAAATAAAGGATGTACTATTTGTTTTATAAGTAACGTCTTTGTAATTTATTTGAAAGAGCGGTAATATATTATTCTTATTTTTCTTTTAGTGCCAAAGTCATTATGAAATTAATTGAATTCACAATTTAATAGAGGATAACTTCATATTTCACTTATTGTTTAGTCTTTAGGTCACTTACACATATTATTATTCATTCATATGTTTAGATATACATAAATTTACATAATAGATGTGTATATTGGATTTAATAGAATTACCTTTGTTTCTGATATATAAATTTGATTAGTTAGTCACATCAACCTTGAAAATAAATTATAATGATAGATCTCATTGCTCTGTATGATTTTAGATTTATTTCATGTATAGCTAGTTGGAAGGGCATATAAACAATTTATTTAAATATAACTGGGATAATTTTGTTTTTCTTCATTTAAATTATACAATTTATTATATTAGGCTTTCTCAACAATTGGATTCATTTAGATTATATATATTCCATTACGTTTATCATCCAATGTTTGAAGCATTATTTTCTTCTCATATATTAATGTTCCATTACATTTGAGGTATAATATGTTTATATGATATATTGTCCATTACATTTGGCACCACAAACTGTTGGTCCCAGTTAACTGATGATTGGTATAATGGAGTAAAAGTATGTTCCATTACATTTGGACACCACAACGTGGTCAGCATAATATGTTCGTTTAATTATTCATTACATTTGGTGTATCAAAGTTAGGGGCTTGGTTAACTAATGATTATTGTTGCAAAAGTTCATATGTTTATTTTCATTTGAGATCATATAAAGATACATTCCATTATATTTGGCTTTCCTAATGTTTGGGGCCTTCATTCTTTAATTTAAATGGAATGCAGCAAGTACGTTCCATTACATTTGGCGCAACAACTAGGGCTCGAAATAAGCTAATTAGGGCTTGAAATACCCCACATACCTGAGAGATGTGTAGTATATATATATTGATATGAGATATGTAGTTTAAAGAAAGAGAAGCATTTTTGTGTGTTTAATTTTTTATATATAAATGAAAATATTTTGGCCTTATGTTTAGATGGTGATGGTTACTGTTATTGTATTTTTTTTTAATGATGAAAGATAAATATAGTCATGAAGCAGTTTAATTTCAATTTAAAAATTATATTGATGGTGTTAAATTATAGCATAATAATTTTGTCCATATTTGGAAAGTTTATGTTGTAGAAAATCTATAATTTTGAGGGTTAGATTGGATATTTGATTGTTGGAGTTTGGTTGGTTCTGTTGCAAGTATTGATGTTGGATGGGGAATTTTTGTCATTGTCTTGAGGATGTGATGCATTCATGTCACTTGTGATTGATTGATCTCATTTATTGCTCCAACCCAAATTTTGATGTTTATTATTATTTATCATGAAGCAGTTAACAGTAGTCCTGCCATGATTTTACCTTTAAGACTCCAGAGAGAGTAAGGTATAATTATTTTTGATATATGTATAATATTTGCCTCTAAGTCTCCCAAAGATGAGCAAGGAAATATTTTATAAATAATAGCCCCTAAGACTTGGATGTAAGGAGGGCAGTGTAATAGTGTTTTCAGAAAATTATTATGGGTTGTAGTAGCTTAAATAGAATGAAATGTGATGGTCATCTAAGTGTTCATGAAACATTGTATGCTTTAGGAGTAATGATTGAATTCTTTTATCTATATCAAAGTTGTGAAGTGCTAATCAATCTTTTGGCTGTCAGTATCTGTCGGATCTTTGGAGGAATAGATAAGTATATAACTTAAATATATAACACCAAACTTAAGGGCTTGGTTAATTGACTATTCTTGGTGACAAATAATCTATTACATTGATTATCAATTAGGGTTTGAAAACAAACATATCAATGTTTTATTTTCCATTATAAGTGACTTTTAAACATGAAGTTCAATTAGTGAATGTTTGTTGATAATAAACTGCATTAGTACAATTTTAGTAAAATATTTCGGGCACAAAAGTTAATAATTAGTGAAGTTGATTTTTTTTTTTATGTATATAAAATGTTATTAAGTTTTAAGGTCCAGAAAATTTATAGGTATCAATTTAGTAAGTTTATGCTTAACTACCATTATCTTGAGTGCGAAAGTTATCTCACAATATTATTGAATTGGTTGTTTTCAAGGCATGTGAACATTTTATTGTATTTTAAATATTTCAAGGTTATATTGAATTTGATATGAAATTTCCACATTTCAATATTGTATAAGTGTGGAATATTTATTATCATTATCTATAAATAAATGTTAGTTAGTGATCTCAGTTGTTACTTTCTTTTTCTCTCTCTATATATATATTTTAGAGGAATTTATTATTGTTATAGTGATAGAAGAGACTTTTTATAAGCCAATAAGTTTATGAGTTCTAACAACTGAAATTTAGATTGTCGGATAGCTATTATGTATTATAAAATTAAAAAAGGCTTGTACTTTGCTTAGTTGAATAATTGCTTGTTGGAATAATGATTGGAGATGGTGAGCCCTTGATCTGTGGTAATTACTATATAGAAATATATATATATATATCTTAGATATTTTTTTTTGGTATAATATTGCAATTCTAATAATAATGGATAACAATAGTAATAAAATGCCAGTTAGTGGTGATTTTGATTTAAGAGATTTTATGGAAAAATTTAGAGCTGAGATTAAATACTAGAGTCTAAATATGATAAACTAGAATCTAGATTAAAAACAAATTCTGATGATCTTAGAGCTGAGATGAAAACCAACTCTAATGAATTAAAAGATCTTAGAGCTGAGATAAAAACGAATTCTGATGAACTTTCCCAGAAACTAGAATCTAGATTAAAAACAAATTCTGATGAACTTTCCCAGAAATTAGAGACTAGTTTAAAAAATAACTCTGATGAACTAAAAGAGGAACTTAGAACTGAGATGAAAGTCAATTCTAATAAATTTTATAAGGAATTAAAAGATGAATTAAAAGCTCTGGTAGATAATAGTGTTAGAAGAGTAGAAGTAAAATTTGATGAAAAGATGGAAAAATACAGAGAAGAGACAATGGTTGAAGCTAATTCTTTAAAAGCAAAATTTGAGGAAATAAGTAGTGAAATGAGGGAAGAAAATCAAGGAATTATAGCCAGATTAGAAGTAGTTGAAAGAAAGACTATAAAGAAACCTAAAATTTTTGATGAATACTATAGTGAGGATAAAAGAATTGATGAATCTGTAGAAATAAAATTAAATTCTTTAGGTGAAAAATATCTAAAGTTATTAGACAATGAATTACCAAAGATTACGGATAATACCAGTAATAAATTTAAAGATAAAATGCAAAATCTAGTTCAAAAATGTACCATTAATTGTGGAAACGTTTATACAAAAATTAATATTTACAAAGAAATATTCTTTACAAGAATTAACAATATAATATGTAATGTAAATTTTATGAAAGTAGAAATTGATCCAAATAGAGATTTAGGCAAAGCCAAAATAAAACTTAAATTCAGAAGTAAGGAGAAAATTAAAATAGATTTTCTTAAAGAGATAATTTATCCCAATAAAAATATGAAGAAAATTAAAGTAAAATTCAAAGAGATGAGTAGAGAGAAGTTTAAAATAAATTATCTTAAAGGAAGTATAGATTTTATAAACGATATTGGAAAAGCCAAAGTTAGACTTAAAGTTATAGATGGAAAGATAAATAATATTGATTTTCTTAGAGAGAATATTGACAAGGAAAGAGATGTAGGGAAAGCAAAGGTAAAATTTAAAAGAATAAATGAAAAGATATTTAATTTAATTCTTAGCAGAAAGATTATTGATAAAGAAAAAGAAATTGGCAAAGCCAAAATTAAACTTAAAATGAGAAGTGATGATGTGATTAGTAAAG
Source organism: Epiperipatus broadwayi (assembly GCA_028023455.1). Lineage (NCBI taxonomy): Eukaryota > Metazoa > Onychophora > Udeonychophora > Euonychophora > Peripatidae > Epiperipatus > Epiperipatus broadwayi. Next base: position 7,024,064 of record JAQFVV010012417.1, on the reverse strand, counting down.
ATTTTCTTCGAGAAAATATAGCTAAGGAAAGAGATTTAAATAAACCTAAAGTTAAACTGAAAAGACTTAATATAGAACAGAATGATTTTCAAAATGATTTTCAGAAATTTTTTTTTTAATGCTGAAGTTGTATTACATCAATCTGATTTGCAATTTTTAAAGGATTATTTGGAAAATTTGAATGAATACCATTCAAAATTGTCCAGAGAATTATTTTTAATTGAACGTAGAACAAGTGAAGTAAAATAAAGACTTACTCAAGTTGACGATGTTTATAAAGATAGTCAAAGGAAAAGTAAGATTATCTGATAAAATAGCAACTGTTAGTGATAAAGTTAAGAATTATGTTGGCGCTTATGATCAAGTTACTATTTATGTAAAGAATATAGATGCAGAATCTAAGGAATTCATAGCAAAATCTTTAGGTACTTATCTCAAAATTATTCAAAAGCAATTGAATTATACCAAAATGCTATATGAAAATCTTGTAAATTAAAGCAAACTTCTTCACAAAGTTCAACATACTGGAAATTCTTTACAAGAAGAATTAAAAAGGCACTTTTGATTATTATTATTTTTTTTTTTTTAAGAAAACTTGGACAAATATCTAGATGATCTGAAAGATAGATATAAATAAATGAATATGGTTATTAATATGAAAAATAATATTCTTTAAACCATGTTAGTCCTTAAAAAGATTACAAATTTGAGAAGTTTTTCGATATCTCATAATTCATTAGTTATCTGCAAAGACATTTTTTTTTTTCGGTGGATTAGAGGGTATTGTAAATATCGATAAGTCTATCTATATTTTAAAAATTATCATTTGTTATATATAAAAAAAAAAACCTCTTTGAGTTGATGTTTATACATGAAGTATTATTATTGTTTATGGTTATTAGGTATAGTTATTGTTTGAAGTTATTATTTTATTTATATGTTGATGGTACATCGTTATGAATATTTAATTATTATAAATAAATAAAGACATATAAATTGTTGATTATATAAAAAAATTATTTTATTTGCAGTGATTATTAAAAAAATGCAATATTATTATTTATGTATATTTTTAAAGCTGTCAAATAAATTTTCAATTTAATATTTTTTATATATATATGCTTGATATTTTATTTTTTTTTAATGTTAATTGTTTAAAAGAAAACATGTGTAACGAGGGTTTTCAAAACAGCATTTGCTAGCACGTGGAGCAACAATGAAAAAGAAGCCATTATTATTATTATTAAGATAGTAATAAAACCAACTGAAGGATAAAATTTTGTTGTACTTTATTTCTTTGAAATTACCATTCTTCAGAATATCGGAATAAGATAGATTTCTATGGTAAATACATAAATCATGACCTGCTAATCGAGATATATCGCAGCCAAGAGGCTGCACCATTTTCTTTCATTTATTCCAAGGCAGTTTAAAATGAGACAACTAAGAAAATTTCAATATATGTATTTCATCGCGTCTGAAGCCGAAATTTGACATAGCTATCTGGAATCTATAATGGTCAATCTAATAATAATCTGGAGGTAATTAAAATTAATATATTGGATTTAACACTTCAATTTATTTATTTATTTTTCAAGGAAAGAAATTTTAAAAGAATAAAATATACATATATCCAAGAATTAACAATTTTCTCTAACGTGATAGTTTCCTCACCTTTACTAGAATGCATTCTAATATTAAACGGATAAAGAAATAAAACAAAGGAATAAGTTGACTTTTGAAGGAAAACTGGACATGTGAACTTTGAAAGGTAGTTAATAATGTTATATGTATAAATGATATATAAATATATTTTTTGAGATTGATATTTTTGTTTACTTTTATTTTTCATTATAAAAATATAACGTTTTATAAATATTCAATTCAAGCGTCTTGTTTTCTAACAGCGATAAACGTTTAACAGATGTTAAAATTAATACTTAAGTAATTTAAAATCTTAAAGTATGGCTTATAGGTTTGGGTTGTATATGAGTTGTTATATATATTTTAATAAGTAAATTTATATTCGTAAATTTTTTTTATTATAAAATTTTTATCATTAATTTATTTATTTTCATTTTTTTTTTTAAACTTCGTATAATAATTCTTATGCATGCCAAAACAATAATTATATGTATTTGCTGTATGTAATATTTTTTTTTATTATTTTAAATATCTGAAAAGTATAAGTATGGATTTGTATTTATATTGATATCTACTTGTTAAGCATAGATATGTCTTTATATATTTAATATATATACTTATTGCAAGTATATATGTATATTTATTATTTGGGTTTGTATTTAAAACATTGATATTACCTAAAATTAAACCATAATATAAAATAAAGGATGTACTATTTGTTTTATAAGTAATGCCTTTGTAATTTATTTGAAAGAGTAGTAATATTTTATTCTTATTTTTCTTTTAGTGCCAAAGTCATTATGAAATTAATTGAATTCACAATTTAATAGAGGATAACTTCATATTTCACTTATTGTTTAGTCTTTAGGTCACTTACACATATTATTATTCATTCATATGTTTAGATATACATAAATTTACATAATTAGATGTGTATATTGGATTTAATAGAATTCCCTTTGTTTCTGATATATAAATTTGATTAGTTAGTCACATCAACCTTGAAAATAAATTATAATGATAGATCTCATTGCTCTGTATGATTTTAGATTTATTTCATGTATAGCTAGTTGGAAGGGCATATAAACAATTTATTTAAATATAACTGGGATAATTTTGTTTTTCTTCATTTAAATTATACAATTTATTATATTAGGCTTTCTCAACAATTGGATTCATTTAGATTATATATATTCCATTACGTTTATCATCCAATGTTTGAAGCATTATTTTCTTCTCATATATTAATGTTCCATTACATTTGAGGTATAATATGTTTATATGATATATTGTCCATTACATTTGGCACCACAAACTGTTGGTCCCAGTTAACTGATGATTGGTATAATGGAGTAAAAGTATGTTCCATTACATTTGGACACCACAACGTGGTCAGCATAATATGTTCGTTTAATTATTCATTACATTTGGTGTATCAAAGTTAGGGGCTTGGTTAACTAATGATTATTGTTGCAAAAGTTCATATGTTTATTTTCATTTGAGATCATATAAAGATACATTCCATTATATTTGGCTTTCCTAATGTTTGGGGCCTTCATTCTTTAATTTAAATGGAATGCAGCAAGTACGTTCCATTACAATATATACACAGGACATACTTCAATGCTATTTTCCCCATTGACCACTCGAGAACTTTTCTATCCGTATATTCTCACCGCCAAATATGCCCATCTACTATATTACCAATATGTATTCAAACTCTTTCTGATTTATAACAAACTATCGCTTTTATTTTTCCCTTTTTCTTTTTTTTTTTTTTAAAAAAAAAAAATCTCCAACTCTCGTTTGTATGCTCTTTTTACGTTACGTTAGGATGCCCTTTTAAATGCCCGTTCTCTAACATTCGCAGCCCCATTAATTGGGACGCCATTATAGTATTTATAATTACCACCCATATATTTTATGCGCCATTGTATGCTTCTACCTGTAGCTTTGAGTGAGGATATTTGTGAGCATGGTCTGATTCCATCTCACGCACCAATCTTACACATGGATAAGAATTATCTCATCGAAAACATAAATAAGGGTTCGGGTATATAGATATACCTCTGTTTATGATAGCGCATCCGTACCAGCTCAATCTCAGGGTTTGGGGATTATAGTCTAACTAGAGAACAAAGCTAAACACTACCCAACTAAGTCTTATGTGTCTTATCTATTCTGTCCGATAATTTATCCGTTATAAATCTATTAACTCAACCCGAATGTTATCATACAATTTACTCTATTTATTACCATACTTAATACCGATAAAATCTCATTTATCCACGCATATAAATATACCAATATTCAAGCGCACGGCCCATTTACTCTGATACACACATATATAATTCATATACGCATCAAAATAATGCAATTATACATCAGAGCTGTTTATTTAATGTTGTTACTTTATTTAATTTAAAAGAGATTTATTTTAGCATTAATATTGAGGTAACACTAGTTTCTTTACCAAGACGCATTCATTGAACATATATTTAGTGTAAATGTCAATTTACCTTAAGTACCGTCGACTGTTCACATGGTCAAAGACAAGTCCGCATTTATAATTCTCCACGAATACTGGTCTAGTTGATATAACGGATGGCAAATAGTTCCAATATGGTATATCGAATAGCTTATTCTGGAGGTGGAGTAGATGATTCACTCACTTTATGAAAGGGTCCAATTTCATAGATCTTTCGTCGCCATTACTCTTGATGAAACAAGAACTTTTTTTTTTGTATAGCGAAGTTCATAGGTCCACTTCAGATGAGTTCCACGACAACTGTCCACTGCATCGGTTAACAAAACTAACACTATTGAATTACCCCGACATTTTTGGTGAGAAATATTAATAAACTTCTTAAGAAAATTTTATACGTCCACACACTCCGTAGTCCAAGCCGCATTTTTTTTTTTTATCTCCTCTCGAGCCCACAAAAAAGTTCTTTTGTTTTCACTTTTTAACTTTGTAAAATTTTCTTCCAATATCCCTACGCCACTGTCCCATTCTTCTATTGTTTTCCGAAATACCCACCTGACCCGTTTTCGGACTTCTTGACGCCAGTTATTACTAAAATGCCTACAGCAACTGATTTATTTCTATTTCTCTCTTCATATGTTCAAAAGATTAATTAGCAAAAGAAAACAGGTGTTACCAACAATATTATTAACCAGACTTAAAGAAAAATTTTAACGGATAAAATATATACGAATAATCAATTACAACTTATACAGCTCCGTATATAATTGCTTGGAAGCATCACCGTTAATACACACACACATTTTATACTCACATATACAAATATATTTATATAAGCATACCCACCTAACATTCACACTATTTGTAACAGGGTTTGAATGACTATTTACATATATATCTTTTTGTATATAGTCGCTCAACATTAACACTCGCAATTAGTAAAATATTACATACGCTTGTATTCGAACCCTGTTTGTTACAATATATACAAACAAACCTTCCCATAATTCACTACAAATTCCACCTTCCCTTAATATAAAAAGAAGTCTTCATAAGATTGATAGCCTCAGAATCAAGGAGTTTTATCATCAAAGTCTCCTTTATTCTTCTTTTTAACTCATTCTTTTCATAAAAAATAACTGAAGCATTGCTAAACAATATTCTATGAGCTGTATTCAATTCATGAATATATAAAGCTGAGTTAAGATACCCATGTTTAACCCTACTTATATGAACCTTAACCCTTTCATTAAGGCTAAATTTACTCTGACCTACATAAAATTTACCACATCTACATGGAATTTTATAAACAATACCAGGAATAGACCTACTATCAATAGACTGCTTTGAACCATTAAGTAATGAATTCAAATCAGAACCTTTCCTCCATGCAACCTTCATTCCACCTAACAAATGACTATTCCTATAAAACAAATTATAAATTGATGCTTTAAATGGTAAAGACATATAATCATCATCCTTACCAACAAAATTCTTATCATCCAAATCACGACTATAAACATTATTATTAAATACCACTTTTTTAATAAAATCATGATTATAACCCAATTCTACATATTCAGCAGCAAATTGACTTCTTTGAATATCAGCATCATTATTAAAATTATTAAGCCTTCTATTCCGACAACAAAAATTCAACAAAGACATTTTTTTATGTATAAAAGGCTGATAACTATCAGGCCTAATCACATTTCTCAAATTTTTAGGTTTTATAAAATGACTACAAAACAAAACATCATTAACCTTCTCAACATTTAAATCTAAAAACTTTAATTTTACAAAATCAAAACCACACCCCTCAATTGTAAACTTAATACTAGAATCAAAACCATTCAATGCACATAAAAACTCTTCTAATTTCTCTTTCTGAATAACAAACAAACAATCATCAACATACCTAACAAATAATTTCATAGAACATGAAAACATATTAATAATACTACACTCCAAATAATCAGTATAGATAGCACACATCAATGGAGAAATGACATAACCAATAACCCAACCTTCTCTAATCTTATAAAACAATTTATTATGCAGATTATGAGTAGTTTATCTAATTTAATTGATAGTTATAAAATGTTTAGAAGAAAGTTGGATTTTAGAAGGAATTTTAATGATTCTGTTTTAAATTCTTTTTTAAAGTGGTTTAGGAGTAAGTGTGAAATCACTTATAATAATAAGTATTTCAAGAAATTTAAATGGTTGATTGGAAAGGCTGAAAATAAAAGTTTTGTGAAAGGAAAAGAGTTTAGATTTAGGTTTTATAAAAATAGGCCTGATGCTTCATCTGTTTTAAATTTGTCAAATTATGTTTTGAATGTATCTGATTTGGCTATTTTAGCTAAGGGTCCTGGCTTTGTTCCATTTGCTAATAAAAATTTAGTTTTTGATTTTGTTTCTGCCATTGAAAGTAATAGTAATATTTCTGATGAAAATAAAATGTCTTTACAGGTTATTTTGAATAGTCAATTACTTAAAAGAGAAAAATTTGTTTTTGCCCCTAAGGAAATTAGTTTTGTTAAAAAAAGATTGAAAGCCAATGATGTAGTATTGTGAAAAGAAGATAAAGGTGGCCGGTTTGTATTGTTAAATAATATTGATTTTAAAAGTAAAGTTTCTTTAGAATTAAATAATGGAAAATATGCTATTTTAGATTCTGATCCTGGTAAAAAAATAAAATCTAAATTAATTAAGATTATGAAAGTTATGGAAAATAAAAAGATTTTTGATAGACCTACTTATTTAAATTGTTACCCTAGTGATTTTGTGGCTCCAAAGGTTTTCTTTAATTTGAAGTCTCATAAAGATAATTTTCCTTTGAGATGTATTTTTGATTTTACAGGACGAATTGTTGATAAAATATCAAGATTTATTATAAGATATTTTAAGGATTATATAAAATTGGGTCAATTTTGTGTTTCTTCTTCTTTTGAGGCTTTTAAGAAAATAAATGGTTTTGTTTTGGATGATGATTGTGTTTTTGGTAGTATAGACATTGAAAATATGTATCAATCGGTTAATAGATTAAAAAGTATTGATGTTTTTCTTTCAATTTTAAAAAAATTAGAATGTTTTTCTGCAGATAAAATTAAGTTTTTTCATGATTTGCTTTTGCTGTTAGAGGATTCAATGTATTTTATGTCTAATGATGTGTTTTATAAGATTAGAGAAGGCTGGGTTATTGGTTATGTCATTTCTCCATTGATGTGTGCTGTCTATATTGATTATTTGGAGTGTAGTATTATTAATATGTTTTCATGTTCTATTAAATTATTTGTTAGGTATGTTGATGATTGTTTGTTTGTTAGTCAGAAAGAGAAATTAGAAGAGTTTTTATGTGCATTGAATGGTTTTGATTCTAGTATTAAGTTTACAATTGAGGGGGATGGTTTTGATTTTGTAAAATTAAAGTTTTTAGATTTAAATGTTGAGAAGGTTAATGATGTTTTGTTTTGTAGTCATTTTATAAAACCTAAAAATTTGAGTAATATGATTAGGCCTGATAGTTATCAGCCTTTTATACATAAAAAATGTCCTTGTTGAATTTTTGTTGTCGGAATAGAAGGCTTAATAATTTTAATACTGTTGCTAATATTCAAAGAAGTCAATTTGCTGCTAAATATGTAGAATTGGGTTATAATCATCATTTTATTAAAAAAGTGGTATTTAATAATAATGTTTATAGTCGTAATTTGGGTGATAAGAATTTTGTTGGTAAGGATGATGATTATATGTCTTTACCATTTAAAGCATCAATTTATAATTTGTTTTATAGGAATAGTCATTTGTTAGGTGGAATGAAGATTGCATGGAGGAAAGGTTCTGATTTGAATTCATTACTTAAGGGTTCAAAGCAGTCTATTGATAGTAGGTCTATTCCTGGTATTGTTTATAAAATTCCATGTAGTTGTGGTAAATTTTATGTAGGTCAGAGTAAATTTAGCCTTAATGAAACGGTTAAGGTTCATATAAGTAGGGTTAAACATGGGTATCTTAACTCAGCTTTATATATTCATGAATTGACTACAGGTCATGGAATATTGTTTAGCAATGCTTTGGTTATTTTTTATGAAAAGAATGAGTTAAAAAGAAGAATAAAGGAGACTTTGATGATAAAACTCCTTGATTCTGATGCTATCAATCTTATGAAGACTTCTTTTGATATTAAGGGAAGGTGGAATTTGTAGTGAATTATGGGAAGGTTTGTTTGTATATATATATATATATATATATATATATATATAGGAAAACATATATATATATTATATATATATATATATATATATGTTTTCCTTTAGATTGATTTTCACTTGAGAAGATCTATTTGTAGTAGATGAAACCATGGTTGTGTAAGGATTTTGGTAAAATTTTTAAAATTTAATCTAGTATTGTATTGTTTTATGGTTTTGCATTTTTATTTTTGCTAGTATAGTGTTAGACAGTTTTGGTTTTATATATATATATATATATATATATATATATATACCAAAACTGTATATATGGTACAGATATATATATATATATATATATATATATATATATATATATATCAAATAAAGTTTTTGAAAAGAAAAGAAGTGTTTTAATTATAGAATTATATGGCTATATGTAATGTATATTTTGAAAAGAAAAAAAAGGATTGAGTCATAATTAGAAACAGAAATAAATGGATTTATCTAGACTTAATGTGCAAAATTTTTTAAATAATCATATAATTTTTGGACTTACCTTACTTTGCAAAAAACAGTTAAAAATTTCCCTTGCTTATATTATTGTCCTCCCCAGTTGAATATTTCTTAGCTTAATTTTTTGCATCTTACTAGATGAACAATTATTTGTTAATCATACTGTTTATGTGTATAAACGTTTAGTAATATTCAGATTTCATTAATGATTTAGTACCACTTACCAGAAAAAACAGGAGTTGCATTATATAATATAAATCTGGAAAAGTTATGGGGGTTAAAACATCCATTGAGCCTCCATTAATATCATTAAAGAAACCCAAAACCAGTTTATACTAATACCCATGTGTATCTCAAAGGCTTTTATTTATGAGAAATAATGTTTACATGCTTAAAGTATCCATGTAGGTCAAACAACCAAACAGATATAACAAGTATTTGAAATCTTACACAAATATATGAGAAGACCATAAAAATCATAAGATATATCTAATTAATTCAATGATGATGTGCTGAATTTATAATAATTGTGATTAAATACAATTAAATAAGGTACTAAGCAATTTATAAACTTTCAAAACTAATTACCATAAAAATAATTAAATGTCTTATTATAAGAATATAGATTGACAAAATTGCATCAGATAACTAAATTGAAAACTAAATAACCTGATGAAACCTACTAGAAATACTTATTATAAAAAGTGGAAAATGTGTAAAAGTATTGATTTATATAAAATGAAACACATTCAAAGTTTTAAAATATAAATGATTCAAATTTGTTTTTCATTTACTATTTAATAAAATATTGACTATCTTAGAATAGTAATGGCACAGAGGTCACAAAAATATAAAATCATATAGTAAAAAGGGTTTAAATAGCAAATCAACATATTTTATACACAGATTAAAAGTTTTGTGTAATGCAGAAATAGTGATCATAAATTTCTGTAGTAATATGTGTAAACTAATGAGATAAAAATAATATTAGACTAAATGATTATAACCAGAGGAGAGTGGTACCATTGAGACTTAATTATTATTAACATCACATTGATAAAAGCTATGAAAAGTAATTGTAAAATATACACAAGGACTGTATTTAAAAAAAATTATCATAACACTGAACCAGTTAAAGTTTATTTTGTCAATTATCATTTCTGGATTCAGATGTATATGCAAATTATTGCCTTATCATATAAATATATATGAGGTAGTTAAAACAATATATTTTGTTAAAGATAAAGATAAATACCTGTTTTTATGGAATAAAAAGAAAAAGTTGAAAATTTTTTTTGAAGAGATAATGATGATAATTATTATTATAATTATCTTATAAATAACATCCACACTTTGTCTGTTGTCTGATTGGTAAATGAATGTTTGTCTAATAATGTCACAACCCCTACATTCATGCAAAGAAAATAATTCCACCATTAAATAAAAAATGCTGGAAAAAAATCTGTAGGAATGCTTTTAACTACAGAGATATAGTATATATTGCATTCCAAAAATTCCCATCCAGGTGTAGAAACAACCAAAAATGCCCATTCATTGTTTGACATTAAGGTACTCCATGCTTTTATGGTCTGTCAATCCCCTAATACTAGTTCCAATGAATGACATACTTAGCAATATTAACCAATTTCTATAAATCATCACTGTTTAATAAAAAAAAACATATTTACATTAAATCTTAAAAAGAAAAATTGTTAAAGCAACCAGTTAAAAAAATCACAAATATTATATTTAATTTAAAAAATTGCAATAAATGGTAATTATTAATAAAGCTAAAAAAAACTTTATTATAGTAATCGTAATTGACTATTGAAAAAAATATTTAATTTTTTATATAAAGAGTGTTCCAGTAAATCTAAATTTGCATTGGGACAGTGCATGTGCTTTATTCTACAGAAGTATAGTAATATAATGTGATTAGAGTATTATTATGTTTATGTGAAGGAAGTAATTCCACCATTAATAGAAAATTCTCAGAAAAAAAAATAGTACATGTACTTTGAAATATAAATATAATTTTAAAATCATGAAAAAAATGCAATTACAGTACATAAATTTATGTTTGAAATGTAATATTTAGTAAGGGTAAAAAAATAGATGCTATAATACCATATTTACATCCAGTAAATAATATCATTAGGACATCTATTTTTTTATTCAGAGGGCGCTTCAGTAAATAATCTTACTATTTATAAATAAATCAGAAAAAAAAATTAAATTACAAAAATGATGACTTTTAGGCCATGTACATTTTTTATATTTATTTATATAATATTTACATCTTTTGTTTAATTTACATTAAATCTTTAAAGGAAGTTGTTAAATCAACCAATTAAAAAAAATGGTGTGCTTTCCATAAACAACCAATCAAAAAACTATTACAAAAACATTATCTAATTTGATTAAAGTAAAATATATATCAGTAATGCTGTCAAATTCAAACTGGAAAAAAAAAAAACCTTCAAAGTAAAATATATATCCAGAAAATAAAAAAGTATAGTAAGATTTTTTTTTTAATTAAAATAATTTTGGTAAACATGAACTTACCATGTCACAAAAAAAATTTGTAGTTCAAATTTTTTTCACCAGAGTGTTTCTCGTTGAATTATTTAAAAAATTGTTGTGAAATATCAAATACATGGCAGCATAAAATTATATTATAAAAAATAATTAATAATAAATAATTATATTATAAAAAATATCTGATAAATAATTTATTAAAATAATAACAAAATAAACGACCCGGATATTACGCAGTCAACATTTTATGCATATTCCGTAATAAGTTCATTCATAATTACTGTCCATTGTAGTTTAATAAGTTCATTCATAATTAATAAGTTCATAAATAATAAGTTCATTCATAATTAATGTCTATTGTAGTTTTTGCTTATAATAATGATGAAATTCGTAAGGACGGCGTCAATCATGTAGAGAGTCCTAAAAGCAAATTCCTGTAGGTAGGATTCAAATAAAGTACTGCTGGTGCTACACTGATGTTTGAGCTTGTGTTTAGCTCTCATCCACATATTTTCCACACTACCAGCAATACTTTATTTCAATCCTATCTATAGGAATTTACTTTGCGAATTTTATCTTTTGTGTAAGTGAAAACTACAATGGACAGTAATTTGACAAGAAACCCTCTGGTGAGAAAAATTTGAAACAAAATTCGAATTTTGTTGTGACCTGGTAACTTCATGTTTACCTAATTTTTGGTGTTAGGTATATAAATTATTAATTAGTGAAAAATCTCAAAAATATATAATAATTACTAAAATACAACACTTACTAAAATAAACGTTATAGATATACTGATATTTCTATAGACTAAAAAATTATAATTATAAATTAAAATAATAAATATATAATTGAATGTATTTTAAATAAAGAGACACCAATAATAATAAAAACTCATTTAGACAAAGAAACAATTAATCACTGGAGAGATTATGTATTTCAAAATGAGGCAAAATGAAAAGAATCAGATTGAAAAAGAAAGTGAAGTGCCTGAAAAAATGAATCTTATGGAAGAAACATTTCACCATTTATATAATGTATCAAAACATCAAAGAGAAATATGAGAAAATGAATCATCTTCTCAATGATCAAAGCATTTAGTGAATCTTAATGCTGTCAATCATAAACAGTGATCCAATGAATCCATTGCCCAACAATATGATTGCTTAATGCAGGATTCAGCTTCTCATGATGATCAATCAGAATTACATATGCCACATGATCCATTGTTTCTAGCTTTAAAACAAATAGTAATTGAAGCACAAGGCGCAAGGACAAATTGCAAATCATCCTGTTAATGATACAAGAAGGCATCCTGAATCTGCTAGACAAATATTCAAGAACAAATTCAACAAAACTTTCATTTAGAAATAAATGATTCGATTATTATGGCACATTTGTGTAGACTTTTAAATATTATTTGTCATTTTTGTGGAGCACTTACATTTTATATTTAAAACACTAAGTAATGAAAAATCCAAATAATTGTTATCATAAAGATAAAGTAAAATTACCATTGTATCTGAGTTTTCCACAATATCTTCAAAATATTATATCTAATCCAAATGTACATGACTATCAAAACTTCAAAGATAATATTAGATCTTAAAATAATGCTATTGCTTTTGTCTCAATGGGTGATAAATTAGCAGGACATGTTTTAGTTAATGGATCCTATTATTTTCAAATTCAAAGACAATTTTATCACAAAACATCACATTTATATCCTGCTGAAGGTGAAGATAGAAGTTATGCTCAATTATATATATTGGATAGCATAGAAGTGTTACAACAAAGATTAAAAAATTCTCAAAATGATGATCGCTTACCACAATGTAATACAAGAATTGCAAGAAATCATGCAATTAAATTCATTTGCAGTAACTTATAAAATATTGAGTGAAGTAAAAATAGAAAAATGTGAATATGCTGAAGCAAAAAATGTAACTATGCCACCAATTTATATGGATTTATAAAGAGATTGAGACAGTAATAATCATTGATATAATTTACCAACTGCTAATGAAGTAGCAATGGTATTTCAAAATAATGAAGGTAAACCACTATTTGAGCATGATGTTCAAATTTATCAATGCAACAATCAACAGCCATTTATAAATATTAATAATCCCAGCCCAAATTTGGATTCAATGACATATTCAATTTTTTATCCTAATGCAAAATTAGGTTGGAATCCAGATCTTAGAGCTGAAGTATATTCTGGAGCTGGAAATGGTGCATGAAACAACAGATTGATGTTGCAATTTAAACTACCATAAATATCTATTTATCAAGGTGTTTTTAATTCAATTTTACATGGAGGAAAACTCACTCAATAGTGGATTGTTGACTTATATTTACAGATTGAGGCAAACAATTTAAATTTTATTAGACATCAGCATGGAAAACTCAGTGTTGAAAATTAGTGGATTAATAGGTTATATTGCTGTAAATGTTGTTACTGCAGAAAAACAAATAGGAAGAGTGATTATATTACCATTATCATTTCAAGAGTCAACCAGAAATATATGAGAATGTTATAATGATTCTATGGCTGTTGTTACAAAATTTAAAAAAAAACAGATGTTTTCTGTACTTTTACCTGCAATGGAAAATGACCTGAAATACACTAAAATTTATTACCAGGGCAAAATTCATCTGATAGACCTGATTTAGTAGTTTGAGTTTTTAAAATAAAGTTAAAAACATTGCTAGAAGGTATTACACATGGTGAACTTTTTAATAAAGTTTTAGCATTGGATATACACAATCAAATTTCAAAAATGAGGATTACCATATGCACACACTTATTATTAATATTACAAGAAGCTGACAAATTTCATGAAAATAGTCAAATAGATAGAAAAATTAGTGCTGAAATTCCAAATTTTACACCACATCTGAAAGTATATGCTGTTGTTATTTGCACAATGATACACCCTCAAGCACCTTGCATGGAAAATGAAAAATGTACAAACGGTTTTCCAAAATCATTTCAATCAAGTACTCAGCTTAATAATAATGGATATTCATTATATTAACATTTGGAACAAATACATTTTTATAGATTGACAACTCATTAATAATGATTATGTATCATCTTATAATCCAATTTTATTATTAAAATATAATGTACATATTAACATTAAAGCCTATACTTCAATTAAAGCAGTTAAGTATCTTTATAAATATATTTACAAAAAATATGATTCTGCAAACTGTGGTAATTCATAGATGAACAGAATGAAATGGTACATGATGAAATTGCCAGTTTTGTAGATTCACAGTGTGTTACTGTTCTAGAAGCAATATGGTGATTTTGTGAATATGTTATGCATGATAACAGGTGCCATCTGACTTCATGTTTATTTATTGTTTAATCAAATGGTATATTTCAATTCAGATGATGACTGCATTATAATTGAAGAAGCTTCTCAAAGAAATACCAAATTAATGGCATTTTTTAAATTAAATTCTGAAAAACCTATTGTGAAACAATATTTATATACAGATATTTCATTATATTATGTATTTAAGTAAGAAAAATGAAAACCTAGATGTGGAGGAAGAAATAAAATAATTCCCCAATTATTTACTGTTATTTTACAAGATATAGAATGTTTCAGTTCATGTTTGCTCTTATAAAAGTTATAGGAGTACCCAGGTTTGAATATTTAAAAACATATGAAGGTATTGTTTATCCTAAATTTAAAGAAGCAGCAAAAGAAAGACAAATATTAGTTGATGATCTGAAATGGCAAATGTGTTTAGAAAAGATTATTGCTACTAAAATTCCAAAACAAATGTGAGAAATATTTTCTTGTATTTTTATATTTTGTATTCCAACAAACGTTTTATATTTATAGAAAAAAATTTTAAATGATTTATGTGAAGATTATTTTCATGAATATACAAATTCAGTTGTACAACAACTATCATCATTAGATATTCAAGATATATTATTAGCCGGACATGGATAAACATTGCAAACATTTAATCTTCCAGTTGCAGATTCTATTCAAATTCAGTGAAATCAAATATTTGATATTATTACTGAAACATCTGAAGCAACTTTTGATAAAATTGTACATGCAATTGATAATCCTGAAGTGACAGAAAAATATTTATATATAGATGGACAACATGGATCAGGTAAAACTTATTTATGTAAGATATTAATGCATTTTTAAGAGAATGTAGTAAAATTGTATTACCTCATGCTACAACTAAAATTGCTGCTACTTTATTAAAAAATGGCTGAACAGTATATAATGAATTTCAAATTCCAGTTCCATATTCAGAAACATCTGTTTCAAATATTCAATTAAATTCTGATGAAACTTAAACATTATGTGAAGCTAAATTTATAATTACTGATGAAGCAGCAATGATGTCATGTCAAATTTTATGATGTATTGATAAATTATTAAAAGAAATTATGATAATTTGACAACATTTGGAGTTAAAGTTATTCTACTTAGAGGAGACTTTCAACCAACATCATCAGTTGTTATAAGAGAACATAAAACTGATGTTGTTGAAGCATGTAAATTAAGTCCATTATGGTGTCATTTTAAACATCAATTGTTAGAAAATATGTGCTCTGAAAGTCAAAGTAATTTTAACCAATGGTTACTTAATATTGCAGGTTTAGATAATTATTTAATTAAAATTCCTTCTCATATGATTTGTAATCAATCTGTTATTACAAAAGCATAGGGAAATCAAATAATGGCATCTGAAATTGATGAAGTTTTACAAAAAATCATATAAACCAAGAAAAATACTATTTCATTATAATTAAATAATGAAATTTTGAATCTATTACCTGGAAATATAAAAACTTTTTATAGTGCTGATTCTATTACTTTTGATAATGAAGAAAATATTAATTATCCAGCAGAATTTTTACATATGGAAACACCATCTGGAATACCACCACATGAATTATATTTGAAATTTGATGCTATTGTGATGTTTATAAGAAACATAAATCCTAAAAAAGGATTATGCAATGGAACTTGATTGCTAATGAAAGCTCTTTATAAACATTTTATTGATGCTGAAGTATTATCTGACATAAACAAAGAAGATAGGATTTTATTCCAATAATCGATATTGCACCAAGTGAAAGTGATTTAGCTTTTATTTTTAAAAAAAAAGACACTTCCCATTGATTACATCATTTGCAATGACAATTAACAAGTCACAAGGCCAAACTTTTCAATCAGTAGAATTGTACTTAGAAAAATCTGTATTTTCTCATGGCCAATTATATGTAGCATTATCAAGATGCTAAAATGAAAAGCAAATAAATGTTATGGTAATATATGATAATGATCAAGGACATTTACTAAATGATGAATGGCTTTTTATTAAAAATATCATCTATCCAGCTGTATTAGCATAAATATACTAATCTGTAAAAGTAAGTTAAAATTTTTTCACTTATTTTAATATATTGATATTTTAAAATATAAAATTTCTATTTTATCTGTTGACTGATTGCTGAATGAATGTTTGTCCAATCACATTACAACCATTATATTTATGTGAAGAAAGTAATTCCACCATTAAATAAAAAACTCTGGGGAAAAAACAGTACAAGTGCTCTTAACTACAGAAATATAGTATATATTTTATGGTAAAGGTTCCCATCCAGCTGCAGAAACAGCAACAAATGCTGATTCATAATTTGACATTAAAGTGCTCTGTGCTATCATGGTCTGTTAATCTCCTAATGAATTTTTATAAATTAGCAATGTTTAATAAAAAAAAACATATTTACATTAAATCTTTAAAAAAATTTTAAAGCAACCAATTAAATAAAAAATTACAAATATTATATTTAATAAAAACAATATTATAAAAATGACTGGCATTTTTGTATTCTGACATTAATAAATAGTAAGTATTAATTAGAGGGTGCTCATAATATATAATTAAAGCTATAAATATAAAGATATATTTTAAAATGAAATTTTAATTTAGCTTTATTAAAATTCTGAAATTTATTTATGTAATATTAAAATGTTTTGGTTAATTTACATTAAATCTTTAAAATTTTGTTAAAGCAACCAATTATTACAAAAACAACAGGCTGAAAACCCAGAGTTTTTCATTTTGCCATAATGACAATCTTTCACACTGATGTACAATTCCCATATTTAAAATCTTTTAATATACATTAAATCTTTTAAAAAAAATTGTTACAGCAACCAATTAAAAAAAACCATGGGTCTTTACAAGGCTGGATGCAATTGGTTGTAAATAAAATAGTACAATATATTACTAAATTATTATATTTAAAATATGATTTAAGTTAGCACAATATTAATGAATTTGAAAATATCTAAATTTTTGTAATTAAATTCATTTTAAAAAACACATTTTATAAAGGAACATTTATCTTGATAACTGTGTAATGCTAGTAATAATTAGTGGATTTTTGAACTACCTTTATAAGTAGTTAATCTGCTTCATTATATTTTATAAAAATATTTTTTTTCTTTTTCAAATTTGGTTAAAATTTTTTAATTAAAGGAATATTAATTAATTGTGGTGATAGTTAAATTCAAAATTAGGGGCAATGTGGATTGTGAAAATAGGCTTATAGTGTTTGCATAACTAATGATGAAAAACTCTTTGAGCTTCTTAAAAGCAACATGGCTGACTTATGAATGAGAGAAAAAATGTTTACATAATTACTTAAATGTGTGTATAAAGAGCTAGTGCAGAAGAGGCTAATGATTTCATAGAGTTAATGAAGTAAGCTGAGCATTTTTCAAATTTGAATACTAATCAGTTGCAGAGATGAAAATAAAAATTTTGTAAAGAACAAGTTGCATGGTTTATAAAAGGAAATTAAAAAAACAATTATGGGTTTACTGTGAGTTAATCACCTCAAGAATAGACAAGTGCCAAATGTGTACTTACAGAATTAATACAAAATAGAATGCTTACAGTTTGACTTGTGGAATTATTTTTTTTCTGAATACTAATCAGAATAGCTTTTGTTTACAATATTATTGAACAAGATCTAGATTTATTATTTTATTTTTATAATCAAAAATTTGATCACAATTCACTTTAATTGATGTGCATCTGATAGGTTGGCTCTCTTTGGATTAGAAACTTATTAATTCATTCCATTCTCATCAAAAAAGTAGGTTGAGTGAATTCTTAATAATAAAATTAAAGTGTCAGCCAAGAAGAACTACTGAAATAGTTTGTGATCATTATACTAGTAAATTGGGATGGAAATATCAAGTAAATGCCTTATTTTAATAGCCACTATAAATATTATATTTATTACTATATATAGTTCATTGCAAGAAGCATTGCTAAATGCAAACTTTATTTAAACCTGAAGTCTCCTTCCAAAATGTAATTTCAAAGAAGAGATGGAAATGTCAAATAGTACAGAAAATTAAACCCACCAGTTCCACATAATCATAAGTGTCTGAATCATATTTCTTGAAATGAAAGTGTCATATCTGACCTTTCCTTCAGAAGTGGACTATTCCAGATTCTTTACCTTATTGACTAGCAGCCAGTTGCTACCCAAAGGAATTAAATCCTTTTCTAGGGTTCTTGCACCCAATCTGCATATTTTCAGTAAGGTAGGGGATCTTCTATTAAATAGTCAGCCTTTTGGAGGCAAGGCTTCTGTCAACCTGAATGACTGAATGTGTTCTCCATGAACCCCCTTGCTGTTAGTATGGGTAGTTTCTCTACTCATTATTGTGATGTCCATGCAGTTAGGCAAGTCCACCTATGGACTGGAAACCTCTACATCTGCACTCAACTCAAGGCAAGCTAAATATAAGCTGGAAAAGTTTTACCAGAGCTCACGAAGCAGGCTAATCATTAGCTGGAAGTGAATTCCAGACTCGGCTGACTACCTCATCATTAATGTGTATAACAATACATGTATATTACTGTTTAACTAACAAGTGTGTATATTTTTTAGTATTAATAAATTGTACATATTAATTGCTGAGTAGTTGTTTGTTTTTTGTTTTTTTTGGTGACTGTTGGTTTGGAACGAACCTGTAATTTTAACTAAACACAACAGATCTGGTGCAGTAGCACAGAAATTTTTCCCTCATGGCTGAAAAAATGATATCTAAACATATAAAATAAATACGCAAGTGCATGTATTGGGTATTTGGTTTATTATTTTTCTTTATGAAAAAATTTATGTTCACTGTAAATTCATTATGGTGATTTTTTTAAAAAAAAAAAACATGTAAAGGCATGTCAATTTGAAGCTACAACCAATCATGAGAGCTTTACTTGCAAGACAACAACAAAGCTTTCTCTAGTGGTTTAAAAGCTTTGTTGAGTTACTTTCAATAACATAACTGTAAAACCAAAATAATTACGAGTGGTTTCTCGAGAAAATAAAAATAAAAATCCAATTTTAAACCACTACAAACAGTAGTACAAAATTAATTACGAGTGGTTACTCGGAAAATAAATACAAAAATCAGTTTTAAACCAGTACAACAGTAATACAAAATAATTATGAGCAGTGAATTGCATAAATAAATAAAGATGGCTAAAGCAATCAGCTCTATGGAATCTTTTGATCTGGCTCAACCTGAGAGCTGGCCAAATTATAAAGAGCATTTGATTTTTTAATCTACAGGCTAACCAGATTAAATAACCTGAGGTAAAGTTAGTCAGACTAATGACCATAATAGATCTGCAAATGTACGATATACTCAAGTCTCAATCTACAGCTGGAACTCCAGCTCAGCTGGATTTTAACAGTGTTATCAATTCTCATAGAGTATTTTCCCTTCAACCCTTGACAATAATGCAGAGATACCATTTTAATCTCAGCATACAAGAACAGGGTGAAACAGCTAGAGAATTTGCAACACAAATCCATACATTAGCCTTGAAGTGCAATTTCAAAGACTTCATGAATGAAGCACTTTGTGATCATTTTATTTGTGTCATAAATGATACAATTTAAGGCTGAAAACGTTTTTATTCCAGATGTAGTTTTTGAGACAGCAGTAGCACAGGCAGGACTAGCAGAGACAATAGCTAGTCAAGCTACCCCATTAAAAAGACTTACTAAGTATGAAGTGCAAACAATTGAGCATAACACTGGGTCATCCAAATACACAGGGTCAGCAGTGTCTATAGTTTTAAGAAAGACCTGGACAATCATTAATAAAAAGAATAAATATAAATTGCACCCTTGCAGTAGGTCAATATCAAACTATCAAGGGAATAAAATCAAACTGTTGGGTAAAACAACAGGAAAAATTACTATGCCTAACAAACTATATATCTACCACTGGTAGTGGCAATAGGTAAGTATAGTGATGTAATAGGCCATGACTGGTTCAGTCACTTAGGATTCAAAGTGACAAAAGTGAACCAGATCACAACAGTATCAAAGAGAAAATCTGATTACTCAGAACTTGTCAACAAAAAGTTGATAACAAAAATGGATATGGAAAATTGGAATACCATAATTGCCAGGACTCTTGAGCACAGCACTCCACTCCAAACACAGTAACAGGGAAGACTCCTGCAGAACTTTTATTCAACAGACCCTTAAGAACTATGCTATTGACTCTGAAACTTAATGCCAAACTAGAATAAGAAGATAAAAAATAAAACTTCAAATAGAGACACAAGTACTATATCGTATGTATTATGGGTCCACAAAATGGATACCAGAAGTGGTGACTCAAATAAAGGGTTTCTACACTGTCATTGTACAAACAAAAGATGGTCATCATCACCATTGCTATCACAACCAGCTAAGACTCAACCATACATCAGAAGCTAGCTAGAGCAGTGGTCAACCTGGGATGAGGATCTTAATCAGGAAAGATGAAAAGCAAAATCAAGACAGCAGCAAACAACCAGAAACAAGTTCATCAAGCGAAGAAGATGAAGACAGGAACAGCAATCAACTGAAGAAAACAAGAAAGCAGACAATATGTTGTCCAGCGCATCTTGATGACTATGTCCTCCAGAGCTAAATTTTAGCCAGGGTGAGATATGTCATATCTGACCCTGCCTTCAGAAGTATTCCAGATTCTTTACCTAATTGTCTGGCACCCAGTTGCTACCCAAAGGAATTAAAATCTTCACTGGGGTTCATGCACCAAATATGCATGTTTCCAGAAAGGTAGGGAACTGCCATTAAATAGATAGTCAGCCTTTAGGAGTCAAGACAGAGAGCAATTACTTCTGTCAACTTGAATGACTGAATGTGTTCTCCATTAAACCCTCTGCCATTAGCAAGGGTAGTCTCTCTACTCATTATCACGATGTCCATGCAGTGAGGCAAGTCCACCTATGGACTGAAAACTGCTACATCCACACTCGACTAGACACAAACTAAATACATAGCTGGAAGAGTACTTCCAGAGCTCACAAAGCAACAGAAAGATGCTGAACTAATGATAATAGATAAACCTGCAGAGGATTATTATATAATGAAAATGTGCTGCAAAAAAAAAGAATCACACTAAAGGCCTTGCCTGATAATAACCTTTTCTACCATTGAACAAAAGAGTCAAAAATACATAAAATATTAAAAGTTATATCAGAAAAAAATAATTATATACAGACAGTCCTCAAATTTCATATATTCTACTTTCATACAATTTGCTATTTTGTATGAAGGACAGTAAAAAAAGAGTTAGCATATTATGAAACTTTTTACCAAGAAAAGAAAAAAGAAGAGTACAATTCAACTATTTCTTGTTAAATTTATAAAGAAAGTACCAGATACTAATCAATAAAATGTTATTTGTGTATATGCTAATACACCTTATTAAAATAACAATATTTTAAAAACACTTTTTGATGTTTTTTTTTTACATTGTTCTACTTTCATACAATTCAACTTTCATACACATTTCAGGAACCAATTAGATACAAAAGTCAAGACCTACCTGCATTTTTTTAAAAACCTGTTATAAATTTATACTATAGTTATTTGCAATTATATGTTATACTAGATCCATCATCTAATATTAAATATTGAATAACTTTAGAAGTTTTTTAAACCATTATTTAAATCTTTTAATTACTCATTTATTAGTAAGAGCACACAGGGTAGTACATAACATTTTTAATGGTATTATTCTCTTTTCTTTAGATGTTTCTGGTCTGACCAATGATAGTACCAACATGGTAATTAAACATGTACCTTTGGATTTTTGAATATTGAATTTTAAGATAATGCTATAATCATCTGAGCTATTCTACCAAAGGTAACAATCAATATAAATTTCATATACTTGTCTATGATAGTCTTCTTGTGATATTTTTTTTTCTAAGAGCAAAGTTAATTAGTGGCTTCCAGACATTATATATTGTAAACTAGATTGCTTTATGGGGTTATTTGTCATTGTCATGTGGGCAGTTTTATTAAATTTTCTTCTTGGTACTTTTCCCTCTCTATTCAATATTTTTTTTATTTTACCAATTGAACATATATTAATTAGTTCATACATAGTCTGCTACATTATATATATTATAATGGTACAAATGAAACAAGTCTTAACATATCTGCACTACAGGGCACCACTAGGTATTTGAACCTAGAAAATTTATATAGTAGGCAGATATATAAGTTAAAAAGAAAAAAATTATTTTTATATTGGTTGATTCCGACCGTTAGCCCATTGTCACTAGCTCAGCAGAACAGCAGAGATTTATATTTTATAAATTCTTGTCTAAGAATATTTCAATATTAAAAAAGAATAAAATAAGCCACTGCCAATAATTATACACACAAACATTTATTTATTTACGCACATATATAATCATTTTAAATTTGAGGAATAACATTTATTATTTAGATTTTAATATTAACTTTTAATTTAAATTATTATTTTAAAATTTTAAGTCATCCACACAGATGAATTTTATATTTATTTTAAGATTGTTGAGTATGAATAAACTACATAGATTGTATTTGAAAAGAAAATATTCTATCCCTTATTTAACCTTAGGCCAAAAGTTCGCAGTCAAACCGGCATCAATCCATCTGATGCATTGATGTATTCAATGTAGCATGAAAATATGACAGCATTAAATACTATACTGTCAGGAATTTAGTCTGAATAGTATGGTTAGAAGATATTGACTCTCAACCAAACAGGAATGCTACATCTGTCGGCAAGAAGAACAATAAAAATAAAAACTCCATAGGAAGGGACTGCATTTCATCTTACTATCCCTTCCATAGGCAAACAGGGTGTGTGTGGCATATACTGCGATTCTGCATGTAGCAAACCTCATACTACATCTACTAATTACACTAATATATCCAATCCATTGACCCCATTTAATTACGAAACAAATAACCTAAGATTACCCTTCCCTAATTAATTAATATAACTTTACAAATCTGTATAGCCATTCATGCCCGACTTAAATTTAACATTTATATAATTTTGCACAGATGGATTTATAAAAGTTTGTTTTATAATGTTGAGCATAGATCGGCCACATAGATTACAAGCTCAAAAACATTTCAACATAAACATAAATGATCAAAATATAAAGTCATTGATGTAATTGCAGAGGGAATTCACTAGAAACCCAATGGCATTTATCATAAGATGCCGCATTGACACCAATAACCAAAAATACATCCGAATAAATACATGTTAGATATTCAACGTAAGATATATTATTTACTGAATGTCTATATATTTTAGTCATATATGAAAACAAAAATGTAATTAAATGTGAATGAATCTATGCAAGCATCTATGCCCAACTTAAATTTAATGCATTTAATAATTTCTACAATATATTAATAAAAATAATAATAAAAAATGGAAATGATTTTTAGCAAACTTAAATGTAAAAAAAAAATTAAACAATAATTGGTTTGGAAAAGTCAGATTATAGTTCATTTTACAAAAATTAGATTTAGCTTGTTTATTAAACTTGTCAAATCTTGACGAAAGTTCTTAATTACTTTTAAATTTTAATATGTGTTCAGTTCAATAGCTTACAGAAGAAGAGTCATGGTTCTTGGTGCCAATTCCCGCAATGTCCCCATTGGAAGACCAGTCTGTTGTTCATACCGTAGTTCTCAATCTGGAGGCTGCATTAGCTGGTTCAATCCTGTTTTTCAGTCATTTTATTTGAAATAAGTGAGAGAGAGTGATAAGTTTGTCTTATTGCTCTTCTCACAAAATCAAGCTGGAACTGTCTGGAACTGTCCTTAATTTCAATTTTTTTCCTTTTATAATCATCCTCTGGATTTAACGAACAAAACGTCACTAATGCATCATTTTCATTAGGGTCCGAGCTGAGGCTTGGTACTTCCATTGGTCAAGATAATTTTTTTGTTCTCAAATAACTTTCAACTGACTTTTTTCTATAAGAGCCCCAAGGGCTAGTTTGCTTTTCAATTAATTTATAAAACAATCATTCCCATTTACAAAAATATTTTATCTTTAGATCTTGTACTTTTTTTTAAAAAAGTACGTTCCAATATATATTTTTTTAAAAAGAGAATAATTTTTAAAGTTTTGCATCTGTGCGAATATATACATTTAACAACTCTTTAATTTTAGCTTTTAATAAATTTATTTTTATTTGCGAACTTAAAGTTTTTATTTTAAATTAATGTAACCGCATATTTACATATCGTTATAATATATATATATATATATATATATATATGGTTTCAAATTTCTATTCATTAGTTTGTTCTCTTTCAATTGACTTTTCATTGAGAAAATTTACCAAGGTATATCCTTACATATTTAATTTATAGATGCAGTTTTTGTTTTTCAGGATTTCAAGTTTAGGCCTTGTAGTTGTTAGAATTCCTCTCAGAGTAGTATAACTTTGAAAAACTGTTCTGATATTGTATTGATTGCAGATTTTTTTGATTTATCGTCAGTTATTCCTACATAACTACTATTATGTATATATTATAGTACAAACAATTGTTTTTTTCTTTTGATATCACTTTTTGTTGTCTACTGAAGGTTTTTTTTAATGATAGCTGATTGATAATCATTCTTCATAAGAATTTATTCTATATATATCTTGTCTTATTCCAAATCACTGATTTCTGATCGAATTTGTTTTGCTCTATTTCATAATGCTAATATAATTCCATATTTTGGGCTTCTGGTGTGATTGAATGTACATGCTAAGAATTTTCTTTTGTGTATGGGTTTTCTATAAATTATAGTTTTGATTTTAACATGAGAGAGACTTCTTATAAGAACAGCTAAGGTTGCCCATTTTTGTTATTATTCTGATTCTATTGTAAATTTAATTGGAGGGAATATGTTATTGACATATTCAAAATGTTTGTAATTGTACTTTTCCATATAGATACTTAACAAATGTATCATCAACAAACTAAAGCCAAACTTTAGATCAATATGGAGTAGTATTTATGACTATGGTTTTACATTCTTTCATGTGAATATTCTTAACCAGAGATGACAGTAGTGAGCCCATAGTCATTTCTTGATTTTTTGAAAAAAAATTTGTGCTGTATTGAAAGTATGTTGTTGTTATATAGAATTCTAATAGTTTCATCATAATATCAATAGTAAAAATGTTTTCATAAGTCATCATGTCTGGAAGCCATTAATTAATTTTGCTCTCAGAAAAAATTAAAAATCAGGAGAACTCTAATTGCTACTTTACCAGAATAGCCAGTTAGAACATTACTCTAAAATTTAATATCCCAGAATCTAAAGATCCATCTTCACTTCCCATGCTAGAACTTCACTGGTAAGGCCAATAACAGCTGAAAAAGAGAGGATAATAAAATCAATCAAAATGTTGTGTTATATACCAATCTGTGTGCTACTACTAATAGTTGAATGTAATTGGAAAATTTAAATTAAGATTTAAAAAAAAATATTTCTAAAGGCATTCAATAGTGGATATTAGATGATGGAAATAGTTCAACATATAATTAAATTAAAATGTCATCGTGACAAGCCTTCAGGAAAACAATCTATTTTAGTTACTTGTTTATTAATATTGTTTATATGACTTTTGACAGGTGAAGAAAGCTCAAGATAATTTCTTTATTGGTTTTTTTAATATTTACATTTTAAATTATGTATACTTCAATCCCCCTCTGCTTTAAATTATTGCATAATTTAAGGTAATTCAAAATTGTTCATCAAAATATTTTGAGTAAATGCTATATTTGTTTTTATATAATGTATTGGAATTATGCATACATATGTTTAGGAGATAATTATTTTTCTTTAGTTGATAAGTGTCTAATCTTTAAGGTAGCTAATTAATTATAAAAAAGAGATAGAGAATTGCATGAAAAGATTACTTATTTGATTTATAATACTATTCAAAATGTGTGTGCCTAAATCATTAATTATTGAAGTGATTTCATATTTGCATTTCTTATACTATTTTTTTTTACTTTATTATTGTTATTAAACTTACTTTAAGTAAAATTATTCTACATTTTTGAAATGGGTTAAAAGAATAATCACAAAAATGTTATCAAAATAGTAATCAACCAGGTATAGGATGGGACAATATACAGAAGTCATGTAAATCATGTCTACTGTCGATTCAAGGAAGATTGGCAAATTGCAGTGTCCATGCCAAAATGGGAAACACAGGAAATACAAGACATAACAGAATCAACATAGGAAGTAGTGATCAAGGTGGAGAATCAAAAACCAGAAAGCAGTGACATTGAACCTGAAACTAAGTAACAGGAACTGGAATCAATATCTAATCTGACCATAATAACAATTAGATCACCCATACACAGACATTAGGTATGAAGACCGACCAAATTCAATGACTATACATAAATCTAAACAATTTTACGGAGTAAGGGGAAGAGTGCAAAATATTAATTAATATTTAAAAGATTAAAAATGCTGCTAAATAAATAGATAAAAGAAATGTTCAAATTAAACGAAGTTTAAAAATAAATATAGAGACATATATCTATTAATTAATTGTAAAACTTATCTTATATAGAAATAAATTCCTAAGAGATTAATTAATATTATAGATCTTAAAAACTTACCATATATGGAAATAAATTTTTAAGAGAATAATTGATTGTATGTGTAATTAAAAGCTGAGATGAATTCCATTGTACCATAACAAACTTTAAATAATACATAAATTGATTAAGCGAACTAATTAAAACCAAAGTCAAATTACTCCAGAAAAGATAAGCAAAACAAAAGAAGAGATAGATATAAAAAAACTAGGAAAAAAGCACTGTGCACTCCTTCTGTGGTTTCTGCTATCATCATTGGACCCACGAGTTGAAGAGCAGTGAAGATCATTATCTTGGAGGACTTCATTCCCAGGATCTTGGATCCTGTAGGTTACCAAGCTAATTAGTGTGTTAAGCAGATCATTTCAGTTTTATTATTATTTTGAAATGACTCAAGAGACTCATTGAGGGTTGTGTTATAAAGACTATAGATGTTGGTGAAGGTAAAATGAATAAGTTTATCTAAACTGTTTTAACATTATTTGTTATTCAGTAGTTAACTTGGGAATTAGCCTCATTCTATTGCAGACTTTATATTTATGTTGAAGATACAAATAGTAACTTTTTAAATTGTTATTGTTAAATATATATGTGTGTTGTTGTCTGTTGAGTTAATTGTACATTTTGTTTGCTGGTCACCCAGTCATAGTCGGGAGCACAGCATACCTTTTTTAAATATAAATTTAATATCAGCTTATTTATGTTAATTTATGGAGAGTTTTTTTAATTTTTTTAAAAATCCTTAATTAAAAAATATGTAAATATATCTATAAAAAAATTTAATTTTTGTATATACGTTTGATAATTAAATTTCTAAATGATATGAATATTTTTTATTATGCAATATTATGGTAAATTTTATATGGAAAAATTATTCATTAAGAAATTACAGGTGAATAAAAATTGGGCTGGAAATATTTTTAAAAGAAGTATAACAAAAAGAATTGAATAATATTAAAAACAAAAGTTGAGTGATGATAAAAAAAAGAAAAAGAAAGTACTCTTGTTTTTAACAAGA
Source organism: Epiperipatus broadwayi (assembly GCA_028023455.1). Taxonomy (NCBI): domain Eukaryota; kingdom Metazoa; phylum Onychophora; class Udeonychophora; order Euonychophora; family Peripatidae; genus Epiperipatus; species Epiperipatus broadwayi. The sequence goes on along the minus strand of JAQFVV010012417.1, from coordinate 6,995,643 downwards.
GAAATGATGAATATGTTTGGAGAAAGTTATTGAATTAATATCCAAAACTACTATTGACAGATAAATACTTTATTTTTTACTACAACAGTGTCAACCCTGTTGGCAAATTTTTGAATAGATCCTAATCATTAATATTTTTAATATGACAACCATGTTTGATTTTGCTTTCTACAATTAACTCTTTTTTACATATTATAATGGTTGGGGTGTAATGAGGTCTCATCATATCTGCCATACAGGGCACCACCAGGCCATTTGAACCTGAAAAATTTATATAGTAGGCAGATATGTAAGTTAAGATCCAAATTTTTGTATATATATTTTATTCTGACCGTCAGCCCATGCCACTACCTCAGTGAGATGCAGAGATTTACAAAATATAAATTCTTAAAATATTTTCTCAATATTAACAAAAATAAAAGAAGCCACTGCCAGTAATAACACACACAAACATTTATTAAATATATATAGTTTAGAATTATTTTAATATAACTTTTACTTTGGATTTTAAATTTATAATTTAATTTTTTATTTTAAGTTTACACAGATGAATTTAATATTTATTAGAGTGTCTAGTATGAATAGACTACATAGATTGCATTTGAAAAGAAAATATTCTATCCCTGATTTAACCTTAGGCCAAAAGTTCACAGTCAAACCAATGCTGATCTATCTGATATATCGATGTATCAGATGGATTGATGTTGGTTTGACTGCGAACTTTTGGCCTAAGGTTAAATAAGGGATAGAATATTTTCTTTTCAAATGCAATCTATGTAGTTTATTCATACTCAACACTCTTAAAAATATTATCAAATTCATCTGTGCTGATTGTTTAAAATAAAAATTTAAATTTAAAAATTAATAACCAACCTAAAATAATAAATTTTGTTCCTTAATTTTATTTATATAGTGCATTAATAAATGTTTGTGTGTTAATTACTGGCAGTGGCTTCTTTTATTTTTTGTTAATATTGAAAAGATATTTTAAGAATTTATATTTTATAAATCTCTGCATCTCCATGGGCTAGTGACTGAGGCTGACAGTCAGAATAAAATATATATATATAAATTTGGATCTTAACTTACATATCTGCCTACTATATAAATTTACCAGGTTCGAATGGCCTGGTGGCACCCTGTATGGCAGATACGGTAAGACTTAATTGATCTATCTGACCATTATAATATGTTACAAAATTAATTTATATATTACATTATAAATATTTAAACCTTTTAGTAATTAAAATAAAAATATATTTCAAATTAATATTTTAAAATTGTGAAAATAAGTATCTAACTGAAAATTGTACCAATAATAAAGAAACACATCATTATTGGCTTCATGATACCTACTCAAAAAGTTAGAAGAATGAAATATTAGATATTAGAATTTTATGTTATTAAAAGGTGATATATTTAGAATTAATTATCATCAAAGAAACAAAAAAAAATTCTAAAACTTAATAAATTAATAATTATTATTAAAATAATTAATTTACCTGTTTTTCCAAAAACGATTTTTTTTAGCCTGTATTGATTGTTTCCAGCAATTTCTGGGTCTTATAACTTACCTTCTGTATTTTATAAGAACTGTCTTTTTAAAAATAAAATGTTTTTAAAGATAACCCCTCCCCCTAATGATGTAGTTTTTGGTTTAATAATGTCTTTATAAAAATATTGCATCATAATCATTAACAATTACTGAAAATCATGTTTTGTGGCATTTAGCTGCAGGTGATAGAATCTAAAGTATCAACCAATTACAAACCACCACTTCTTTTATTGCTTTGTCAAAACAATAGAATGTGCTGTCAAACAATGTAATATGAAATGCTGCACTGTGTCCGCTTTTTCTGGAGTCATAAATCTCTGTCACTATGCCCAGAAAAACCTGTTAGCCACCTTAACTTCCCTTTCCATTCCCTATCTAAGTTTTCCCATCTTTGCTATCCTGTGCCATCCCATTTCTACAACATAATCTTTGTCAATTCTATGGCCTTTATATCTAAATCCCCCTTATCTTTTCCTAAACCCAGCATAAAAACCAAAAACCCACTTTCTTTATAATCACTTTCTTTATATTTATTCTCCCACAACTTCATTATTTGCATCCTTTCTGCTTGCAGGCATTTATATTCAATTAATAGATGCTTAATATTTTCTATGCCTTTCTTACATAACTTGCAGACTAAATCACCCACATTTTCCCATTTATGTGTGTATTCTTTTGTTGTTAAAGATCCTATTAGAGTCTTAAACAGTAAACTACTTTCCTTGCTATTATCATAAGTTAATTTACACCCTATATTCTGTTAAGTTCCCTATTTTACTCTCCATATTAGTTCTCCATCTTTCCAACTATTTTTTATTAAATGCATCTATTCTTCTATTCCATTCCTTGCCACTATAACAGTCAACAATTCTCCTAACACAATTATCTTACCTTTTTTATAAATATACTGATGTAAATTCTTTATCCAAATCTTCTGCATACCATACTATTATTGTCACCCATCTTGTTGCCTATACTTTATTCATAATCCAATTAAATACTATTTTGTCTATACGCTTATTATCCAGAAATTGCAATCTACTGAACATTTTAATTTTGCTTTTTGAATTTCTCATATAAAATGTTGACCAACCCATTCTCATTGAATCATCTCCTTTGCTACCAACACATCTGCATCTAATGCATGTCTTCCTACTTCTCTTTGCACTTTTTCTAAGTAATCTTACATCCTTGTTACCATAAGTTAACCCTACTATTACTACTTCCTTCGATACAATTCTAGCTACATCATATTTATTATATGAAAACACTGTTAATTCCTTTATCAGTTTCTTTCTTCATCTAAAATGTCAAATCTGAAAGTGCTATGACAGCTCACTTTTGTGAAGGAGTTTTAAGTCATCCACATTTTTTTTATTAAAAGTTACAAAGCATAAATAAAAGGAATTTAAGAAAAGTCAAATGTTTGAATTGTGGGGAGGGTGGGGGAATAAAACTCAGTATTGTAGTTAATGCTAATTCCCAGATAAATATTTTTTAGATTATTTTAGATACTAATGCAATATATAATACTATTCCATTTATTGTAAAAATATTTTCTGTGCAAATGGCGACCTTATACTTTATTAAAATGATATTACAATGGTTTCCATTAATTGTACAATAAACACAGTTTTATTCTAAGACAGGCACAACATCTTTCAAGCATTGATTACATGAAATATTTATCAGCATAAATTGAACCACACCAAGAAAATAAAATTGTCACAAATATCACTTTTAGTATATTAAAATAAAATTATTTAAAAAGCTTTACATAATTTGGCATTGGGATAGAGTTGCATACTCTAAAGAACAAGATTCATGAATTGAGCCCAATTCTGTCACTTCTAGTGTTCAAACTTTTTAAGAACTCTCACAGACCACTTAATTAAAAAGTCTATAAGATTTTTATATTACAAATGTGAATTTTATGATAATCTAGTTTGGACTTTTTATTAGAACCTCAATAATTGTTATCTGAGATGTTACAACTTGTAAACTATCTTTGAGTTGCTTATCCATTAATATTAAACTTGTTTTTGACATTATGATTTTCATTTGAAAATGTTGTTAATATTTATAAATAATATTTTTTAATAAAGCTTGCTGTTCTTGGATGGTAAGAAGAGTTGCATAAATGTGATATGTTATCCTATTTTGATCATCTATCATTAAATGTTGAATATATAAAAAAATTTAAACTTTATTTGTTAGTAATAACTCACAAATAGACAACACATGTTAGTAATTACCCAATGTTTCAAGCAGTAGTTTTTACCATTCTTTTTCAATTGTTGCTGGCCTGATCAGTGACAATATTAGCATAAGAGTTGAACTTGCATCTTTAGATTCATGAATATCCAATTTTAAGGCAATGCTTTAACCAACTAAGCTATTCTATCAAAGACATAATAGAAGTTTTATATATTTTATCTATGAGAGTTGATTCAAATCCTCCCAAGTTCTTTTTTTTTAATCTATTGCCTTTGATAGAATAGCTCAGTTGGTTAGAACATTGTCTTAAAATTCAATAGTCAAGATATAAGTTTGATTTCTATGATAATATTGTTACTAATCAGGCCAGAAACACCTAAAGAAAAATGCAGAATAATATTACTTGAAAAATTATGTAATTACTAACCTTTGTTGTCTATTTGCATCTTTATTTTAGTTATTTGTATTTGAAAAGTTTAAATAAAGTTTAAAAATTTTTATACATTAATTATTTAATGATAGATGATAGAAATAGTCCAACCTATTATCATATTTATAAAATCCACATTGGCATTTCATAAAATATGGCAATGGAGGATTTTGACCAAACAGCAGCTCTCCAAATTTTTTTTTGCTACAATGTTTGCTTATGACTACTGCTTAAGTTTTTAAATTTTTAGTAGTATTTTGTGTGTGTGCATGCACATATTATAATGTCCAATGTGAGTTTTGTTTATACAGTGTGTTATTGTAACCAAAGACTTTGTGACAACATAATAATATTTAGCATATCTACTGAAAATAATTCATTATCAAAATGGTTTATTAAATATCAGTTTTTGTTGACAAATTATTATCATTGCATAACTTGGTTATTAATTCGTTTATTGATTGCCATTTATTTGTACTATATTCACATTTTTCATTTTATCAAATAATGAAAATGTTAAACTATTGTCATAAAAGAGTTCTATGAAAGTTTATTATCAGTAATATAGGTATTATATTTGTTAAACTTTTTAAATGATAAATGATGTCGTGTGCTATAAGGGATTTTTTTGCACTATAGGTTTTTTTCAGTTTAGTATTGCTAGCGGTTTTGATTATTAGGTTAATGAATTGTTTCTTAAATAAAGGTAAATTCTATTGACTTATAAAATAATGATTTTAGTTTTACTATAGATATTATATTCCCACCCTATCACACAATAAGGTTTGTAAAATAGAGGCATTTATGTATGTTCACATTACATGAATAATTGCAATATTTGATTGGATATTAATAACAGATAATGTTATTGTTACTGCTTTTCTACTATGTAATACTTGGCATAGTTTATTTCTCACTTATTTAACTTCAAGACGATTTTCCTAAGAATAATATGAGATAGTTCATGAAACATTAGATGATCTCAACATAGATTTTTATTTCAAAAGCTGGAGATGGATTATAAATCATTAGGCTTTTTGATAACATAATAAGCAGCTCTTATTCTAAATTGATTTTACTACTTCTTTTATTAATTCACATTAATATAAATAATCAACCTCACTTTCAACTACTCTTTAAGTAATTTTATTTTTCTCTTTGATTTGTTTTCTAGATAAAAATATTTAAGACTCACTTTCAAAAAGTTTAATTTTGTGAAAAGCTTTATTTGATATGTTGTTACCTTCTTTTCTATATTTGATGGGTTGTATTTAAATATAACAATAATACAATAATGTTTTTCAGCTGTAAAATTAATAGAAAACTATTTAAGAAATACTTTCAATCAGATGTGATATGTTGGACTATTTCCATCATTTATGAATGAATGTTAAATGTATTGAAAATTTTAAACTTTATTTAAACTTTCCAAATGCAAACAACTTGTTAGTAATAACACACAAATAGACAATACAGATTACAAACAACTTGTTAGTAATAACATACAAATAGACAATACAGGTTATAATTACATCCTGTATTACTAACTTGTATTGTCTATTTGTGTGTTATTACTAACAAGTTGTTTGTAATCTGTATTGTCTATTTGTGTGTTATTACTAACAAGTAGTTTGTATTTGGAAGTTTTAAATAAAGTTTAAAATTTTCTATACATTCAACATTCACTCATAAATGACTAAAAGAGTTCAACATATCACATCTTATAATATACCATCATTACAAACCTTCAGAAAAATACTTTCAATCAGAGTGAAATAATTTTTCAACAATATTTATTGAAAATGACTTTATTGATAAATTTATTGTATCAAAGTCACTAAAAGTTTTATTATAAAAAATTTATTGAGTAATTTATTTATCAAAATTAATATATAAATAATTTTATATTTCTAATCTTGTTTTTTAGTTATTGAATTTTTGTTAGTGATATTAAATATAAAAATAAAAATTAGTTTGTTATACATATTTATTTACTTCAATATAAACATTCTTCCAAAAAATATTTAAGAAAGTAATACATGAAGAAAAAATATAAGACTGGCTATATAAAATTTTAATGAGTTAAGAATATTCAATTGTCTTTTGTATTTTTATATAAACCCTTAAATATTTTTTCCACATACCCTCATTTCCTCAAAAACAAAATGTACAGTGGCCATTGCATAGTTATTAACAAATGTTATCAGTAGGAGCTCAGTTTTTGATATTATATTTAAGAGTCTAATTCTATAGAGAACCCACTTCAGACTATTATTTAAAATTTAAATTATAAAATAAAGAAAATGGCAGAAAACTTGAGAAGCAATTTTTTGAAAAATTTTATCAATTAATTTTTTTTATTTTTTGAAAAGATATATTTTTAAAAACAATTAAATGACAAAAAAGGTTATTTATCAGATTTTAAAACTTAGCAACTTATATTTAAAATTTTAAGATAAAAACATGAATCTAATTAAAAGACGTATTAAAGTAAAAATTTTCAGCAATAATTACAAATATAAAAATTAAATTTAAATAATTGCTCTTAATCCTAACTTTTTTTCAAATAGGCTACCTTTCTTGAGAAAATTCCTAGCATAATTAATTGCAGATTAAAAGAATTTGTTGATAATCTTGCAAAGAAAATTTATTTAATATTTTAATAAAACAAGAATTATTATCTCTTTTGTTAATAATTCATTTCAAAATAAATATTGCAAATATTTCATATTAAACTGTACCCCAAAACTGATAAAGAGATAAGAATAAATACAATTCGAAATGATTTATCATTAATCTTCAAACAAACAAAAAAATAGTTGTAGACAAATAAATTTAATGTTTAAACAATTCTACTTTATAGCTTATGTTTATTAGACTATACTTTCAAATGTAATAAACAAAATAAAATAAAATAATAATTATACATACCCAATTTTTAAAATATTGTTAAACCTAAATAAAGCCGAATTTTACATTAATTTGGAACTTAATCCGATTTTGTATGTCTCTATTACTTTATTTCATAAATAAATATTTTAATTTTATAGTTGCAAAGGCATCATTAAGGCTTATGATACACCTTTAATTTGGGATTGTAAAATAATTGTTTTAGTTAAAAGATTAGTAAATAGGTGCAAAGTACAACCAATGATGACTAAAAATTATCAATTTGTCATATTTTTTGCCTTGTTCTCCTCATCTGCTTTCATTCAGAAAACCTAAACACACATAATACTGATTTTTATATTGATTTCATTAAATAAGTTTCAATAGATAATAAATTGCAGTCTGTTAATTTCAAAACTGTAGCTTGTAAAAATATCTCTGATATAGACTAAAGGTTAAATAAATATGATTTTTATTAGATCAATAAATCATATATTTTAAATAGAATTATCATCATCATTGTTTAAATCATTATTGATCCATTGAAGTATGAAGGTCTCTCTAAATTTAAAAACATAACTTTGTATTTATAAAAAAATAATAATAAGTAATTAATACTTTAATTAAACAACATAATAGTAAAACTAATGACAAAAGTAGGAAGTCTAAAAATATTTATTGAAAATTAAATATAAAAAAACATAGATAGTTAAAAAAGATATATGACTGGAATAAGTGGTTACTCAATATTAATTTTCAATAGAAATTATTTAAACAAAATAACAACAAAGCATAATAAGTATACTGCAGCCCCCACATCATTAGTAGGGAAAAGAAACAAGTAATAAAGTAAAAAAAGAGAAGAAAGAATAGAGATGCAATAATTTTGATGTAAATTAAAAACAACTATAATTTCTGATCTCATCTTTTTATGCATGTGTTTAAGGCAAATGTGATAAATTTTTTTCTTGATAAAAAATATAAAAATATTTTAAATACATAATTGAAGAATTAAATAAAAAAGTCAATAAAGTAGACAGTATTACAATCTTTACTATAATGAAGAAAAAATTTGAAAGATACAAAAATAGTGAATTTAGGATCTTTATATTGATTTCAGGTGAAGTTTGAGTGCAGATTACTGTTGATATCAACTTTTAGCTAAATTAAAAAAATATTTGTCAAATAATAAAAGATAATTAGTGAATCCAATAAGATTTTATTTTTTTAAAAAAAATGGCTTCACTTCAAACTTTTTGCTTAGAACAAGTTTAAAAATTTGCAAATTTCAAATCACTATTTAGTTTAAAAACATTGAGTACTATACATTAATTTTTTATCATAAAAAACATTATTTATACAGATGAATAAATATAATATGATTACATCTAATGAATGGTATAATTTTATAACAAATAATACAATTCACGTAAATATAATTAATAGCTTACACAAAACTATTTTATTATGACATTCTTAGATAATATATTTACGCACATGTGAACATATATAACTGTGTTAATATTTTATCACAAGTTTAAAAGAAAGGCACACTTTTTATGTAAATTCATATCATTAAATTAAATTTTACTTTAAAATTAGATCTTTTATATTTACATCTTTATTATGGTATACAGACTCCATAATCTATTAATAGAAACTTTGTTCTTCTTTATCTAAATAATATGACCATTATAGTTGCCTAGTGTATTTGATTTAACACAGTCATGGTGGTATACTAAAAGAAGCAAGAATATCAAATATTAGCTAAATAAAGCAAAAAGAAAGTTTAGTCAGTTGAATAAAGTTATTTAGTCAACCAGCTACTTAATTTCTTGAATGTGCCCTGGACTTTTAAAAAGTTATTGATTATTTTAATTGTATTACAAAGTTTTATGCTGTTCAAATTTTATGCATTTTTATTTATGCATTTTTATATGTAAGTCTTATAATTATTTTTTTTACATATTATGCTTTGTATTGTCAAAATAAAGCACAGTTTTTGGTGCAGCCTGAAGAATGTAAGTTTTTATATCAATAAAGGATTTTAAAAGTTTTGATTATATTGTATCTTAAATTAATAATGGCTTTTGATCTCTATGTAATTTTATTCTAATTTTGACATAGCATTTATTGGGCTTAATTTAAAATTGGAATACTGATTGAAAAAAGGTTACTTGGCATTCTACTACTAAAATGTTATGTAATTTAAAATAAGTTTGGAATGTAATATATTTGTAGTCATCTCAAAATTTTGGTTAAGAAATATTAAATCATGAGATTTCTTTTAAATTAATTTATTTGTTTAAAACTTTTGATATTTAGATTATCTTTGAAGAATGAGTATTATTTTATTGGTATAAGCATAATAATGTGGCAAAGAATAGTGATAATTTAATATTTTGCTACTGAACCATTGGCATTAAGTTCTCATTTTTCTATATAAAACATGTAAAGATTTTGGGGGCATGATGTCAAGACCACCATGAATAAAAATGATACAATTAATGATTAACTGATAAAATGAGTAACCTCATATAATTGTAAGTTTAATCATGGTTATAATAATTCAGTATGCTCAAGTTATATTTTTAAAGTTTTTGATTCTGGTCATTTGATATGAAGGGTATAGGATGAAAAAATTGTTTTCTTCTTATTTTTTCGATAATAATTTAATATTATTTATTTAGATCTTAGAAATATTTAATGGTGCTTCACAAAATATATTTAGAAAATCAAGTCAATCAAAGGGTATTATTTAGCCCATCACCAGTTTTTAAATAATGGATTTCATTGACTGAATAATTAAGCATTTGAATAATCAAATTCATTTATTCTATTTTTTGAACAATGAATCTATAATATAAATATATAATTCATATCATCATAGCCAATTCTTAAAATAAATCAGTAAAATATCACTAATCTGATGTTGAGACAACACTCCGACAATAAATGGAATTTATTATCTGGTTTTGTCTTAGTGGAAATATTTGAATACATATAATTTTATATTTTGAAATGATGATATAAAAAAACAGAAAACATATATAAAATAATAAAAAGAATTTATAAAAATATAAAATAATTGTAAACAATAAAAAGAAAATAGAAGTTATTGAATAAAATAGAATATTCACAAAAATATTATAGAGGAGATAAATTTAATAATGAAGATACTAAACAAATATTGAAATATAGTAAATAGCAATCATGATTAAAAGATTTTCACATGATAAAGCCATGCATAATATATGGACAATTTAGGGAACTAGATGCTTAAGCCAATAAACATCACATGATTACCATCCATTGATTACTCTGGCTTGCAATGAGTGGCAATACTGTATGGAGAGTTTTGCCTGTTTTAACTAGATGCTTAAACAGTAAAATGAATTTTTTTAAAATAAGTAGAAAGTCCAAAGATCTAATAAAGATGAATGAAAATAAAAAACTTAAGAGAAGACAAACTATAGAAGAATAAATTTGAGATATAAATAATTTCACAGATGTTCAGATTTAGAATATAATTATAGCAGCTAAAAAATGTTTTTAAAAATGTTTCAATTGGTTATATAAATGAATTTAAAATATTGACTTAAAGAAATTAACATTTTATTGATTTCACCTTGCTAATATTGCTGTGTTTTATATGTATTTAATCATATTCAAATAAAAGAATAAAATATTTTAATAATAAAATTTTATTTTATAATTGATTATATATACTTAATATTTTTTTACTAAATATAATTTTTTAACAATACGTAATTAAATTTCATTTTCCTTTTTTAATTTATTAAATCTTTTTTCTAATAATTTTAAAATATTTATTTTTTAATTTAATATTTACAAAGCTTATCCCCTCCCCCAAATTTAAATAATGTCGATTTATTAATAAGTTTAATAATAAAATGTCACTCACTTTTTTTTTAATTTGCATTGCTTTTAAGATTTTTAATCTGTTATTAATATCAGAAACATTCGTTTGATCCCAGAATGCAACATTAACTTTAAAGAAAATAATGGCTGATTTTTACATTAAGCTTTTCTTAAAGTTATTGAAAAATTAGAAAATGATTATATTTTCAATCAATATAATTTATAATTCTCAATAATAAAAATTGTTAATTATAATCTATCTATCTTGTGATAGATTGGTAAAATTATAAATGCCTGTGAAACACCTTAATAAATGTTTGATCAAAATGGAGATGGTAATTTGTCTCTTATGTTCTATGCGCTATATCAATTACATAATAATTATTTGTGTAGAACAAAAAACTGAAATTATTATACCATTTTAATTTATACACATAACTAATATTTATGATATCATCATAATAAAAATCATATTAGTAGATTAAATCAATCTATCAATATGCTTTTCAAGTTTTAAAATCAATAAATAAATGCTCACAGTTGTTATTTCTGTGCAATTTTTAGAAATAAATACTCCAAAAAATACTGAAAATTAAATCAGATAAACATCTTATAAAAATATATATTTATAACTACTACATGTAAAGATATTCTGTGATTAAATTTTATTCTCCCAAAGTTAAAACTGACCTCACTAACAAAAATTAATCAAAATAGTTAGTATGACTAAACAATTTATAAAGGCAATGTTATACTTATGAAATTAAACTTTTCCATGACTTTTAGAGTAAGGTGGTGATTATCCATAAAATATATTCATTTCTTATGAGAGCCACAAAGATGAAGGCTGTATTATCTTGGTCATGACATTTTTCACATTTTTTACATATGTCACAAATTGTTGTGTAAGACCATTTTTATGTAGGGAAAGTTTCCGTAAGCAGAGGAATATCTATTTACATCATCTAATCAAATAACTAGCAATAGAAATATAACTCTATTTGTAGGTGGATTATTAATGGAATGCATAATAATGTAATAATTTGAAATACTTTCTGAAATCTCAGATCTTGAACCAAGATATATTTTAGTCACAATGATCAAGACATATTATAGTCATAATGAACCATGACATAAAAAAATATAAACAATCAATAAATTGAATAATTTATTTAGTAATTAAAGTTAATCTTTTGTCATTAAAAATTATTAAATACAGTGTTGTCTAAATCTTTCTACTGTTTGGTTAAAATTATTTCAGCCTTTTATATAGCTTACTATCATTTATTGAGTACAATTAACTGTTTTAGAACAACTGTTTTAGTAGAACTTTAGCTCTTTAAAAAAATTATAATTTTTGTAAAGACTAGCATTTTTTCAATCCATTTTCAATCCCATGCTGCTACATAAAGATAAATTTTTGAGTTTCAGATACATAAGAAGCAATTTGAAAGTCACATTTTTCATTTAGGCAAATTGCAGGATTCAAAGTCAGACTTTCACATGACCCACCACTCTCAGTGCCATCTCATATTGCTGACCCATCTGATCACATATATGTTGAAAAGATAAATGAAGCCTGTCCATTAAAATATGAAGATTGGCTATCTTAATATAAAGCTGAGCACTGATTATATATATGTGTGAGGATAGTAATCTAGACCAAATGATGATTGCTGGTTTAGCATGAAATACATATATTGGTGATTATTTATCTTTTCAACATGTGTGTGATCAGGTGGTTCAGCAATATGAGATGGCACTGAGGTGGTGGGTTGTGTGAAAGTCTGAGTTCGAATCCCTCATATATTACATATACAAATGCAGGTTAAGCCTGTACAATGTATTAATTCATATAGGCAAATTATAAATAGAATACCTTTTTTCTTATAATGAATATTTAAAATGATGGTTATTTAACTTTTTGGTCTGAATCTATTCATTACCAATCATTATCATTTTTTTAAAAAGAATCAACAAATTTATTGATCTCTGAGTTGATTAAATTATAGTAAAAGATTTTATTCTTTAAATGTAAACTCATTTTTAATTTAAAATAGTTTTTTTTTTTATATGTCATAGCATCAACCGGAAGCAAACCTGCTAACCCGGGACAACTGCTTGTAAAGCAACTGTCGCTGACCTCTCGACCACCAATGCTTGACTATAGTTTTGAAAGTTTTTTTAATACGTTCATCATAATTACACATACTATTGATTGATATCTTTCCATGCATCAGTTTGGTAAATAAAATTACTTTTTGTCTATTCTTTTAAATTTTCAGTATTATCTAATATTACAAATAAATGTTTGAATACCCATAGATTTCAGACAGTTTATATTCAAAACAAACCAGAAATAACTGTAGTCTTTGTCAATGCTCAACATAATCCCTTATATTAAATATTATTTTTTTGCTTGGTTTCAATGAATTTTGAATTCTACACATTTTAAGTATAATGCAAAATATTTCTTTTCTTTCTGTGTTTTGATTTTTTCTCTTCATATTCATTTTCAACTAAAGATTTATAAACTATAATTTTAAAAATCCTTCGTAGTTAACAATAACTTAATATGACAAACTAAGCAAACAAGTTTTATCCTAGATATAATCAGTTTATGGTACTTAGGATAGAAGAAGGCTATCTTTGAAATGATACTCACATTCTTCATATAAACAATTAAAAATCCCAAAGTAACTATTTCTTATGCTTTGCTATTGGTTTATACTTCATATAAATTAGTATGAAATGTTAATATCTTTTGCATTACTTTTTTTTATTATTATGTTTAGAAATTCATGATTTTAATCATGACTGGTTTTACATATTGTTAGATTCTCCAAAGTTTTTATTATTATTATTATTATTATTATTAATTTCTTTTATTGTTTTTACTGTCCATAAAGATTAATCAAAGAAAGATTTAATTGCAAGATGTAGTTTGCTTACCACTTCTGGTTGTGCATATTGTGCCTAAATTCAATAAACCTGCATAACAAATGAAATAATATTCTCATACATACATCTAGATCCTGTATAATATGATCAAACTTTAGAATTAAAGTTGTAACTAGACTTTTAGAATCATTTTCTGATTCAACAGTACTTTTATAATAAAATAATTATAAACTAGGATTATATTGTTAGTTTTAAATATGTAGTAATTATAAATAATAAGGATAAATAAAAAAACATATTAAAATAACAATTATTATAATAAAAAGCTAAAACTCACAATATATTAATTATAATACCAACGCAATGTTTAAAAAATTCATTGTTCAAAAATTTGTTAGATATTATTTTAACAGACAACTTTTGGACTGTAAACTGCACAATATAAAAGCTTATCTAATTTCTAACTGATAATCTTATTTAGTATAACATTTGTTTAAAAGCTTGTGTTAATGGCATTTTATTTGTAATTATAATTTGGACTATTTACATCAGCTACAATTAATTGTTAATTATCTTTAGAGCATTCAAACTTTATTTAAACTTTTCAAATATCAACTGTTTTTCATAGAATATAATGAGATGGAATGATATTTCTGTATGAAAATTACACTACATAAACAATATTCATTAAGTGTATAATATTTTGTCTAATAATTGATTAATGAAAATTATTAATGAGATGGAATGGTCTCTTGATATACAATTTAGTACATGTGTGCACATATATTTAAAGCTTAAATGAAAAAATAAAAATGAATATAGACAAAATTTATTGTATATATTTATTTAAAATATATTCTGGAATAAGTGAAATATTGGTAAAATAATACTTGATATTTTTTTAAAGTACTGTAAATTATTTATAATCAAATAGATATAAAATGGTCTTTTTAGTGCTAATATTTTATTTTAGTTTTGGTTTTAATCAAAAAATCTAAATTTTAATGTAACAAACAAAGAAAATATTTTTGGATAAATCAAGATGTTTTTTTATAATGTACATCAAGGGTCCCCAACCCTATGTTCATGGGCACCATGGTGCCTGCAGACCATTTTATGTGTGCCTGCCGCTATCCAAACACAATAAAAAATCATTTATCTGATACAAATAAATTTAATTTTTAAAATTTCTTATAAATTATTGTATTATATTGTAATCAAATTGTAGGGCATACTATACTTTTAGAGTGTAAAAATATAAATGTTAATTATATGTTAAAATTTTATTTTTGAAATAAATATTTTTTTGTACATTATATGTATTATTAACAATATCCAACTATAAATTTACATTGAAAAAATAAATGGTGCCCGCCACCTGGACGGTATTATAGAATGTGCTCTTAAGTGCAAAAATGTTGGGGACCCCTGATTTAAACTTTTTAAATTTACATATACTATGTACAAAAGTAAACTGTATTATTTGTGATGTTTTTACATTTTATTTTGTATTGTTTTTTATTTAAATGATTTAATTGAATGATAACTTTGCTTTAAACAATTCTAAGTTTATATATTTTACTGTATGCTATAATAAATAAGATTCTGCAATCAATTACATTTTATAACAATAGTGAATTCATTAAAACAAATGTTAGTTCTGCAGTAATTAAAAAGCAGATATTTAAATATATATATTGGAAGAGATAATTATTAAATAACTTGCATATGAATCAAGGGATTTTTGGAGAAAGGATAAAAATAAAATGAGTATAAGACAGAAATATTATATTTTACTTAATATTTAAATATATCAAATTTATTAAGTGCAAGCAGATAACATTATAATAATGTGAAAGGCTAAAATGTTCGAAACCTGCACTTTAAATATGCTTAAGTGATAGCCAATCAGATGTAATAATGATTGCACGTGGAACTCTTAATTCTAAAACACAAGCCAGAACTATAAAGAAAAGATGGGATCCACCTTCTTCTATGCTTAAATTTATATATAAATAAGCCAGATTCAAGCATTTCAAACTAAGAGGGTGAATCTTAAAATACCTTCGCCTTTAATTCACTAAATATTATATATAAATAAACAACATAAAATCTTTCAATTTACTACAAAGCAATTTTCAAATCTAATAAAAGGATCATAATAAATGTAAATATATCAAATTTGTTAAGCACAAGCAGATAACATTGTAATAACATGAAAGGCTAAAACCTTCAAAACCTGCACTTTAAACATGCTTATGTGACAACCAATCAGATGTAATAATGACTGCATGTGGAATGTAAGCATAAAAGAAGGTGGGTCCCATCTTTTTCTTATAGTTCTGGCTTGTGTTTTAGAATTAAGAGTTCCACATGCAATCATTATTACATCTCATTGGATGTCACATAAGCATGTTTAAAGCACAGGTTTAGAAGGTTTTAGCCTTTCACATTATTACAATGTTATCTGCTTGCACTTAATAAATTTGATATATTTACATTTGTTATTATCATTTCATTAGATTTAAAAATTGCTTCATAGTAAATTGAAAGATTTCATGTTGTTTATTTATATATAATATTTAGTGAATTAAATGTAAAGCTATTTTAAGCTTCACACTCTTAGTTTGAAATGCTTGAGTCTGGCTTATTTATATATAAACTTAAGCATAGAAGAAGGTAGGTCTCATCTTTTTCTTATAGTTCTGGCTTGTGTTTTAGAATTAAGAGTTTCACATGCAGTAATTATTACATCTGATTGACTATCACATAAGCATGTTTAAAGTGCAGGTTTTGAAAATTTTAGCCTTTCATGTTATTAATATTTAGATGAATTATTTAGTATAATCTGTTTTTATGAGATTGAGGTTAGCACAGGATTGCTGATAATATTCCAGTTTTTGCATGTAAAGAGATTAAGCTTAATGCAAAGTTAAATACAATTATTGAAAATACAATAAGTCTTAAACAATACTAATAATTTAAGATTGATGAAATATTTAGGCAATTGTTTATTTATCAATGAAAAAATAATAAAGAGAGAATTTCAATGTTTAAATAATCCTTTAATAAGGATTGGAGTTATCATATAGCTTTTGAAAGTTATATTTAATAATGGGCTTATTGTTTGGAGGGTAAGCATAATTATATGGAATAGAACAGTTTTTAAGATGCATATTTAAAAAATAATAGTAAAAATAAATTGGAAAAATAGGGTTACAATAATAAAGAGAGTTAAGGAAAAAGAGATTAATTATTAAGAAAATAATGAAATAGAAAAGACCTTGGATTGGACAAGTATATAAAAATAGACAAATCATGAAGGATATATAAAGATATTAGTGAAAGGCAAAGTAAAGAAAAGAAGAAGAAAAAATTAATTATCTTTAAAAAATGGAATAGAGGAACAAAAAGGTTTTAAGAAAAAAATTCAATTAATGTGCAGAATTTGCTCTTTGAAAGTTTAAAAACCCATACATATGTTATACTTGCATTAAGTTAAGAATCCTAATGACTTTTTAAATTTATTAATTTTAAATACAGACTGTACAATGTAATAATATTCTTTAATTGCCAATCCACACAGTTTTTGTTAATTTAATTTGGATCAACCTAAATAAATAAAAAAAGAGTTATAGAATATGTGTATACATTTATTTAAAACTAAATAAAATAAGCATATTTTTTTAAAATTTATATATTAAATGATAATAAACTTATTGATAGCTTAGTAACTTAGATAGTCGCATGTTGTTGTCCAAGCATTGAAAGTGATGGGTTAAGTTTTAATTCCAGAATGTTTAACCTGTGAGTCCAACTCTTTAGTAGTGCACAAACGACATACTATGATATATATCTAACTTATAAATATTCATAAACAAAAATGTTTTTTTAAAAAAAGATAAGAATAAATTTCAAAAAAGAGTTATCTTTATTTATTGCATGGGACTAATAATAATAGTAATAATCCAAATTTTTCAAACCAATACATTTTACAGACATACATAAAAAGACTGACTATAGAACACATTATCAAAAAAGGGGAGGGGAGTGGAATAAAAATTAAAACAATAAAGTTAATAATATATAGAAGTATATACATAAATTTATGCATAAATCTAAGAAGGTACACGTACTCACATTTGCGTATACATGCGCACTCTTTCATAAACATATTAAAGTATATCCGTATACATCAAATTACAGTTTTATTTTATTCAGAGTTGAATGATAATTATTAACTTTCTGATAAAATAATGTTTATTTATTTATTGTATGGAACATCTTATTTTCTTTTACAATGGCTACTGTTATATCTGTTATACAACATATATTATTGAATAATTGAACCAAAAAAGGAATTGAAAAAAAAAAAGATTTAGAAAAGTGAGGAAAATTTATTAAAGAATTGCATATTATAAGAGCCATTAGTAAGCTGAAGTCTATGGTATCTGCATTGTTATAATCAATGCGAAAGTTTAAAAATGATTAAAATAATTTGATGCGAATAAAACTCATTTTGTTAAAAATAAAGTGTCTAGCTTTGTATAGACAAACCTAACAACAAATGCTGAATTTTAGTTAGTGTTTATTAGCAATAATAATTCTCAATAATCACGGGAATGATTATTAATTATTCTACTTGATTAGAAATTATTATATTTATCTTAAGCTTTAATAATCTTTAAATTTTACTAAAGTTATCTCCAATTCTTTGTAAATTAATACAGAGATTATTTTTTTTTAAATTTTCATTTTCTTCTAGATATGTATAGAATGTTATATTTCTTGACATCACTGCCACACTACTATGCTTTAAATACATAGTTTTAAAATCTTTAGAGGAAATATTATTAGCTCCTAATATATCTTTTAATCTAATTATATTTTTTCTAGTTAACCAAGCCACCAAATTTTCTCAATAGCTACATATTATTGTTATATATTTAACTGACTTATTTACTAATGTCGTAATTTTTGCTAGCATTTATTCACAACGATGATTCTTCAATAATATAGAAAATGATCACTAAACTTCTTTATTTGATTAAAAATTATTCCTTTTTCTATTTTTGATATAAAAAGATTAGTTTTACTAAAGATCAAATATATAATCCTTTTTTACGTTTGGTAAATTTTTTTATTATTGATATGATGTCACCATATTAAATTTTAATACAGTATATACTTTTTTACTTGCTTCGTATAACTTATATTATTTTGATTCTGGAATGTAATAACGTAAAGCATTTGCGTAATTAATTAATTCGATTAATTTCACGTCAGTTATAATTATTAAATTAAAAATTAAAAATTTATATAGACATTTGAAATCTTATTGGCTAATTTCAATCAAATTTAATTATAATTTATTTTTATAACAAATAATATAATTATAAAGAATTTGAACTCAGATTTTCAAGCTCACTACAGCCATTCATTCAATCTTATACAACAGATACACATGATCACATACATATGAAAAAGATAAATGATCTCCAATATATGTATTTTGTGCTGAATCAGCATTTATCAGTTGGTCCAGATCATCACTTACCACACAAATAAATCATTGCTCAGTTTATATTGAGATAGAAATTCTGTCCATTAAAATTTGAAGATTTGCTATCTTAATATAAACTGAGCAATGATTGTACATATGTGTGGGAGATGGTGACTTGGACCAACTGATGAATGCGGTTCAGCACGAAATATGTATATTGGAGATCATTGAGTGGATGGCTGTAGTGAGTTTGAAAGTCTGATTTCAAATTCCTTCTAATTATATTAAATTCAATATAGACAACATGCTTGTATTTAAATATTAAAAAAATAATTTTAAATTATATATAACAATACTAGTTTTTGTATAAATTTTTTTAGTAAAATATAAATATTATATTTGACTATGTGATTTATATTTAATTCATTATCCTTTTTTTAACTTTTTATAGTTGCAAACTGCTCATATGATAATGAAAAATGACACCATAAGACAACCTAACATGCCAAATCATAATGTTGGAAACCATTCATTAACTTAGCTCTTCAGCAAATGAAAAAATCCAGAGGATTTCTACTAATAGTTGTCATTTATAGACTAGTTTAACTTGTTAGAGCATCACCTTAAATTTAGTATTTATGAATTTAGATGTTTAAGTTTGATTTTCATGCTAAAACTGTCACTTATCAGGCTAGCAATACCTGAAAAAGAGAGGAGCATAATATCATTCAAAATGTTTAGTTATGTACTAATTTATTATAATAGTACTTAATCCAATGTATCAGGGATGATGCAAATCACCATCAATGGCAAAAGTATTGCTGTTATTTTACTTTCAATATACAACATTAGATGGTGTTTGATCTGCAATAATTGGTTAACATTAACATAGATTGCTTAATCTTTAATAACTGAAATACAGTCTTATTATATACCTGTATCTATATATGTAATATATTGGGTATATGAACATAAACTTTCACATGATCCACAACTCACCATTCTATCTCATTAAAGTGTAAAAATTGGCTATCTTAGTATATATCTGAGCACTTATTGCATATATGTGTAGAGATGATAATCTGGACCAAGTGATGATTGCTGGATTAGCATGAAATATGTATATTGGTGATTATTTATCTTTTCCACATATATGTGTTCAGGTGTATCAGAGATATGAGATAGAGTGGTGAGTGGTGGGTCATGTGAGAGTCTGTGCTCATATACCCTATATATATATATATATATATATATATATATATATATATATATATATATATATATATATATATATACAGGTATATAATAAGCCTGTATTTCAGTTATTACATAGTAGAGATGTCTGCCCATCCCTTGTATATGTATTAGATGAATTATGTCCTGTACATGAGGGGTCAGATTGACTTTAGGTCAACATGGGTATGACAAGAATCTCGGCCTCAGGGTGACCTTTGAGTGTTCCATCATCAGATTTTCAATTGGATGGATAGTTGAAGAGTTGGAATGTGAAGTGGATTGAAGCCTGTTCATTAAAGTGTAAAGATTGGCTATCTTAATATATATCTGAGAACTTATTGCATATATGTGTAGAGATGATGATTGCTGGTTTATGTATATTGGTGATTATTTATCTTTTCGACATATATATATATATTCAGGTGTATCAGTGATATGAGATAGAGTGGCGAGTGGTGGGTCATGTGAAAGTCTGTGCTCATATACCCTATATATGCTTAATCTTTAAAAAGGGACAAAATCATGTGCCAAAATGATTTTTATGTTCAATTATTATATATATAGCTGTGTATATGATTTTTATTACTTATTATAACTAAAAATATCTTATTGCATTAAATAATTTTACAGAAATAACTTAAAATATTGATTAATAAATTTATTGATTAGAAATAATGATAAAAACAATGACATTAAAGATCTAATAAGTATTGTATAATACAAATGTATCATTATAATTCTGTTATTTACAAATATTTAAAAATATTTCAATAGATTAAAAACTCAAGCAATCAAATGTATAAATATATGTAAATAGTTTAATGCAAAATAATCCAATAACTACTAATCTAATAATGTTTAATCTATTTTAATAATACAATGTGAAATGATTTAGATATACATGCATGTGTATGGCTATCCGCACCCACTGAGCATGTTATTATGTTAGAACATTACTTCATTTATTAATAACAAATTCATTAAATCTATAGGCCAATAATATTCCACTTTTAATAAAATATAATTATATGTTAAACATATATATAATAATAGCACATATAAATACATTTGAATAATAAATTAATATTACAAACCAAGTTATTTTATAATCTAATTCAAACGGTTCCCAACCTTTTTGCACCCAAGAGCACATTCTATAATACCGGCCAGGCGACGGGCACCATTTATTTTTTCAATGTAAATTTATAGTTGGATATTGTTAATAATATACATAATATACAGAAAAATATTTATTTCAAAAATAAAATTTTAACATATAATTAACGTTTATATTTACGCTGTAAAAGTATAGTATGCCTTACAATTTGATTACAATATAATACAATAATTTACAGGAAATTTTAAAAATTAAATTTATTTGTGTCAGATAAATAATTTTTTTAGCGTGTTCGGATAGCGCAGGCACACATAAAATGATCTGCGGGCGCCATAGTGCCTGCGGGCATAGGGTTGGGGACCCCTGGTTTAAATAATCTTTTTCTAGAAGAAATTATAATTGGACTTTATATATTTTTTAAAAAAAATAGCATGCAAATAAAAACTATAAACTATATTAATATCTTTATTATTAATCTTTCCTAATCACTTTTACCAGTTCATGGTTAAGTTATATATATATATATATATATATATATATTTACTTTATATATATATTTTTGCTATATATATATATATATATATATAGCAAAAATAAAAATAAAAAGCCCAGATAAGCAGATAAGTAAACTACAACTAATAAGTAAACTTTTAGAATAATAACAAATGTAATGTTTTATGCTCTAATCGAAGTTAGTAGACTAAAAAAAATATTATGGGTAAATATGTTATTACTTCTGTTGTGTTTGGTTAGGCTTACATGTTCGATTCCAAATATGTACAATTTATTAGTACTAAAAATATACACACTTGTTAGTTAAACAATAATATACATATATTGTTTTATACATTAATGCTGAGATAGTTGGACTGAGTAATGGAACTCGCTTCCAGCTAATGATTAGCCTGCCTTATAATCTCTGGTAAGACTCTTCCAGCTATGTATTTAACTTGCCTTGAGTCGAGTGCGGATGTAGCAGTTTCCAGTCCATAGGTGGACTTGCCTCACTGTGTGGACCTCATGATAATGAGGAGAGACACTATCCTTGTTGATGGCAGAGAGTTTAATGGAGAACATGTTCAGATATTCAGGTTGACAGAAGTAATTGCTTTCTGCCTTGCCTCCAAAAAGCTGATTATTTAATGGCAGATTCCCTAACTCACTGGAAACATGCGGATTTGGTGTACGAACCCCAGTGAGGGATTTAATCCTTTGAGTAGCAACTGGGTGCTAACCAATCATGTAAAGAATCTGGAATAGTCCACTTCTAATTCAAGGCAGGGTCAGATATGACAACTTCCTTTATTTTCATTATGGCATTTCTGTTCATTATAGAATATTGATTTCATTATAAAAAATACATTTAATGGCATTTTTTATTATAGAATTGTTTGTTGTAGTATATTTTCTTTATCATTAAATTTCACATCTATAGATTCAGTTATTAATGATTCAAAAGTGTGTTGAATTAACCAGAAGTTAATAAAAACGAATACTGATTTTTACTCTTTAATTCTTTAATTCACAGTGCAGAGTATATAAACACAGATATGTGTTGTATTTGTATTCAATATGCATATATGAATTTCGATACACAGCTGATGCTTGGAACCAAACATGGCACACAAAAGAAAGTTCTGCATGTACAATAAAAAATTGTATTTATGTATGCATATATAGGCGATCAACTTTTTTATGCAAAATGACTTTTACTCAACATTAATAAAATACGTAGTTTAAATAAAAGTTATGTTAATGCTTTGGTTGTTTAAACAGATATTATTAAATTTAATAGATTCCTTTTTTTTTTTTTTTTTAAAAAAAAAAAACTTTTTGAAATTTAAGCAACAATTATATATTTTTAAAAAAATGATATCCTTTCAAGCATATTTTTAATTTTGAAACAAAAAAAAAAAAAAAGAGTTTAAATACGTCAATATTAATTTTGCTTTTTTTTTTTTAAAGATATAAGTACTAACGAATCAATTTTTAAATTTTCTAGTTTTCATTTTTAATAATGGTTAATATTTTATAGTACTATAGAAATATTTTAGTGCATTGAAAAAAGATATTCTCCAATAATTATAATGAATTCAAAATTCATTTGTTTGAAATAGTTTTCGATATCTTTAATATAATGTTTACTTTCTGTAAATAAAAATAATTTTCAAATTTATTAAAAAATAAACTTAAAAAACAGTTTTAAATATTTGAAATAAAATCAGAAATTCAAAAGTTTAATATATATATATATATTGCTGATTTGTGCATAATGCAAATTAACTTAAATTTATTTAAATATTTAAAAGAGAACGATAACTATACTACAGATAATAAATCAGTCTAATAATAGACAATATATATATATTATTCATAGTCCAATCTTAATTTTAATATTTTTATAATGTACGGCCAGTCTTTGAAATAACATTTTAAAATTATTTCTGAACGATTATATTATTGGGGGGAAAAAGTTCACTTTAAATATATATTCCACATATAAAAATTAAGTTGATGCATAATGTTAAAAGTATAAAA
Organism: Epiperipatus broadwayi; assembly: GCA_028023455.1. NCBI lineage: Eukaryota > Metazoa > Onychophora > Udeonychophora > Euonychophora > Peripatidae > Epiperipatus > Epiperipatus broadwayi. Next base: position 6,971,375 of record JAQFVV010012417.1, on the reverse strand, counting down.
GTGTTTTAAAAAAATAAATGAAGAAGGGTTTATTTACTGAGGAAATTTAAAAAAAGAGAAAAATTGGATTAAAAATTAATTTATAGATGTAAGTATTGTGGAATGTACTTTAGAAAAAAAAGATAAATATAAAGAAAAGAGGAGAATTTAAAAAACTTAAAAAATAGTGACAATGAATATTTAAAGAGTAGAATAAAAATTAGGAAGGCTTGCAGAATGTAATTAAAATGATGTTTGAATATATTTGTAATTAAAATATAAGTAATAATGATTAAACTATTATTCTGATGTAGAAATTAGTTATTCAAACATCTCAATAATAAGCTTATATTTGAAATATAATAAGAAAAAGTGGTCTGAAATTTATATTAGGTAATAGTTTATGATTTTATAATATCATCACTTCAATTGGTAAAAAACATTTCCATTGTTCTCCCTGGTGGAATTTTTGTAATAATTCTACAATTGATTTTATATAAAACTTTAATCTGTATTAGAATTTAATAAATTGGATTTGTTAGAAATATAAAATTACAAATGAAAAATATCCTAAAAACTCATATTTGAGCATTGAAAATTTAGAAAAAATGACATGAAATATGCAATGAAACCAATAATATTTTTTTGATTTAATGATATAAAGAAAATCCAGCAAAACTGATGAAAAAAATAATAATATAATCTTGTTGAATTTATTTTTACAACATAAGTGAATTTTTGTGAAGCTATTATAAATTTATCAAATTCTGTACTAAAACTTAAATTTGTATTTGTAATTTTTAAAATATTATAAACAATATAAACTACATTGTTAAGAAAATGTTTAAAAAAAAGTCATCATAAATTTGTTGATATATTTTTAAAAATAAAAATATTCAAATAAAATCCAAGTGTAATCATGTATATTTTTTTAAATAATTATGATACAAATATTGTGTAAAAATAATCATAAATGAACTAGGCAAAAAAAATTTGTAATTTCTGTATATGGTCAAAAACCTAACAATCAATAAGACTATAAGCAGGCTATTTGGAATTCTTAATGGCTGCAGAATACTAATCTCTTCAAGTTTCTTTTTGAATTAATAAATCAATATTATTTTAATTTCACTTTTTTCTGCCAAAGAAGTGCAAAAACAAAATAGCACTGCAGATAGCTCCAAATAAAAAGAGAAAAGCTGAAGGGCTATCAGCACTCTCTCCAAAGATCTCCAAAAAATACTTTGTAATTTTTATATGAGCATTACAGTTATTATTGAGTGCACTATAAATTTGTAAACTTGATTAGTTATTAATAAGTAAAATACCAGTGCTAAGCTATGGAGTTTGATATTACAGTAAATTAACCAAGCTTAATTTCTAATATTTTGGGTAATTATGATTTATATATTATTTCCAGTTTATCTTTGAGAATGTTTGGTTTATAATATACTGGACTAATTATACTGGACAACATAATTTTTGTAACATTAATAAAAATATTCTTTATGTTTCATTTAGGTAGCTATTAAAACACTTTTTCACAGAAATGTCTTACCATATTCCATTTTTGAGTACCTGTTTGTCCCTTATATAATATAATTATTAAATTTATTTTTACCTGGCTTTAGGAAAAATTACCATGTTAGTGTGGGTATTTACAATGTATTCTACAAACCTTTAAGGGTCCTTGTATGTTTCTTTTAAGTTTAGTTTGATTCTATCTTATGAACTGTGAAGTGTTCTCATATTTATATAAAATGGCAAGTTCTAGTCATTAATGTTACAAAAATCCAGTGGATAAGTTTTGTTACATATGAGGACAATTTATTTTAAAGTCACAGGCTAGATCTATATCAAAAAAGTTAAAAAAACTGTTTTTTAATATTTGAAGTGCCAAATTGGTGATCAAGATAAAACTTGGGCCCCTGATATTTCCTGTGTGATTTGTCATGTAAATTTAGCACACTGGATGCATTGCAACAAAAATTCTATCCTGTTGTTGTTTCTGTAGGGTAGAGAGAACCTTCTGATCATGTAAGTGATTGCTACTTTTGTATTACTAAAACAGAAGGGTATTCAAAAAAGCAAAGAAACAATATTGAGTATCAGAATTTGCACCTTTACACTTGGAAAATGTTATGTTTGCCAGTTATTTTAATTCTTCATCAGGATCTGAGCCACCACTTTCTGAGAATTCCACTAGTGACCTTACATTTTTATAAACTACCGGAGAGCCTGGTGGTGTTTTTGTGGTTTGTAATGACAGTGTTTAGTTGTAGTTTTATATTGGACTATTTCCATTAACTAATATGAGTATTGAATATATCTTTAGAATTTTTTTTTAAATATTCCAAATACATTCAACTATTAGAAGTAGCACATTCAAGCACATTCAACAGGTTACTCTATGTATTATTCTCCTCTCTTCTTCAGGTGGTGCTGGCCTGACCAGTGATAATACTAGCATGGGATTCAAACCTGTATCATTAGATTCTTAAGTAAAAATTTTAAGGTAATGCTTTAACTAACAGATATCTTGCCAAAAATTTCATATATTTACCTATGAAGTTTCTCCTGATTTCTCCACTTTTTTCTTAAGAGCAAAATTGATTAGTGTTTTCCATACATTATGTATAGTCACACTAGAGTGGATTATGGGATTGTTTCTCATTGTCATGTGAGCAGCTTCTTTAAATTTTTTTCTTTGTACTTTTTCTTTCCTATCCAATATTTTTGTATTTTCTCTGTTGAAAATATGTTCATTGGAAAATACATGATCTGCTACTTTTGACACATTGTTTTTTCTCTTGTAATCATTAGTTTGTGTTCTTGCAAGCACTTTTCAATGGGACAACTTATCTCACCAATAATATGTTTTTACACATTCACAAGGTATTTCATAGATGTAGTTTTTTCTTTTTAACATTTCAAGTTTAAGCTTTGTAGATGTTAGAATTTTTCATACTGTGGAATGCCTCCAGAAAGCTGTTCTGATGTTATACTGATTGCAGATTTTCTTTAATTTGTCTGCTATTTTTGGAATGTATGGATACACTACAATATAGACGCACCATTACCAACATTGATTAGCAATATTTGCAAAGAACAGTTGAAACAATAGCTATACAGACTACTCAATATCCTACTAAGCTTTGGCTTTGCTATGTAGATGATACATGTGTTATATGGCCACATGATGAAGCACTGCTACAAACTTTTAGGAAACACATCCCCTTTAATTAAATTTCACAATGGAATCAGAACAAGAACAAAAATTGGCATTCATAAATGGTCCTGTGACAAGACTCCCTCATGGCAAAATCAAAATTACAGTTTATTGTTTCCCATGCATACAGGAAAACATCTAGTCTATACATAAAATCTCATTAGAAACACAAAACATGGAGTTATACTATCACTACTGAACAGAACAAAATAACTTTGTTCATAAACCAGCAATTTGGAAAAAGAAAAGATCTATATAGAACAAACTCTTATGAAAAATGGTTATCCATCAGCTGTTATTAAGAAAACATTAATTAGACAACAAAAAGAACCATCAAAAAAAAATAATTATTAGTATTGTAGTGCACACATACATTCCAAATTAGACAAATTAAGGAAAATATGCAATAAGTATAACATCAGAACAGCTTTCCAGAGTTATATCACACTATGATGAATTCTAACATCTACAAAGCCTAAACTTGAAATGCTGAAAAAAAACTGCATCTATGAAATACTATGTGAATGTGGAAGAACATATATTGATGACACTAGTTGTCCTATTAAAAAGTGCTTGCAAGAATACAAACCGATGATTAGAAGAGAGAAAACAGATGTGTCTAAGGTAGCAGAACATGTATGCGCCAATGATCATATATTTCATTAAGAAAATACAAAAATATTAGATAGAGAAGAAAAGGTACAAAGAAGAAAATTTAAATCTCACATAACAATGGCAAACAATCTCATAAGCCAACATACTGTGACTATACATAGTAAATGGAAGTCACTAATCAACTTTGCTCTTAGGAAAAAGTGGAGAAATCAAGAGGAACCTCATAGATAAGTATATAAAATTTCTACTGACTGTTGCCTTTCATAAGATGGCTCAGTTGGTTAGAGTATTACTTAAAATTTCAATATTCAAGAATCTTAAGGGTCCAGGTTAGAATCCCATAATAGTACTGTCACTTGTCAGGCTAGCAATACCTGAAGAAGAGGGAAACACATATACTATTCTGTTTGATAAGCTATTACTAACAGTTGAATGCATTTGAAATATTTAAATAAAGTTAAATTTTTCTAAAAACATTCAATACTCATATTAGATGGTTGAAATAGTCCAATATAAAAATATAACTACCAGTGAATCTCACTTAACAACTCAGAACTAATTAAATGATTTGGTACATGACATGGATTTATCAAAAAAATCTGAACTTCTTGGTTCCAGACTTCAATGGTGGAACCTGTTAGATAAAAAATATGTTTCACTTTACCAAACAAGCAGCATAAAACATTTTCAAGATTTTATAAAATGGAAGGATCACTATGTGTCTGTTATGATATTGATGGTTTAATGAATGAGATTAATATGGAACATGTACCTTCCAAATTGGGTATTTTCATAGATTAATCTAAATACAGCCTTAATGCAGTCTTGCTTCATAATGCAAATAAAAAACCATCTATTCATTTAACCTATTCAGTGAAAAAAAATATAACTTAGCTATCATACTAAATTAAGTTAAATACTAATAGTATCAGTAGGATATTGGTGCAGATTTAAAAGTGTTAGGTATATTGCCAGGGCTTCAAGATGGTTCACAAAGTATTGTTGTTTTTTTGTTTCTATGGAACAGTCAAGTAACACAAGAACACTTCATTAAGATAGATTGGCCTCATAGAACTTCTTTTGAACCAGGTACTGCAAACATAAAATGTGCTCGACTTGTTAACCCAAATAAAGTACTTTTTTCACCTCTCCATATTAAGCTTGGACTAATGAAAAACTTCTGTTAAAGCTATGGACAAAGAAGGTAATGATTTTAAGTGCCTAAAATAAATATTTCCTCAGTTAAGTAATGCAAAACTAAAAGAAGGCATCTTTATTGGAACTCAAATAAAGAAACTTTTAAGTGATTCTCTTTTGCAAAAAAAAAAAAATTAAATTACAAGGAATTGAAAGCTTGGAACTGTTTTGTAAGTAGAGTGAAGGGATTTCTGGATGACAAGAAAGATGAGAACTATAAAAACTTCAGATGAACTTTTAAAAGCCTATGAATTACTAGGAAGTTGCATGTTCTTAAAAATGCATTTTTTACACTCGCATTTGGATTTTTTCCACAAAATTTGGGTGTAGTAAGTGATAAACAAGGAAAGACATTTCACCAGAACATCAGGATGATGGAAGTATGATAGCAGGGATGCTGAAATCCATTTAAGTTGGGAGACTATTGCTGGTTTTTAAAAAGAGATGATTTTACTGAACATAAGAGAAAAAAGTGAAATATTTTATCGCTGTTTGATATCTTCATGTAATATTTCATAATTGTTATTGCACATGATCTTTAATCAAATGTCTTTGCTTAGATTTAACATGTTTAACATATTTTTATTAAACAAACATTACATTGCAAAAATATATCTTCTGTTTTTTATCTCACCACCAACCCCTTTAACAAAAAAAAATGTATGTTTTACAGCATTTATCATACTGCTTTCAGATTTAGGATAACAAAAAACTTTATATACAGCTATTTTCATTAATATTACTTTATAACAGTTTAAATTTATTGACCAGTGTTATTATTAAATAATTAATATTTAAGATGTTGGTTTTAACTGTTTTTTAAAATAATTCACTATAAAATATGTAATAATATTTGACTGCAATGATGATTATTTCACAATTTAAATTATATATAGTCTTGAAATTGGTATTTGGAAATGTTTGGAGTTTGAATTTTACACTGGGATGCAAGCATTACATTTGAAACAAACTGCATTGTTACATTTATGACACTTATCTGTCAAAAGCATACTAAGCACTACGGTATATTTATTGTTAATAAAACTTTACTGTTAATACAGTTTTTGTATTTATTTATATATTACATTTGTAGAGATAAAGCAATCATAAATTTTACTCATTAAACTGAAGGTTAGTGGTAAAGCTATGGAATGATTATATTGAGATTTAAGCTTGGTTTTATCAAACCTTAATAAGTTTACTATGGACACTTTAATTCAATGTAATCTTAAAATTTGTTTGTGTTATTAATTTACATATTCTTTCCAATTTAGTGTTGAGTATATTTGATTTACATATAGTAATTATAAAATTTCAATGTTTTATCTTTACAAAAAGTTTAATAAACATGACTTTTCTAAGTTGAAAGCATGCTAAGTACATCGTGCTTAAATAATATTATTAAAGCTTTGTTCTATACATTCTACATTTTCCCCCATTAATTTACATATATAAAACATAAAAAGAAAGTACAAGATATAGAGAAAATGACTTGGAATAATTAATAGAACCATTTATTGTTTGGATAATAAGTGTGAATTAAAAAATAAACTTAATATTTATATTTAGAATTGTATACAGGGATAGAGAAAAACAGAAATATTCATTATATTATCACTATGTATTTGACATTATGCAACAGAAAAATAAAATTATATATTCATGCAACTTTTTTATATTGATAAAGATTAAAGATGATAAACAGCTAATTTCGTACAGTTTCATAATCTTTTGAGAACAAATATTAGATCCAAATTAAAAAAAATTTCAATTTGTTAGTTCCTACCTCTCAATAATTAATGGCTAAAACTAGCAAACAATTAAATGATTTAAGATTAATTTTTCAAAAGATGACAAGGATAAACAACTTTTTAAAAAAGAATTGTATCCAAGCCATACTAAATTTTAATAGAGCAAACTCTACAGGGATTTATACATATCTCTTGATCATTTATTAAAGCAATATTTATTTTAGATTTATAAGTTAAACAATTATTGATAAGCTGTGTTATTATGACAATAAAAAACTGAGTAATATTTGATTGGAAAAATGTTTTGAAATCAGACAAATTAGAATTTATATTTGTTTTTTTTTTAACCTCTAAAAAAATTATGTCTAATGATTTCCAAATAAAACTTAGCCAACAAAGTATCCTAGTCTAACATTACATTTAACAAAATATCATAATTTGAGTAGCCATAGTATAAGATTCTTTTGATTCTATCATTTTCTATAAAAATTCATCACAAAATGAATAATAGAAGTCAAGCATTGTTGGTCAAGAGGTCAGCGATGGCTGCTTTACAAGCAGTTGTCCCGGGTTAGTGGGTTCGCTTCCCAGCTGATGCTATGACACATGAGAAAAAAAAATAGAATGTTTTATTGATAAGAAGCATGTAAAAAATTTGAGTTTCAGAAGTATCAGATCTGAGACATAATCCCTGAACCTTAAACTTCAGAATCTGAAATTCTGTCTGTATTAAACAATACAGAATAATACATCTGTAGATTCAGTCTATTCGAACATTTTGATAACCTAAATTCATTACATCATGCAACATTGTTTGAAATAATCATGACATCTAAAATATAGTGGTTCAATTTATACAAACGATCAGACAAATATAGATTTTATAGTGATGAATGATTTTGTTTGCCAGACATTTCTGTAAGATTGTAGTTTATCTTTATCAAAAATGGCTTAATATGCAAATGTTATATAAATCTATCTTACAGAGAATTCAAAAAGATGAACCTATAGTGTATAAAGGCCTCACAAGTGATTCAATTATTTTGTTCAATCCTTTACAAAAGCATATATCAATAAACACACACACTTATATGTATACACACACACATACACACACTTACATATATATATATATATATATATATATATATAGTAGTGGTGGTACAAACTGTTTGCTTTCTTCAATTTCTCTTAACAATTACCCAGACTGAATAATCCTAGGCAGACTGCCTAGTGCTAGACCAAGATTCTTCTCAGATCATAGCGTTTATTTATTTAGTTTGTAACATGGTTATAAATCCAAAATAACTGGCAACAGATAAAATACACCTTCACTCTCAATTCTATAACCAAAATCTATTGACTGAAAATCACTAAAATAAATTCAGATAAATATGCAAAAAAAAAAAAATTAATAATAAGGGTTATTAAACCTTTCACTGTGTGCACACTCAATATGTATTCAGACATGATCTTTAAATTGGCTTCCTAATTAGCTTTTTATCCTATTCCTATTATGTAACAATGCATTGAATAACATTGATATCTTATTTCTACCCCAAGAATATATGCATAGCAACCACCTACAGATTAGTGCAGACCCAAGTATACCATTGGAATCTTACCCAAATAGGATTGCTAATAATAAACATATACATTAGTAAGTGGCTGATTATTGTATATGCCCAAAACCTCTACCTCGACTTAAAATGTTACTCAATTTTAACTAATGTCAATAATATGAGCACAAGTGTCTTTATAACCACATTATCCCTTTACATTTTTGTTTAAATCTGACAACTCCTCATCTTAATAAAGATTGATCTGAACCCAAATCTCTTGGCATATGACATACATACCCACACTTGTATAATCATAAAGTACACAAAGAACATTAATAATAAAGTGAAATGTTAATGTGACAATATTCTAGGATCAAAGATATAAATAAAATATTTAAGTATTATCACATTCAATTGTTGAAAGGTTATACCAGGACCTATAGTTTGTTACATTTTAAACACAGTCACTAATTGAATCATGCACACTAAACATAATAAAGTTCAATGGTTTTAAGACAACAGTTTATATTTACCCATTCCCTTTATTGCACTTTTAAAGATACTGAAGTTGGCATTGACCATCCAATTTAAATGAAAATATGGCTATCAGAACAGTTCAATCATTCCCTGGTGTCCAATCTGATCCAGGTTTAAATTCATTTTTCCTTATTGGTTTTAGTGAGTATTTGTCTGGCTCTTTTCTTAACTATATTTTGGCCTAGGCTAGCACATTGGCCTCCATTCTGATAATAAATTCTTAGAAGACATTTAGGAAAAGCATTGGGGAGAGAATTTTGAAGATTCTAGCGGAAGATTTTAGCTTTTTTTTTTTTCTTAGCTGCTCTTCTCAACTCTACTTCCTCGAGATTAATTAATTATAACCTACCCCACAAAAGAGTTTGTCCAATTTATAGTCTTTTTTTTATTTATCTATATCCATTTCACTTCCAATTATTTTTCCATTTAATTTGATTTCACACTTTCTAGCTATTTTTGAAAACTGACAGAAATGAAAGTCTTTATTCTTTTGTTTCATATTTTGGTTCATGGAATTTTAAAAAAAATACATATTTTAAATGTCCTGCATGATTGTACAAAGATACAATAGTGATTCCTTTATAGTCTTTTCCACTATCAATTTTTGTGTCTACTTTACTCACCAACAATAAAGCTTAATTTACAAATCTTACTTCCTTTTTTAATTTCTTTTTTTTCCCCTCTTTTACAATTAGTAATTAAAATTCACAAATATAAAAGAAATTGTATACTTACAGAACAAAATATTTTTCTAGAACAATTATCAGATATTAAAAAAATAAATCAAACTTGAAAGCTTGATTCTTTAGAAAGATAAAATTTTATAATTATAGTCATATATGCAAATACACACACAAATTTTATAAATTTTAAATTTAAATTTTTTTAACCCTATCGCACTTATAAAATAATTGAAATCCTCAAGATTGTAAAAAACCTCTCTCTCAGAAGAAATGAATAAAAAAAACTTAATTACCATCCTTAATCATTACCCTTCTTCTTTGAATGGTTTCAAACAATGGGCATTGTATAAACTTTTCTTTCCATTCTTTCCCAGTATCATGAAAGCATTAAGATGACACTTTTGAATAATTTGGTATGATTCTTCAAACAAAGAAAATAAATTATATTGTTTTGAACTTGGGTTGGCTGGGTTTTTATAAAAACCCAGTCTCCTTCCTCAAAGATTGCCAGCTGTGACAGCTCTTTCTTTTTTTCTTTGCTCTGTTCTTTTCTCTAACCATTCTCTCATGGAACTCCTATTCTCTGCTATTTAAGCAGTAAAGGCTCCATGTGAGTGTAATGTAAATGCTCTGAAGTGAGATCTGTGGATTCATGATGGGATACAATTTATAATATTTATTAGCTGTGGTAAAACAGTAACCCACTACTTATGATTTTTTCCCACATGCAAATAAAACAGGTCCCCAAAGCTCTTTCATATCTCTCTCACACAGATGGAACTAGAGGTTTCAGATGGAGGTTACAATATGATGAATATTTTTCTGATGCCTCCACTTACCCCATTCTTTGGAAATGAATGGCATCCCATAATCAATTAAAATCATCAATTTTTCTACTTGGACAAACTTTCCCCTTTAGAATGATAATGGAGCTCTTCAGGTACACTTTTCATAAAGAATACACTTGTACTAACTTTGAAAATATTTCATAGATTATCAATAAATATTTGAATTTCTGAAACAATGGTAATGGACTCTAAAAGTTTATGGCCAGTAACCCATTTGGGTTCTTGAGAACTATAGAAGACAAAACCCCAGTATAAATTTTTATTGGCTGTTTTATTCATTTGGCATTTGTGGCAACTTTGCAGAGTAAAAATAACAGAATGATACATATTGGGCTAATAGTACCATTGCTGCAATATTTTTTTCTATTTTATGTGGATCATAATGCCCATATGATTTGTGAACATGATTTATCAAACAGTTTCTTAAAACTCAGGGTACAATAACTCTCCAATAGTCTTTTCCTTTTTTTTACTTGATTCATCAGCAAACCATTGGTTATTTTGTGTCAGTACAGTGTTTTTTTTATTGAAAGGGAATTACAGACTGGAGAGTGCACCTTTGCATCAATATACTATATACTTGCATACTGGGTATGATATTTGTAGAGGCTTGAATCTCTTTATATCTCACTCTGCAGATGCATCAAGGGTGACTATCATATTAGTCAATTGAACCCCCTCTAGTGTCAAATTTTGTTCTTTGTTTTGAGTCAGATTTTTGCTCATTATGTTCAGCATAATGCTAACTTGCCCTGGACAATGAAGGACATGGTAATGGAACTTTTTCAGTATAATGCCCATTTTATGAGTCTGTCATTAGTTAGGTAGCATCTATTTATAAATTCTAAACTCTTATGATCAATGATTATTGTAATCTTCAACCCCAATAATAAATATTTGAGTTTATTAAATGCTTATACAATAGTTAACACTTCTCATTCAGTAATAGTGTAATTTCTTTCCACTTGGTTCAACATTCTCCTTAAAAAATATAAGACATGGTATTTTCTTTTAAGTTTTCTTGAAATAAAACAGCCCTTAACCCAACTTTACTTCTATCTGTTCGAAGAATGATTTTTTTAAAAAAATCAGGATAAGCTAACATTATGATTTTTAAAAAAATTTCTTTAATTTTCTCGATAGCATTATGATGTTTTTTTGTTATTCCACTCTAAGTAACTGTAGTAACACTTCAGTGTCTGTGGAAAAACATTCATAAAATCTTTGATAGAAATTACATATTCCTAAGAATGACCTAATTTGTTTTCTATTCTTAGGTTCAGAGAATCAAGCTATTTTCTCAATCTTTTCTGAATGTATTCATATTCCCTCTGCACTGACAAGATGCCCAGAAAAGTGATTTTCTCTTGTAATGGAATACTTTTTAAAAAAACTAATGGTTACATTCTTGCAGGAAAAATGGATGCTTTCCAGGGGTTCTTGAGGGTTTTTTGAAGCTATCACCACATCATCCATGTAGTGTATGATGGAGTTTTTAACTCTCTTGAACAAAACTCAGTCAAACATTGCAGCAGCCATAACAAGCCCAAATGAAACCTATTGGAGCACATAAGTATATCCCTCATAGCAGAAAACAGTATATTTTTGATCTTCCCTGTGGATCTGCATTTGCTAATAGCTAGAAGTTAAATTGAAGGGAAAAAATTTTTTAGCAACAAGTCCATTATTCAAGAAGGTATGCCATGATCTGGTATAGTGATAGCATTTAATTGACATGTGTTTAGACACACTTTCATAGACCCATCAATTTTTTATGATCACTAGAGGGGTTATGTAGGGTAACTGTTGTGCCCTAATGATTTCCCATTCTTTCATCTGTTGTATTTGATTGTCTACTTTGTTCTTATATTTGTCTGACACCAGATATGACCTGCACTGAAAATGTGTTTCAGTTTTTAATTACATTCAGCCTACATATCCTTTTATGATTCCTGAATTTTTCACAAATACCTGGTTGTATTGCTATAATATTTCCTCCAATTGTCTTCCCCATTTAGTATCACTTCCTCTGAACCTACTTACTTTAACTCTGGATCTTTTTGTGTACATTGTCTTCAACCATATAGGTTACATTATTATTGTAGTCTCTTTTTATATGGTTATAAAACGGAAGTCTTTCATTTGTTATTTTTACAGATTTGTCACAGTAATTTATTTTTGTTTGTGTTTGGTGTGTAAAGTCAGATCTGAGTATTACGTCCTCTATCAACCTTGGCATTGATAATAACATATATTCTATTATTTTACCTGGCACTTGTATTTCTGCATATATTTGATATAGGGTCAAGTTTTGCTTTTTTTTCATTTGCCATAGTAATCTCTGATTTTTTTTATCAGTAAAATCCATATTTCACTATTCTGATTCTTAATTCAATTTACCATTCTATTAGAAATTAATGAGAACTGACTCCCTAAATCAAGCAAAGCTTTTATTTCAGTCCACTGTACTTTTATTGAGATCAAGGGCAAGTCTGTTCAGCCATTATTGGGATCTTTTTTTCTTTTCAATATCTGCATACAAAACTTCAGATTGAATTTATTTCCATTCCCCTTTTTTATCTCTGTTTTCTTCATCTGTAAATGCTTCCAATGTTTCCTCTAACTCTTTCCTTATACATTTAATTAGTCTTTCTTGTATTTTTAGGCAAGTTTTTCTTTATTATTTTCATTATCTTTGATTCTTCTTTAGGATATTTCAAGCAGCATTTAATTTAACCATTTGTTTCAGAAAAAATATCTACATCCTATCTCATCCTCTCTTTTGTATCTTTACCCTTCTATGTTCCTTTGCATATTTTTTTGTTTTGCTATTCCCCAATGTACACATTAACTTTTTTGCATACTATTTGAAGTTGACTAGAATTTTATGTATGGTTCATCAATTTTGTTCTGCCCCTTTTAAATAAATACTCACATAATTCTTTTTCCTCTACTTTGTATATCTAAAAACAATCCTCTAAGCTTTCTAAATATTCAAATGGGTTTTCTTCTCTGTTTTCTCTAGATATTATATCTTGCATTTTTGGTTTCAAAATCCCTCCCCCCCCATCATTGGGGTGCTATATCCCTCCTATTTACCAACCCAAAATGTCTAAATTTACTTTTCCTTTGACTCTCTTCAGGCTGATCTTTATATTTATACATGTACCATGTAGTGACACTATTTTGTTTATCTTTTCTTACCTGACTGTGATGGTACAAACTACTCACTTTCTCTGGTTTATCTTAAAAATCACCTGGTTTGAATAACCTGTACAAGAGCAGAACTATGTGAACTGCCAAGCACTAGAGAGAGATGATTCTTTTCAGAATGTAGTGTTTATTTATTTAGTTTGTAACACAGTTAGTTAGTAAACCCAAAATAACTGGTAACAGACAAAATACACTTATATCCCAATTCTATAATCAGAATCTATTGATTGAAAATCCCAAAAATGAATTCAAATAAATACACAAGAAAATTTTAATTAATAAAAACTTTTGTTAAGCCTTTTACAGTATGTGCACTCATTATGTATTCAGACACAATCTTTAAATAGGCTTTCTAATTAGCTTTCTTTCCAATTTATGCTATTTAACTATCCATTGAATGGCACTGATATTTTGTTTTTAACCTGAGAATATATGTTCAGAAACCACTTATGGTTTGATGCAGATCCAAGTTTACCATTGGAATCTCATCTAAATAGAAGTGCTGCAATTGTATACATTAGTGAGTGGTTGATTATTGCATATGTCCAAAACCTCTACCTTAACTTGAAATATTATTTAATTTTAATTAACAATAATAATATAACTACAAATATCTGTATGTCTTTATGACCACATTATCCCTTTACATTTTTCTTTAAATTTGACTACCCTGAAAATTGGTCTAAGCCCAAACCCTTTGGCATATGATACACACATCCACACTCATACAATCATAAAGGTTTCACAAAGGACATTAATAATTATAATGGTCAGGGTAAATCAGGGTGTAGTGGTCTTACTGTATCTGCTGTACAAGGGTGCCACCAGGCCATTTGAACACGGAAAATTTATATAGTAGGCAGATACTTAAGTTAAGATCCAATTTTATTTTATTATAGACCATTAGCCCCAGTCACTAGCTTGTGGAGCAGCAGAGATAATATATACATTATTTTTAAAAAAAGAAAGACAATAAAAAATAAAAATAAGCCACTGCCAAATTAACAATACACAGAAACATTTATTTCGCACATATATAAAATTTAGAATTATTTACTTTAGTATAACTTTTACTTTAGAATTTAATTTACATTTTAACCTTTTATTTTAGAAGTTTGCACAGATGAATTCATTAATATTTTACTAGAGTGTCGAGTATGGATAGACTACATAGATTGCATTTGAAAAAAAGAATATTCTACATCCCTTATTTAACCCTAGGCCAAAAGTTCACAGTCAAACTAATGCCAATATGTCTGATATATCAATGTATTCAATGCAATATGAATATGACAACACAATACCATACTGTCAGAAATGTACATCTGAACAGCATGGTTATAGAAGAAATTGTCCCTCATCCAGTACAGGAATGCTAGGTCTATCTGGTGAGAAGAACACTACAAAAAAAACTCCATCGGGAAGGGATTGCAGCCTTTTTTTCTGGCTTACAATCCTATTCTGTAGGTTAAAGGGGTGATCCAAGAAGCAGGGAATATCATCTGACTCTGATGGTCAATAAGAAATAGGCTTATATTGCCCAAGTATGGTGCATAATGTGATCCTGCACATAGTGAATCTTTATGCTACATTTTCTAATTACACCAATACTCCAACCCATTAATCCAATTTACCTGTGAAACAAATAACATAAAATCAAACCTCCCTTTAATTAAACTAACATAACTTTACAATCTATGCAGCTGTCCACACCCAACTTAAATTTAACATTTATTAAAAGTTTAGCTTAACAGGAAAAAATCATAATAAATACTTAAAAAAACAGAAAAAATAAATTAATGGAAATAATTTTAAAAAAATACATTCAATAAAAATAATTATTAATAAATGATTTAGTTTGATTAGATAGGAATTTCTATCTCTATTTAAATACTGGGAAAGTTTTATAGTAAGGTTCATTAGTTATATAAAGTTCTTACAGTTTTAAGAGTAAATCCATACTTTTTAGTTGCTTGTAATTTGGATCTCTTTGTTTCTAATTCCCACAGTGTCCTGGGAAAGATGGGTATGATGTTTGCAATTCTATTGGTATTCATTCAGAGGTCCTTTGCTGTAGATGGTATAGTTCTTTGCAGGATTTTATTGCAAGACCCTGATGTCCTGGGGTCTGCAATATAGGAAAATGATATTACATTTCTTCTTTTATAAAAATGAAAGAGATTGAAATTGCATCTTTTCAATCTCTTCTCCTTCAACTCTCCTGGACTTAACATATATAGCACACCTAATATTTTATTTCCAATCTTTTCCTTTTTATATTAAAATTGTGAATTAACTGGACATGATGTCATGATGATGATGATCCTTTCACTGTGGTCTATTTCCTGAGGGATTTTTTTATTGGCTATTCTGTTCTTATTGTTTTTCTCTTCTATCTGACCTTTAATTATAAATTTTGAGATGCCCAAGGGCTAGTTTACTGAAGACTAATTAAAAATAATCATTTCCATTTTTAGCCTTTTTACATAATAGAATTAATTAAATTTGTACGTTCTTAAAGATATATATTTTTATCTTAAATCTTTTAAGTTTTTGTTGAAAATTTAGTTTTAAAATACTTTTTTTTTAATAAAGTTTTCTTTTAATAATTTTCCATCTGTGCGATTTTATACATATACGAGTTTAGATGACTTTTAATTTTCAATTTTTAATTGTTAAAAAAATAAGTTTTTATTTGCGAACTTTTTATTTTTAATTTCTAATTTTACTTATTATAATAATGTAACAGCATGAGTACCCATTACATAATAAAGTGAAATGTTAATATGACAATCATTTTAGAATCAAAGATATAAATAAGATATTTAAGTGCAGATCATACCCTATTGTT
This sequence comes from Epiperipatus broadwayi, assembly GCA_028023455.1. Taxonomy (NCBI): domain Eukaryota; kingdom Metazoa; phylum Onychophora; class Udeonychophora; order Euonychophora; family Peripatidae; genus Epiperipatus; species Epiperipatus broadwayi. The sequence goes on along the minus strand of JAQFVV010012417.1, from coordinate 6,954,910 downwards.
GAGAGGTTATACCTGAACCTATAGTCGGTTAAATTTTAAACAGCCACTAATTGAATCTCATGCATTAAATGTAATAAAGTTAGATGGTTTTAAAACAACAGTTTATATTTATCCATTTTCATTATTACACTTTCAAATATGTTGAAGTTGGCATCGATCATCCAATTTAAATAAAATTATCTCTTTCAGAACAGCTCAATCATTTCCTGGCATACTGATCCAGGTTTAAATTCATTTTTTCTTGTTGAGTTCTGATAAAAATTTGGCTGGTTCTTTTATTTTATTTTATTATGGCCTCAGCTAGCTCATTAGCTTTTGCTATTCTGCATACAGTAAATTCCTAAAAGAAATTTAGGAAAAGCATTAAGGAGAATCCCTCGGGAGAGAATTCAAAGACTCTAGCTGGACAACACTTTAGCTTTTTTTTCTTAACTGCTCTCTATTCTATTTCCAGTAAATTAATTAATTTTAATTCCCCTCCAAAAAAGAGTTCATCAAATTTATAGACTCTTTATTTTTATTTTTATTTCATACCCATTTCACTTCCCATTATTTTTTCATTTAATTTGGTTTCACACTTTCTAGCTATTTTTGGAAATTGTCACAAATGAAATTTATTATTTTTTTGTTTCATACTTTGGCTTGTGGAATTAAAATTTTTTTTTTCTTTTTTTTTTACATGATTATGCAAAAATACAATAGCAACTCATTTATAATTTGTTTTTTTCATTATCAATTTTGTATCTACTTTAAACCCCAACAATAGAGATTGATTTGCAAACCATACTTTCTTTCTTCATTTCCTTTTTTTCTTCTTTTACAATTAGTAATTAAAATACATAAATATAAAAGAAACTGTTTATTTAAAAAAAAAAAAAAATTTCTAGAACAATTATCAGATAAAATAAATATATAAATCAAATGTGAAAGCTTGATTCTTTAGGAAGATAAAATTTTATAATAGTGCTTTTATACGCAAATACACACACACATATGCTATAATTTTAAAATTTAATGTTTTTTTAATCCTACTTCACTTATAAAATAATTGAAATCTTCAAGATTGTATAACAACAATCTATTTACATATGAGATGGCGGAAAATACCATCTCAATACATATACATTAGAAATAATAAATTTATTAGAAGGTATTTTTTTAAGCAAGATATTTTTTTTTTTTAAAAAAGATATTTAAAAAAAGAAGAATATAACTGATTTTATGACAAAATTTGCAAAAGAACACTAACAAAGAGATTATAAATGTAATATATAAATGAAAATACTTAATCTTCTATTTAAGATTATGAACAACAAATGAGAGCAATTAATCATAAAAGTTGTAAAATTAACATGAGATATGTCATAATAAATAAACTACTTTATGTTGCACAGATTTATATTACATAATTTATATAAAAAAATCATAGTAAAACTTGCCTTTAATTTTTCTTTTTTATTCTGTTTAATATATGTTTGACTTAAAAATAAAACATCACCATTTGTCAAGGGAAATTGAAGTATAAACGATAAACATTTAAAAAATAATTTAGCCATTGTAGGACAAAAGTCTATCCAACAGGCACTTATATGTGGACAATAAAGAGAACGCATTACTTATTAGACTTTATACATGCTAAGTGAAGACAGTTTGTTTTAGGCTAAATCTATTGGATTATTACCTGCCTTAGTTATGAGTCTGTTATCTAAAAAACAAAAAGTTCTAAGCCTAATTAGAAACAATAAAAATTTTGATTACATAAATGCACTATCATTACATCATAAGGCTCTTTATAAAGTAGGTGAAAATAAATATATAAAATACATAAAAATGTTTTAAAAGGCTATAATAGATAATTTGTAAATATCATTAATGCTACTCTCATGCTAAAACAAGTGAAAAGAATATCAGCAACCTATTGTCAAGATAATTGCAGTGTTGCCCTGACAACAAACTGTTGATGTATTATAGGTTTGGTTAAGAATGAATAGAATTAGGGCTGGATAATATAACTTACATATAATAACTTATTAGCTGTTGACACTTATGGCTTTATACATATATAACTTTTTTTTAAAGTGTCATAGCATCGGCCGGGATGCGAACCCGCAACCCGGGCAACTGCCTGCAAGTGCAAGGCAGTCGCGCTGCCTCTCGACCACCAATGCAAGACTACATATATAACTTACATGGAATATTGTGATTTCCTGCAGATTTGTGATGATGGTATTTTAGTTGTATTTATATATTGGACTATTTCCATCATCTAATATAAGTATTGAATGTCTTTAGAAAAAATTAACTTTATTTAAATATTCCAAATATATTCAACTGTTAGTAGTAATACATAAGTTAGTATATGCACAATATTTGAAGAGATATTGCTTTTTCCCTCTTCTTCTGGTATTTCTGATCTGATCAGTGACAGTATTAGCATGAGAATCAAACGTGTATCCTTAGATTCTTGAAATATTGTATTTTAAGATAACACAGGTTGGCTCAGTTGGTTAGAGAATTACCTTAAAATTCAATATTCAAGAATCTAAGAGTCCATGTTCAATGCCCATGCTAATACTGTCACTAGTCAGGCCAGAAGAGGAGACAATAATACCTCTTGAAACATCATGCATCTGTGTGTTATTATTAACATGGGAATGTATTTGAAATATTTAACGTTAAATTTTTCTAAAGAGATTTAATACTTATATTAGATGACAGAAGTAATTCAATATACAAATACAACTACACGGTATATAATATCAAATCATGTTCTAAGTCTTAATAGTGTATTGTAATGGGCAAAAGGCTCTGCCTGTATAGTCAATATCCCTCATCAGAAGGCACCACTAGACTTACTATCTATACTGTGTTCCTGGAGACCAATATATGCTTGTACAAAACCCACAATTACCACTAGCAAGTTGTTGTAACCATAGGCTCTTACAAAGCCTAAAATTATCACTAGAAAGTCATATTGTACCTTTAGAACATGGAGATCAATCACAGAACAGATAATACTGTACTAACATATGAAAATCTGTTCTTAAGATATATTATACATTGACTGAATACACTAATTAAAGTTTACTACAACTTTATCACTTTATATTTTGAACATATATGTGGAATAATATTCTGTATCTGTCCTGAATAATACAATTATAATATAACATATTGATCAAATACCTCAATGGGTACTAAGTTGACAATTTTTAGTTATTATATAAGTTCTTTATTATCATCAACAAATGTTGGTAATAAATCAGGATTTCCAAAGATTTAACAGTTTCAATGGTGATAATCATAAATTAATTGGCAAGTATGTATAAACCAATTTTGTAATGTGCACACATTTTTTTGTAATTAAGTAGCAGACAACAACAATACTGATTCTCATTGGTACTTTATTATTGATCACATGTAAGCATATTCCATTCTAGTACTTATAGCAATAGGTCATACCAAAGGTCATCAACATATACCTCAGTAATAATATTGTATATCTTATTTGTAAGTACTCAGATATAGAAATAAACTCATCAAGGTAATAATTGATTATATATCAAAACATACTTTAAAAGCTAGAGATAAATGTAGAAATAATCTATTCTTGGAGAGTATGAGTCAAAATATAACACAGCATGAAAGATATCTGGGATCTATTTTCTAAACACATATAAAGAAATGACATTAATATCTTTCATAACATGTATTTGATATATCTGTTTTAAAACACTAATTAAAAGTTTAACCTATTAGCAGTATCTCGTTTTAGCCTAAATAGGTCTCAAATAACTTTCCAATTTATTTTTACTTATATATATATATAATAATCAATAAAGTGAGTCATATATAAGGTGACATTGCTTTTAAAAAGCTTGTATTTACAAATATGTAATATAGGAAGCATACCAATAGCCCAAACAAGCCATAAGCTTAAAACCAATTGGTCTGGGGATAGAAATATTCTAGATAGAGATTTTAAATATTTTCTCTTACCACACTTATTAAATAAAAGCTTGTTTGAGCTATTGGTATGCACTCTCTCTCTCTCTCTCTTTATATATATATATATATATATATATATATATATATATATATATATATATATATATATATATATATATATATATATATATATATATATGAATTATCTAATTGATAATCATACTAAAGTATTTAAATTTAAATAATCCTCAGATATTTGTTTTTGTATTATCTTTAAGATTTATGAAAAAGTCAAACTATTGATTTTAATTCAATCTTTTTTTTTTAATAATTAAACTATGAAGTTTAATTTATAATTCACTTTCTCAATTTAATCTTTTAATCATTCAAAATAGAATATTAATACATGGGTGTTTACTTTAAAACTATGATTAACTAAATTATTTGTTACTAATAAAGAAATATAATTACATTATGATAACATAAATAAAAATACATCGAAATATTTATAAAACAGATATTAATTAATAAAAATATGACTTAAAAATTGACATAAATAAATTAAACCTGGAGGTAAAAAAAGTTCATTTAAATTTAACTTAAGTCCATAATGTCTATATATTAATATGGATTTTAGAAATTTTATCTTTGACAATCTTGAATAGCAGTCAGCTCACTGTCATCAACAAAAGAAGCAAAATATAAATTTATAGAATATGTACATTATATATATATATATTGTAACGAGCACAGACGTTCGTTACATTGTTTTTTTTTTATATTTATTAAACATGAAAGTAAATTAAAAAGTTCGCATTTAAAAATTTTCTTTAAGAATTAAAAATTGAAATTAAATATCATCTTAAACTCGTATATATTAAATCGCACAGATAATGAAAAATTATTAAAATAAAACTTTATTAAAGAAAAAGTATTTTAAAACTAAATTTTAAAAAGATTTGGAGATAAAATTATATCTTTAAATATATCTTTGATTTGGAAAACAGGTTAATTAATCAGAAATGGAAATGATTGTTAATTAGTTAAATGTAAACCAGCCTTGGGCATTTAAATGTAAAAACAGTGATCAGATAGGAAAACAGTAGAAACAAATAGACAATGAAAGAAATCCATCGGGAAATCGGACCTCAGCGAAAGGATCATCACATCGATGACATAATGCCAAGTCAATCCTTCGAATACGTATAAAAGGAAAATTTGGAAATTATTAAGGAGGGATTGATTATTGATTATTACGATGTGACTATATGTTAGTATGGAGTTGGAGGTGAAGGAGTTGACAGACGCGCTGTCAATTCTTTCAGCTGTTAAAGAAAAGAGAAATGAACTATCATTTTCTACATTGAGGACCAACTAAATTCAAAAACCTCCGAATGAATAAATAAAACATCGGCTAAATGTATACCAATATCTTCAGGATGGCATGGGAATTCCCGTTCAAACTTACAAATGACAGATAAAGATAAACTGTTTAAACCGTAAGAACTTTATAAATAATGAACATTAAATTAAAACTTTCCATATTTAAATGATTGCAATATTATCCTATCTGACCAACTTAATTTATTAATAATGTTATTTGATGTATTTTTTATTTATTTGTTTAAAATCATTTTCATTTATTTAATTTGTTCTTTAAGTTTATTTATGATTTCTGTTTTCCGTTAAGGTAAATTATATAAATGTTAAACTTAAGTCGGGCGTGAATGGCTGTATAGATTTGTAAAGTTATATTAGGGGAGGGTAATCTTAGGTTATTTGTTTCGTGGTTAAATTGGGTCAATGGATTGGATATATTGGTGTGATTAGTAGATGTAATATTGATTCGCTACGGGCAGAATCGCTTCATACGCCGCACACTTCCGTTTGCCTATGGAAGGAATTATAAGTCAGATACCGCAGTTCCTTTCTATGGAGTTTTTTGTTTTATTGCTCTTCTTTGCAGATAGATGTAATATTCCTATCTCATAAGAGGCAATTTCTTCTCTTAACTTTTTGTGCTGACGTATTTTATTACATTGAATACATCGATATATCAGACGAATTGATGCCAGTTTGACTACGAATTTTAGCCTAAGGTTAAATAGGGATAGAATGTTTATTTTCAAAAGCAAATTTATGTGGTCTATTCATGCTCGACCCTAAATAAAAATGCAGTAAATTTAAGTTGTTTATAGACGCTTGCATGGATTGGTTATCGGTTAAGTATGTTTTGGGTTTTCATATTTGATCAAAATATATAGACATTCGATAAATAATGATACCTTACGGTGAGTATCTAAAATGTATTTATTCGGATGTCTTTTAAGTTATTGGTGACAATGCAAGTATCTTATGGTGAATACTATTGGGTTACGTATAAATTTCTCTCCGCAATTGTCAGTAATCAATAATTTTGTATTTTGATCGTTTATGTTTATTTTGAAATGTTTTTGACCGTGAAATCTATGTAACCGATCTATATTCAACATTATAAACAAGCTTTCATAAATTCATCTGTGTGAACTTAATTAAAATGTAAACTTATAATATAATAGAAATTAAAATGTAAATTAAAATCTAAGGTAAAGTTAAAAATAATGTTAAATGTTAAAATGTAAAACTAATACTAAAATAATTTTAAATCTTATATATATGTGCATAAATAAATGTTTGTATGTTAATTACTGGCAGTGGCTTATTTTATTCCTCTTGTATATATATATTCTTATATTATATTATTTAATCTCTGCTATTCCACTGAGCTAGTGACATGGGCTAACGACCGGAATCAAAATAAAAAAAAAAAAAATTTTTTTTTTTTTTTTGACTTACGTATCTGCCTACTTTATAAAATTTTTTAGATTCAAATGCCTAGATGGCGCCCTGTAGTGCAGTTTACGTTAAGTGATTTTCTCCGGATCATTACAACTGGCTTTCCCAATCTGGGGCTGATCTTTAATAAACACATACCCTGAGCAAATTTTGTCAAAATGAAATATTTTTATCTGTTTACATAAAGTCGTATACTTTAAATCTTATAAAAGCACTGCCAGAAAGAAATAGCATATATATTAAAAACCAACGGAAAGATATAAATAATTTTAAACGGTATTTTGTTAAAAAGAAAGTCAAAAGGTTGCAATTGATATGTTTTTTTTGTTGATATATATTATGCTTTTATGTGTATAGGTGCGCACAGCCACGTAAGTTTATGATCGAAATGTGGTGCCTTACGATGAGTACCTTTGGGAATTACTTCAGTGTAACCCTATGTATGCATTTCAATCAGTCATAAATAAGTTGAACCACTAAACATCACATGATCACTATCTCATTGATTGCTCTTGTTAGCACAAGATGGCACTACTATATGGAGAGTTTTGCTGTATTCATAAATAAGTTGGTGGTATTTATAATTGTGCTGCAAATATACATGTATAAATCCATTGTCTTTCAAAATATATTTACTTCAATGCAACCTTCCTAAATAATTTAAATAATTTGCTTGTCATGCCATGAGTAAAAATAAAATGTATAAAATAAAATAGAATTCTCGGGGGGAGGAGGTGTAAACGTAAATGGTCCTTGAAAAACGATAGCCAACATTTTTCTTTTTGTATATAGTTTTTTTTTGTAAAATTATTAACCGGATGTTTTGTAAATGTCTTCGTCAATCGTGTGCCGTAATTACTAACCCTAAGTGAAATTTTTTTTTTTTTTGATCATTTTTTTTTAAGTAACTTTACTGATATGTAACGAGCACAGACGTTTGTTACATTGTTTTTTTTTATATTTATTAAACATGAAAGTAAATTAAAAAGTTCGCATTTAAAAATTTTCTTTAAGAATTAAAAATTGAAATTAAATATCATCTTAAACTCGTATATATTAAATCGCACAGATAATGAAAAATTATTAAAATAAAACTTTATTAAAGAAAAAGTATTTTAAAACTAAATTTTAAAAAGATTTGGAGATAAAATTATATCTTTAAATTTATCTTTAAATATATCTTTGATTTGGAAAACAGGTTAATTGATCAGAAATGGAAATGATTGTTAATTAGTTAAATGTAAACCAGCCTTGGGCATTTAAATGTAAAAACAGTGGTCAGATAGGAAAACAATAGAAACAAATAGCCAATGAAAGAAATCCATCGGGAAATCGGACCTCAGCGAAAGGATCATCACATCGATGACATAATGCCAAGTCAATCCTTCGAATACGTATAAAAGGAAAATTTGGAAATTATTAAGGAGAGATTGATTATTGATTATTACGATGTGACTATATGTTAGTATGGAGTTGGAGGTGAAGGAGTTGACAGACGCACTGTCAATTCTTTCAGCTGTTAAAGAAAAGAGAAATGAACTATCGTTTTCTACATTGAGGACCAACTAAATTCAAAAACCTCCGAATGAATAAATAAAACATCGGCTAAATGTATACCAATATCTTCAGGACAGCGTGGGAATTCCCATTCAAACTTACAAATGACAGATAAAGATGAACTGTTTAAACCGTAAGAACTTTATAAATAATGAACATTAAATTAAAACTTTCCATATTTAAATGATTGCAATATTATCCTATCTAACCAACTTAATTTATTAATAATGTTATTTGATGTATTTTTTATTTATTTGTTTAAAATCATTTCCATTTATTTAATTTGTTCTTTAAGTTTATTTATGATTTCTGTTTTCCGTTAAGGTAAATTATATAAATGTTAAACTTAAGTCGGGCGTGAATGGCTGTATAGATTTGTAAAGTTATATTAGGGGAGGGTAATCTTAGGTTATTTGTTTCGTGGTTAAATTGGGTCAATGGATTGGATATATTGGTGTGATTAGTAGATGTAATATTGATTCGCTACGGGCAGAATCGCTTCATACGCCGCACACTTCCGTTTGCCTATGGAAGGAATTATAAGTCGGATACCACAGTTCCTTTCTATGGAGTTTTTTATTTTATTGCTCTTCTTTGCAGATAGATGTAATATTCCTATCTCATAAGAGGCAATTTCTTCTCTTACCTTTTTGTGCTGCCGTATTTTATTACATTGAATACATCGATATATCAGACGAATTGATGCCAGTTTGACTACGAATTTTAGCCTAAGGTTAAATAGGGATAGAATGTTTATTTTCAAAAGCAAATTTATGTGGTCTATTCATGCTCGACCCTAAATAAAAATGCAGTAAATTTAAGTTGTTTATAGACGCTTGCATGGATTGGTTATCGGTTAAGTATGTTTTGGGTTTTCATATTTGATCAAAATATATGGACATTCGATAAATAATGATACCTTACGGTGAGTATCGAAAATGTATTTATTCGGATGTCTTTTAAGTTATTGGTGACAATGCAAGTATCTTATGGTGAATACTATTGGGTTACGTATAAATTTCCCTCCGCAATTGTCAGTAATCAATAATTTTGTATTTTGATCGTTTATGTTTATTTTGAAATGTTTTTGACCGTGAAATCTATGTAACCGATCTATATTCAACATTATAAACAAGCTTTCATAAATTCATCTGTGCGAACTTAATTAAAATGTAAACTTATAATATAATAGAAATTAAAATGTAAATTAAAATCTAAGGTAAAGTTAAAAATAATGTTAAATGTTAAAATGTAAAACTAATACTAAAATAATTTTAAATCTTATATATATGTGCATAAATAAATGTTTGTATGTTAATTACTGGCAGTGGCTTATTTTATTCCTCTTATATATATATATTCTTATATTATATTATTTAATCTCTGCTATTCCACTGAGCTAGTGACATGGGCTAACAACCGGAATCAAAAAAAAAAAAAAAAAATTTTTTTTTTTGACTTACGTATCTGCCTACTTTATAAAATTTTCTAGGTTCAAATGCCTAGATGGCGCCCTGTAGTGCAGTTTACGTTAAGTGATTTTCTCCAGATCGTTACAATATATATATATCGGTTACAAAACTCTGTTGGGCATTCCTTGTTAAAGTTAAGCTTATAGAGTTCAATGTTTCCTTAAGGAAGATGTTAAAATATTGTCTATAATCACAATCAGGTTTGCAGTATCACAAATGATTTCTATTTATTTGATGAGGTACATAATTAGCAGTAATTGGATTTATTCTACATTGAGAAAGAAAAAAAAACATTCCTATTAATATAATTTGCACACTCAGAGAAAAGTCCTTTGGATAAACTAACAATGCATAGAAGCTTCTCTTGATACTGGAAAAAATTATTTAATAGACCTTGGTTTATGACTTGCAGGAGGAATAGGTGAGAGAACAGGCAAAGATACAAAGACCAAGTGATCTTTGCTGCTTGCTATTCTTTCAAAACATTTTTAAAATGAAATTTAAAAACAGGTTTATCATAAACTATTGTAATTAAAACTAAAATTTAAAAAAAAAAATCGGAAAAAAAAACATATAACAAAGGACAATCATGAATCCAACCCATTGTTTTTAAATAACTTCTCTATTTAGAAAGAATTTTTGTTTCTTATCAGTAAATTAAATTGTAAAACATGAATTATTTAACTTAAATAGTTTAATTTAAAAATCTAAACTAAAAAATGTTAATAAAATATAAAATATTTTATTTAATATATCTGAAGCAACCTATATCTGTGTGTGTATGTGTTTAACATGTATTAAATTTAAAATCTAACTTATTCTGATATTTACTAATTTATACTTTCATGCGTAAATCTTACTTTTCTTTCTTATAGCCAACCTAAATAAATTATGAAATAGCTACCCATCTCAGTATAGTATTTTTCATTTCTTCTAAATATTGTCTACTATCTTTTTCTGTCTTTTGATCTTGAACCTCTCATTTACATATCATAAAATTTTATATTCTATTAGCTTTCATCTTTCAATATGTTTATGTTTGTTGAATTTAATAATATTGAAGACAAATACTAAATTTAATTTTCCAAACCTCTGAATTGTTTTGCAGGTAATTGTTTTATCATTATATTTAGTTCAAATTTTATAACTATAAGTCAAATAACATTTTACTTTTTAGCACATAAACATTCTTTCTTTTATTTATTATATCAAATTATATTTTATTTTATTTTTCATTATTAAATATTAATTGATCTAAATAATATACAGTATTCAGTTTCATTTTCTCTAAAATTATTTTAAATTTATGCAACTTTATTAAATGTTTTATGATTAATTTTAGCTCTTATATTTTAATTTCAGTCTCTTCCATTTAATTAAAAAGTATTGAAATCCATAAAATGAAAATATTTACAGTATCTTCATATTTTATCTTCAATTATTTACAAAATAGAGTTTAAGTATTTTCTCAATGCTGCTTGTTATATTTCAAGCAAATGTATATCATCTAATTATCGCAATGATAGAGGTATTTGCTATGAATACACTTAATTTCCCATCCCTTGACAAAACAAAAGAAGGGATTGTATAAAAGCAAAAAAATAATTCAAATTTCAACTCAAAAAAATACATCTCATTGTCAAAATAAGAGTAACAGATCATATGATCCTATTCTCTTAAGCTTGTAAGTTATAAACAATGAGGATTGCCAATTCCTCAACAAGCTTTGTGATAAATTCTTAGCCAGAGCCAACATGGGTGGCACCTCTCTGAGGCATGCCAAAGCATGAAACCATGGTAGTGGGTTCGGGAGGGGGGTTTCCTGATAGAGATATTTTAAATGCTGACTCTGGCTAAGCATTTATCACAAAGCATGTTGAGGAATTGGCAATCCTCATTGTTTACATCTCATTGGTTTTAAGTACAGAACTGAAACTACAGAATAAAAATAATTAAGAATGCTTTATATATCCAAAATGATGTTTTCTATTAAATGAAAAAAAACCCTTTGATTTCTTTTTAAGATCTTGCCTACTCTAAAATGTTTTAATCATTTTTATTGTTACTGGGAGTAATTATTTACATAATCAACAACCAGGGAGTGTAGAGAGTTTACTACAATTCAATTCTTAATTTGAGACCAAAAACCATTGTGTATTTTTTTGACACCTGATAGTTTTTAATTAAGAAATTAATTGGGGCTTTAATAAAGATAGAATGAATCATATCTGTAAATGTTGATATTCTTTTATATTTAAAATTATGATGGGTAAAAATTAATTATAGCTATCATTTTCTAGAAGTTAAATAGTCATCAGCTAAGACTATGTTTGGTAACAGAAGAAAAGTTCGGTGGTACTTTTCTGGTTATAAAGCTTGGCTGCCATTATTTAGGTATTTAAAACTATAAATCATCTTCAAATGAGAGGAAAATTGCATAAGTTGTGAAAAGAGGAATTTGTCCCATTTTGAGAAGTTAGGAAAAGAAAGGTAAGAAGGCAATTGCTTTGAAAAGAGTATATATACTTTATTATGGAGGTAGATATAATAGAAGCACATGTTGAGTAATATTTATTATAAATAAAACATGACAGAACAATAATATGAAGATTGATGTATTTAAAAAATAAAGGAGAAAGATTAATTATTCACTTCAATAGAGAATTTAAAATGCAAGCAATTCAGATTTACAGTTATTATTGTGATGAAATAATAATAAAAAAAACCCTATAAATTAATAATAAAAAAATTTATATAGATGTACACAAATGCTTTTGATTATACATACTTGTAAAATGTGGGAAATATTTATGCTGTAATTTTGAATATGATTGGAAGATGTAAGTATTATGAACAAATTTGTTTATGAAGACAAAAATAAGATAATGCATAAATTTATTGTATGAATTTATCTTTTTGAATAAAAATCCAAAACAGAAACGCTCTTGAAATTATCCAAATAAAATGTATAGCAAATCTGGATTATATTATTGCTAACAGAAAATATATATTTTAAAAATAAAATTTTAATAAAGTCTACACAAAAAATGATCATTGATTAAAGAGATGGAAAATACATACATGTTAATGCAAAACAAATGTATTATTAATTATTGATATAACTAACTTCACAAACACCATAATTAATTTAAATTTGAATATGCAAATCATTTTGAGATATTATCAGATTTCAAAGCAGCTGAGGTTAATAGTAGATAAATAATACTCTAATAATAACTGTCACATGATGGCACAAAAAAAAGCTACAATCCAACGAATCTTCAATTGAAACAAAAATAATATATGAACAAAAGATGGAATATAATATTATCAGTGTAGTTTTATGGACAAAGATGTCGATGATGCCGTTATCACGCCAAAACTATAAAATATGAACACTCCCAAGCCATTGATTTTAATAATTTTGCTGTGTTTTTTATTATGTGAAAAAAAAACAAATACCAAAATCATGTTGTTTAAACTTTTTTTTATTAACTAACATAAAGAAATTAAATGACAACAATAAATGTAAAATAAAATCAACAAATTTCAATTTAATTCAGGGTTTTGGTAGTTGTTTTGACCGTGTAATGCGGCCAGTTGGTGACGCTGCGGTACCATTAACAACCCTCAAGAAGCATGCAAGTGATAAAATTCTACACAAAAAATACTGAAAACATCGTTATAAACAAAAATAAAAAATAAAAAAAGTAGCTGAAATGATCGATGGACCCCCCCCCCCCAATGAAAAAAAACACTGAAAACATCAATGTAACCAAAAATAAAAAAGGAGCTGAAATGATCGATGGACATCCCTCCCCCAATAAAAAAACGCTGAAAACATCAATGTAACCAAAAATAAAAAATCGCTGACATCAATGTAACCACAAATAAAAAATCGCTGAAAACATATATTTAAAAAAAAGAAATAGCAGAAATGATTGATGCACCCCCCCCCCCCCAGAATGAACAATGCAACCATCTTTCTACTTATAAACTACCAAGATATTTGAATTGGTAACCATTTTCAAGTTGATAACCATTCAAGCTAAAATTCACTAATGAATTCTCTTCTCTCACTGACTGATAAAGAACTTAGTTTTTTGAATATTAATTATTAAACCAAAGCTTTTACTTGTTGCATTTAAAACATTAAATATATTCTGTAAATCATTTTTTGAATTGACAGATTTAGCACAATCATCAACATAATGTCAATCCAGAATCCAAAAAGTTGAAGTTCTTGTTTTTGTTTATAATTCATTTAAATTAAAATTTTCACCAGAAACCTACATTGCATTTTAATTCCTGTTTCGTTAAGCTTTTATAAACAGTACCCAATTTTAAAGACAATTGTCATATATATTAAAAATAATGCCAGAATACATATTTGTTTAATACCAGTTTTCATTTTAAATCCATCAGATTCTCTGCTTGTAGTAATAATACTTCTCATATAATCATATAGATTAACATGAACAAATTTTCATGATTGAACAGCTAATTTCAAATGATACCATAAATTTGTTCAATTAACTGAATCAAATGCTCCAATGAAATCAATATAAGCAATATATAAATCATACTTCTCAAAAAATTTATTTTATTTGCCTGGAAACAAAAATTGTATCTACAGTGCTTTTTGATTCTCTACAATCACATTGAGTCTCTGATAACTGTTTATGTGCAACTCAAAACAGCCTATTCAACAAAATCCTTGAAAGTACTTTTGCTATAATAGATAATATATTCCATGATAAGATTGTAATATTATCTAACTTTTATTTTTTTAAAAAAAAAAATTAAACAATAGAAGCATTCTTAAGAACAAACAACTTCATTAGTCTCTATCTGAAAAAGAAAAAGATGAAAACAGAAAAGATTTTTTGCATCAGAAACAATACCTAGATGTTGATGTGTAAACATCCTTTTCTATAAGCCAGTAGATTATTATGGTCAGCCAATTTTTATTTGTTATAACAGTTGGCTTTCATATCTGAAGGTCATTCCAATATACATCTTCTGTAGAGCCCTATAGAGCATGAGCACAGAACTCAAAACTTTATATAAAATAAATAACCTAATTTTATAAATTGAAAAAAATATATTTAATTACATAGAAATTAACTTCTGATTTTTGAGAGATTGAAAATGTCTTAATTGTTAAAATTTTTGATATATATTGAAATATTATATTCCTTTGGAATATAGGAATATATTTCATTGCTGTATAAATTAATTAAAGGTATAGAAATAAATTTCATTAATTTAAAAAAGTGACATTGAATTTTAAAATATATCAAGTTGGTATTATTGCTGTTATTTAAAGACATTACATATTTCTTTTATAAATAAAAAGATTTTATTAAATGATAATATTCAAGTGTTTAATTTAAAAATATTAATTTTCAAGAATTGACAATTATTTATTTTAAATGTACTTTCCTGAAGCATTATTTATTGTTCTATTGGCAAGTAGCCAAGAATGATTTTTTTATCAAGAAAAGCGTTGTTAGCCGAGAGGTCATCACAGCCGCCTTGCAAGCAAGTAGTTGGTTGCAGACGGTTGTGGGTTCGCGTCCTGGCCGATGCTATGACATATGGGGGAAAAAATGTTTTGATCTAAAATCGTCTGCTGCTCAATTTTTTTAAAAAATACATTGAATTTTAAACTCTCCAAAATGAATTAGTAACTAAATAGTTTTTATCCTAAGAATTTGGTAATCAAGATTCAAATGGATAATCTATATCTTAATGTTTTCATTTATCATCAATAGGATTATCTTATAGTCATCATCTGCTGCAAAAATCATGATTTTTTTACATCTTTATTTAGGTTTACCTATAAAATGAAGCACCATTATAGTGAAAGAGATTATCTGCTATATCATAACTTTGCATAACATTAATGATAAATAAGTTAAAACTACAAAACAATTTACAAATCTTTATGAAATAATTTTTATTTATAATAAATTGTTTTTCACATAAATATCACGCTGACATTAATTATTTTAAATTGTCAATTCTTAAATATTGGATCAATTAGTATGTGCAAAATTATCAAAGCTATATGCCAGTAATATTTTTAAAACATTTTAAAAATAATGTTCAAAATAATACATATGTAATAAATGATAATTTATTTTATTTTATAGACATCACATGTTAATACAGATTATGAAATATATAATCTATGTTATTTAATTATATTCATAAATTTTAACTAATGATTGTTTAAATGGTGATAAATATTTATTTTATATGTATGGGATTTGACTGATATTGTATGTATTGGCAACTGAGACATTATTGATATGCGTAGCTTGATATTATTTGTTAGGTCCAGTTACAAATTCCTATGGCTTCATTTTGTAATGATTTTGTTTTTGTAGTGAATACTTTCTTAAGCATGGGTGATGTTTAGATCTTTATAAATAATACAGCAATGATGAAGAATTAATATTTAAATATTTTATATATAAAGTTTTTAGAATAGTTATTTTTATGCTGTTATATAACAAGAACTTCATCCATTGCTTAATTTTATAGCCCTCAGTGTATCGGTTACTATGATACTGTACATTGAGATAAGAATAACTTGGTTTGTTTTGACAATGTCTCAGATTGTTGATCATACATGTGTTTGTTGATTTTATGCATTAATTTAGATATAGATAACTATTACAATGACATTATTATTTTATTTTTTAAATAAATTGTTTTGTTTAATAATAAATTATTTTTGCTTCTTTTATTATTGATTAATATTTGAATTATAAAATATTGGCACGAGAAATTAATAGGTGTCCAAATGGAACATATGCTGGATAAATTTGCCTTTTATTTTAAGATTTATTATGAGTTGGAATATTTTCATTTTGTAATTCATAACTTCCCAATATTTGTTTGTAATTGTAATTTTGCTAGTAAACTTAACTTTTTCCTTGGTATTTTCTTATATTAATTATTAATATTAAACTACAATTAGTACGTTATTTCCGCTAGGTTAGTAAGACATGAATTACAATTAGTTATTGGAACGAAGTCTAGATTTATTATCTAGTGGCGCCTTCTAGTAAAGTTATGCATAAAACTATTTATCCATTACAGTATACAGTATATATATATGTGATGTCTTCTAATGATGCAGATGTTTTGAATAATGTAGCTCTAAATTATAGTTCTTAAAATAAATTAAATAGGTATTAGATAATGACAATTTATTATGTATTTTTTTAATGTACTTATGGACTAAAATTTTAAAACAATCATGCAGGTCAAATTTCTAACAACCACTTTATACTTTCTTCTTATTGCGGCTGTTACTATTATATGATTACTCATATAGTAAATGAATATAAATTAGCTTCTCACCAATATGCATCAGTCAATATAGTGAGTTTATTGGTTTTTTACCTCTTGAGTTTAAGATGAAAAAACAATGTGGTTATTACTGACATCATTGGAAAAGTGACTGAAATGGAACTAGGTTAAATATATTGCTAAAGGTGATGATTAAAAAAGGGGACAGTTGAAATTTTAAAATGGATTCCAAAAGATTGTAAAAAGATCTAGAAAAAGACTACATGTAAGAAGGCTGGACGAAATGAGGAAGAAGTTTGTTGGTATATTGTAGAGAAGAGAAATTTAGCGATTGAAGTAACAGGATTAAACTTTGAGAGATCTTCATCTTGAAGTGGATTGATAATAGTTGAAAATTACGAACATTGGCAAGGAATTAACATATATATATATGAGAAAATATCCTAATGGATATTGCTGGCTGAAAATTCAAATAAAAAACTTTCAAATCACTTTCACAATCATTATGTTTTTCCAGTAACATACTGTGAATAAATATAAAGTTTGAAGTTAAGACTTTATATTTATTTATAGAGAACGTTGCCGAAAAAGAATGTTTGAGGGGGGATTTGAACATTGATATATATATGAGAATATGTATATAAAAATATAATAGTTTTTTTTTTACTAGTATAAAATCATATCTTCGTTTTCACGTATTCATATATATATATATAAAGGTTTATGTACACGCATTTAAATATATGGATATGTGTGCACTTGCATTTCAAATGATTCCATTACTTTTAAATGTTCTTTTGAAGACAAGGAAATTGTACTTAAAGTAGGTTTCAGTTTTTCAAATGGTAAAAAAAAAAGTTTCAAGTTCTTAAAATCATTCATTCTTAATGGCCTCTTAATGCAACATATAGAACATTTAAATGAAAAGAAAGAAAAACATTAAGAAGATGTTAATTTCTTTTCTTAGCTTTTTATTTTTTTGTTTCAATGTATTCATAACGATATCTGAAACCAAACATACACACAGCTATGTACAAAGGTTATCTAATAATTTATTATATATTAGCATTTTTTAATTTTGCTTTTGCTTCTACATACTCTACATTTTCTAGCATTCCTTTGCCTAGATAATAAAAAATTATAATAGAAATGGACTTCCATTCGTTTTGTAAAGCTATTAACAGATTTTATGTTCAAGAATATCATTATTTATTTCTTTATCATTAGTCAGGAAGTCAGTTGATATTTAAGCATGAAAGTAATTTGCAAATCATAATATTTCGATGTAAATCTTTTTCCACATTTCCTTCATTGCTTGAGAGTTTATAAGAAGTTCAAACGTTGAAAGTGGTAGAACTGAATTCTATCTGAGGACCATATACTCCATAATATGACTATCTAGCACTGCACTAAATAATGCAATGCATTTATTATTATTAATGACATGGTGTATAATGATAAAGGGCTATTTTCTCATTAATGTAGCACTCTGTGAAACTTAGCATAGTAATAGAGTATTACACTCTGGAAAATGGGGTTATAGGTTCAATTCTGATGCTAGTGCTTTTGGTAGTTGAACTTTTTATGAACTTTTGAACAATAAATCCACCTCTAATATTTTTGTTTTAAGTAGTATGATGAAAATCAAGATTGTCATAGTGTTCACACATTAAACTTGAAAGTTTTGTATTCAGAATTTATTTTTAAATATAAATTGTCTAGGTGAGTTATTATTCTGATTATAAATAGAATGGATATTTTTAACACACAATATTGATCCAAATACTATGCTGTTGTATTGAAAGAAAAATAAATGTTTGTGATAATATAATATTTTTAAATAATGTAAATTGTTGGTTGGTTTGATATATCACTATTAACTGATTCATATTGATTCCAATTTCATTTTAGTTTTAATAATTGTTAATGTGGCCAAATTATTTTTTGAAAAAAGCTTTTTCAGATATCCAGTTCTTAAATATCTTATCTAACCATCTAATACTGATCCATAAATGGATATCCATCTATTTTTAGGTAACAGTTAAAACAAAAATAAAAAGCTGCTCAAGCCTTGTGAATAATGCATTTTCATTCAGTGTTTTTCTATGAAGTTCTGGTGGAAAATTTTTTTCTCTGTAATGGCTTGCTTAACCATTTTACTTTTAGTTTTAATATTATATATCAATATACATCTTTTTCAAGCTTATTAGTTTTAAGTCTGAAGAATTGTATTGCTATTGTATCATCGTTAGATTTACTTATCATTTTTCGTATTACACACATGATCACCATTCCGTGTTTGCTTATAACTGTTATTAAAACAGGCAGAACTCTATATGTATTGCCACTCAGTGCAAGCCAGAATAATCAATGGATGCTAGAAGGCTTGTGCATAAAATCCCCATCTGGTGCCTACTCATCCAATATCCCCAGACTAATTTTCCTGAATGTTTGATTGTGATTATATGGTTTACAAAAGTTTTCAAAATCAGCTCTTATAGTTAAACTTTTTATATAAAAAAAAGTAATTGGAGAATTTTTAAATATTCTTCTGACTTATAGAATTTGTAGCTAACAATTCTTTGATTTACAGCTAACACAGAGGCAAACCGTTGTCTGATTATAACAACTTTTTTATTTTACTGAAGGATTTTTTTTTTTGCATATGTTTGTAAACATTTTGTAAAACTATGAATAAAAAAATAAAAACAATTTTATTTATCAAAATATATTTCCTATAGTTTAAGTTCTATATTTTAAATTTTCATGTTATTTATTGTAACAGTATTATAATAACTATCAAATATCAGATACAATTTATTTGTGCATAAGGTTGTCACAATTATAAATAAATAATTAATCAAAATAAGATTGAAATAAACAACTATTAATAGTTGTTTATTGTAATCTTATTTTGATTGATTATTTATTTATATCAATATTATATTTTATTTTTTGTCTGAAGGTCTGTGGTGATGGCATTAATTATATGTTGGACTATTTCCATCATATAATATTAAATATTGAATGTCTTTAGAAAAATCCAACTTTATTTGAACATTCCAGATACATCAATTTACTAACACTTAATGTATTTGAAAAATTCAAATAAAGTTTGAATTTTTTTACACATACAATGTTTAATATTAGGCGATGGAAATAATCCAATATATGACAATTATTATAATATTTTAATTATTAATTTAAAATTGAGACGGTTTTTCTGATATTTTTTCATAAAATTGGAAAAAAATCTTAATTGGAAAATAGATAAGTCTATTTCTGTAATTATTTTTATTGTCTTTAGTTTTGCTTTAATAATCGTAAGGTTCAAATATAATTTTCTAGAGATATTTTATTTATCTGTTGTTCCTTTATATCTTAAAAATGGTACCAATGTTTCTTCTTCTCAACATAGACAAATCTTTTTAATTTAAAAAAAACATAACAAGATATAAACTTCTCCTTCCTACCTTCAATATATAATTAGGTAATTACTAGTAGTTATAATATATGTAATTCCTCAATATTTTCACAATATAGAGAACTTATTGTATATTGAACATTTGAATTTGATTTAAGTTTTATGCAGATAAGTAACCCATTTTTTAAACCATGTCCAAAAAGCTAGCTTGACTTCATTAGTTACTTAAACACATTAATATTAGTTTCTTCATACAGACTTTTCAAGGGTATGATAATCTAGTGGTTAGTTTCAAGCAAAATTACAAGTTTTGTTTTAGATTGTTGGCCATTGTTAATTCATATGTTCATCTAATTATAAGTTAATAAATAGATGCAAAGTTATTTTATTTAGACGGTAAAAAAAATTGGTAAACATTAAACATTTATCATCTAGCACTAAGTTAGCTTGGTGAGCCTTGTCTTCTTATTTTTTAAATAGAAAAATACAGTAAAGGTTTTCTCTATAGCAGGCTACTTGAATTAAAATCTTAGAAAGACAAACAATAGATTATCAAATGACAAAGCTTAATACTTCAATAAGGAAACATATGGACTTAAAATTGAATAAATAACTAATTGATTAACACTTGAGTAAAAAATATGTAGTAAGTTTATATTTTACATTTAAATTACCTATGCAATTGTTATACTTGTTTACACCATTATCAAATGTTTTACTAAGAAAACAGTTTTTTCTTACACTAAATAAAATTTACTTTATTAGTATGCCAATGTAATATTTAAAATAATAATAAATTTCTCTCTATATATATAATAAAATATTCTATATGCACACCAATGTTATTTCCAAAATAATAAATTTCTTTTGATAAACTATTATCATCATTACTTTCTGTAATTATCAAACAACTTATGAAGGTCTTTTTAAAAATAATCAGTTTCTCTAATTTTCAGCCTCTCCTCTTCATAACATAAACTTCTTTATTTTATTTATCTCATATGTATTTCCTTTCAGCTCTTTTACAATCACTTCTGATCTAGTTTGAAATTTCAATTAACCATCTATTTTATTTTATGCAATATATCCAGCCCTACTCTGGTTTAGTCTTTTAATTCTGTCAAAGATGTCAGTGATATCTATTTTTTGACTCACCCATATATTTCACTTTTAATCCTTTTTTGCTATTTTGAACATATATCTCTCCATACTTCATTGTGTAGTCTGAAATCTCTGAATTGCTTTTCTATTAAATGCCCATGTCTCAGATTCATAAATAAGAATTGGTAAAACATATTTATTAACAACCCTTTTTTTCAAATACATGGGCATATTTCCTTTTAATATTAACTCATAATAGTTACAATGTGGTTTTATAATGTACAAAATAGTATTTGATACCATTCATGAGAAATGTGTTGTTTAGTGATGTAATTAAGATTCCTAATTTGATTTTTTATAAGCATTCTTTACAATAAATATAATATTTATATAAAAAAGTTAAAAAACTATAAGCATAGATGCAATAAATGGAACTTCTAACTGGGATCAGTTGGTTGCTTTCTTTTAGTAAGCATGCAATCTGTTATTATAATAAAATATATTGTATTTATTGTAAGCACTATTTACAATAAGTATTATAATGTTTTTATAAAAAGTAAAAGAAAAAAGTAATACATTACAAATAATGAAGAAATAAAATTGCTTTCATTTATACCACTCCTAACTGGGATATATTTGCTTCCTGATCCCTTATTATGCTTGGGATGTCTTCAAGTCTTATACCTTCATTCATTTTGAACTTGAAATAAAAACTGTTTGAGTAAACCAGGGTAGGCATGTCTGAGCAATATATTGACTTCATGTATATCAGTTGCCCAAAGGGTCTCATTAGTTTTGTGAAATCATGTATATTACACCCAAAATAGGTATTTTTAATAATGCCAGTGTGATAGTTTTGCATTTCTTTATCTACAATCATGAGAGCATAATTTTCCAAAGTCTTAATTTTTTTTTGAAAATCTGCGCATTGCGTTTCATTAATGAATTCTACTGCTAGATATCTTGAGTTGCTATGCTCTCCTATGGTTGATACTGAACTCCACATTTTGTTCTTTGATAACTCTTTATATAATATTTCCCTTGGAAACTTATAGAGAGATAGATTTCTATCTGTTGCTGCCAAGACAATTGACTTATTTGAAAAAAATCTGTTAAACAAAGTAAACTTTTTTGGCATGGTCTCATTAAATCTGTGATTTATCTCTTCTTTTAACCGAACATTTTGCAAAGGCACATCAGCATCATATTTATCCATATTTATATTATTCACTTTATTCAGGTCAACCTGATTGGTCCTTCTAAATCTTGGAATTTGTATTTTGTGAATTTAATTCTGCTATGTTCGCATATGTTGTCTGTGCTCTAATGTTGCTATATATTTGTGAAGTCTGATTCACGCCAAACTTCATTTTGGATTCTGATGTGGATGCCATTTTGACAATATATAGGGTCTGAGCAGGGCTTAGGAAAACTAAAAATTATAAGCAATGAATCACTTACTTTGTGACTAAAAGTCAGTTTTCTCTGATAGGTGTGACTATTAACTATCTTCAGGTGATGTTATAAAAAACTGTTTTTTGGCAATTCAGTATTTTTTATATACTTTTGTTGGAAACATTTATCTAATGCATGTAACTAAAAACACAGCAGGACTGCATATAATATTATTATTATTATTATTATTATTATTATTATTATTATTATTATTACTACTACTACTACTACTAATACTACTACTACTACTATTATTATTATTATTATTATTATTATTATTATTATTATTATTATTATTATTATTATTATTATTATTATTATTATTATTATTATTATTATTATTATTATTATTATTATTATTATTATTATTATTATTATTATTATTATTATTATTATTATTATTATTATTATAATGTTGATGATACCCAAGATATATCTGATAACACATAGGCAAAATTCTTCATACAGTAGCACCACTCAGTGCAATCCAGAATAATCAATGGATGCTAGAAGGCTTGTACATAAAATTCCTATCTAATTCCTACTCAACCAATATCTCCAGATTAGTTTCTAGCTTGTGACTTTTATCAGTGAGGAGCCTTGTATCCAAGAGTACTGCCCCTAGAACTTAGCATCCATTGATAACCCTGGCTTGCATTGGTGCTTCAGTATGAAGAGTTTTGATTCTGTGTTATCATATTATGTAAGCATAAAGATGGTGATCATATAATGTTTAATGGTTTAATAAAAATCCTATCCAATAGGATTATAGTGACGGTCATAATTAAAGAACCAAGGATACTTAAATGTATGGATAATGAACTGAGTTCAGGTCTATATGACTATACAAGCAGATGAGCTTCAATTTAAACCATTTTTGGGTTTTCATCTCAAAAGCTTTATAGCTAACTAAAAAGGTAACAGGTGCCTGCTGGCAGGTTGTTTTATATTTTAAGATCTAGGGTACACTGTTTCAAATCCAAGACTTTTCACTGATGAAATCCACAAGCTAGAAACTAGTCTGGGGATATTAAATGAGTAGGTTCTAGATAGGGATTTTATGCACAAGCCTTCTAGCATCCATTGATTACTCTGAATTTCACTGAAAGGTACTACTGTATGGAGGGTAACCATATGGAGAGTTTTGTTTCTGCACTATATATATATGGATTTAAATTTTATCCTAGACCACCTTCTGAATTTTATCTATATTAATGTGATTTGGGATTTAAAGTTGACAACAAGTATTGCAGTTATACATCCAATAACGATCTTTAACTATATTTTACATTCCATCTAAAAAGTTGAGATTTAAATCTATCCCAACTTATGAATTCAAGTCAACCTGTTTAACTTCAGATCACCAATTATATATTTCAATACTTTCAGTTTTCCATTAATTGTAGGCAGCTTTTTTGTCGGGATAGAAAGATTAAAAATAATAACAAATTTCTCATCTTCCCAATTTAATCAATATGATTAAAAAAGAGCAGCTTCCAATTTTATTTTCATCTATTATAAGCTTGTCATTATGATGTTTTTAAATCCCTATCTGCCAACCAGTTTCTGACATTAGTTTTTATCATGATACTTGGGATCCAAAACTGTTTTTAGCTTAATAATTTAAAGTGAAATTAAAGTTATTGCTGGATGCATACCTATATTATTTCCAGCGTTGAATCCTAAGCCTCATTAATAAAGGTAAATCTAGAAACTGGTCTGTGGATGGTGACGTAATTGTATTAGATAATTAATTACATAAGTTACTTATAGATGGCATAAGAATATAGAGCTGCAGTTGTTTTAATAACAATAATTATTATATAACTTTTGATAAAAGTTAAATGTATCTATTAAAAGTTTATGGTCATTTTTCAACAGATTTATTAAATTTGTGTGCTTAATCATAAACTTTTTATTTAAATCTATATTATAACAACTATTACATATATGAGATTCTAACAAAATAAAAAAAGAGTCTTATTATACAGTAAAAAGATTCATTGAAGTATTTTAATTTAATATTAACTCTTTTTTCATCTTATTATGCATTAAGAAAAAATAAAATTTTATATTTTTATAAAATGTAATAACTCTATGATTAATAATCCTTGAGGTATTATCTCCTGGCCATTTTTCTTTCATTTTGATAATAGTCTTAACTAGTTTACATCAAAACAACTTCAAATTAACAAAAATTGCTATGGGACCTGACTTTTTCTTACAATCAAGATGGAAACAAGCTTACCTTCATTTGAAATTCTACAGAGACTGTGGAAAGAATTTTCATGTCACTTTGATGTAATTTT
Source organism: Epiperipatus broadwayi (assembly GCA_028023455.1). Taxonomy (NCBI): domain Eukaryota; kingdom Metazoa; phylum Onychophora; class Udeonychophora; order Euonychophora; family Peripatidae; genus Epiperipatus; species Epiperipatus broadwayi. The sequence continues at coordinate 6,929,483 of JAQFVV010012417.1, read as the reverse complement.
TAATTTGTTTGGAATGCTCTCAAGATGATTAATTTATTATGTTTGAAAAAATATATATATGCAGCATTTAAAAAAAAAAAAGTTTTCTCTCAATTTTTTTTTCATTTGCGTTTTTTAAAATTAGGTTCTGTTGGTTATCTTTCATAGCGCAATTATTGCATTTAGAAAATGTTCTTTTTGTTAATAAAAAACCAAAATTGCTAAATTTATATTTTGAGGTATACTTTTATGTTTTATTTAATTAATATAAATTATATATATGTGCGTGTTATACGGAAAAATAGGACCCTTGCGGATAAATCCGGACATGATAATTGATTACAGATAATCCCGAACACCAAGGTTGGCAGCCATATCTTTTATTTTTAATTATACATTTTCAGATACCTTATTATCCTATAACCCTAACGAATATGTTTTACTTGTTAATATTAAAAAAATTTCAATAAATTGATTATAAATTCCTCCTAACTTTAAAAAAAGCAATAAATGTATTATAAATTTCATTCACAGAAATATTAGTAAAATAAAATATTGTATGCAAGATTGAGCACTTAGGGTATGTGTGAATTTATTTGCATACTATTATAATTTTATTTAAATGTCAAACCATCTATGCTTATAACACTGGCATAATCCACTTTTGATAAATATATTAATGCTTATTACTAATCAATTATTAGACATGGGATTATTGTCTCTTTCTTAGATAAATTGTAAACTTTAAGATCAGTTTAAGATTAATATATCTGCTTTAAATTAAACATAAATGCATAAAATATGTAATCTAATTTCATCTTTCTTTGTGATACATTTAAATACTTATTTCACTATATTATCTTGATACATATGAACAAAGTTATCTGAAAAAGATAAATAATTTCTGAGATGCATTTCATGCTGAACTAAAATTTTGAGCAAATGATGAACCTATAAGAAAAAAAAAATATGACCTGAAGATTCTTTATCCTTTTCATATGTCTTCTTTTTAATATGTTTTAAGAAATGGTAGAGAAGCCATTTACATTTAAGTGTATAAATATTAAAGAGAATATTTTCATAAGTAAAAAATATAAACATATTTTAGATTCATGATATAAGGGTAACTTATAATTTTATTAAGCTCATTTGTTTATGTGCAATATCAAACCATAAACTTAAAAATATAATTTTAATTAATAAACAATAAATATATTATCCTTTTCTGTTATAATACCCATATATGGATACACATATAACTTAAATGTTAGATTATAAAATTTAATAATAAAAGTCAAGTCATATAAATAGTTATTTTAATGAAATCAAATATTAAAATAATTAGATTTTAATCATATATATATATATATATAATTATTCAAAACAATATAATAATTAATACAGTAAAAATATTTTAAAAACAAATATATACATAATTTGATAGAAATACTTTCAACTATCTAAACAGTCATTATCAACTAGATTCAAATTGTATTACAAAAAATCGTTACAAATGTATACAAAAAGAATTATGTCATAGATCAATTTTCCCACAATTCAGTAATTTTTATATTATCAGCCTGTCTATTTATCAAATATTGCTTTCAATTTTTTATTAACATAGCTTCTTTAATATTATGTTTATTACTATTTTTTTCAATACACAAAATCTTAACTTTATTAAAATCAAAATATGATTAAAAAATACTGAAGGTATTTAAGTCATTATTTCTAACATTCTCTTATCTTGATTTTTGTACTCCTTTAGTGTAGCACAAAAAATCAAGACAAGAAAATGTTAGAAATGATGACATAATACCTTCAGTATTTTTTGATAATAATGTTACATATAATTATGGTTTTGATTTTGGTTTAAATATAGTTAACATTTTGTGTATTGAAAGAAATAGTGATAAATATAAAATTAAAGAATCTATGTTAATAAAAAATGGAAAACAACATTTGATAAATAGACAGGCTGCTAATATAAAAATTAATGAATTGTGGGAAAATTGATGTATGATGTAATTTTTTTTGTATACATTTGTAACAGTTTTTTGTAATACAATTTGAATCTAGTTGATAATGACTACTTAGATAGTTGAAAGTACTTCTATTAAATTATGGTATATGTTTGTTTTTAAAATATTTTTACTGTATTAATTATTTTATTGTTCTGAATAATTATATATATATATATATTATTATAATTGAAATACAAACATTGATTAATAATATATATATATTTATATATTTTAATATATATATATATATATATATATATATATATATATTAAAGTTAACTAATATCACTAATCAAGACTCAAAACATAGAGATAACTTAAGGTCAAGTTGTACCTTAGCAACAAAATATGAGGGAAATAAAATTAGAATTCAATTATGCAATTATTAATTATGATGCATTAACAATAATGAAATACAAAATTGTGAAATAAAATAGTATTTTAACACATGCTAATTACTGGAAGTCAGTTTCACTATAAAAGCTAAATCAATTAATTTTCAAATCAGTTTCATCTTTTACAGACGAACTAGTCACTATGCATATTTATTTTGCTATATTGGAATACTGAACACATCAAAAAAAAGAATTAATAGTTTGGACAAGTTTTCCTTATTTATAAAATCTTCATTAGCAGAGAATTCTAATATCACTCAAGTGAAGAGTAAATAAATTACTCTTTAATATCATCAATAATAATTTCAAAAAATGAAATTATATTTAATATAATAATTAACAAAATTCTTAATGATATCATTCTAAACTTGAATTCCAAGGAAGACAAATATCACCAAACATATATATATATATATATAAATAAATTTATTTTAAGATTTTAAGATATAGAAAATACATCATAAATAAACACATTTTGCCATGGGATCAAATGTTATTATTTTAACCTAAAGCAGTATAACTATTCATTCCTACTGAAATGACTAATATCATCTTTATAATTCAATATACAACTTCAGTTTACAGCAAGATAATTTAAGGAAAGGGATGTCAACATCATATGAGAGGAACATTTATGAAATAATGGAGTATACTGATTGTCTCACCAATGATTGATGACTGGAAATAAAAAAACTTTATTCTTAATGAACATTGCTACTTAATTTTTGAAAAATGAATAGGACAATACCATAAACTTTAAATACATCATATTATTTTTGCATATCAACATCTATAAATATTTAATTTTGTTTCCTTTGCCTTTAAAACTTACTTTGGAAAAATTCATTTTGCAAAATTATTAGACAAGAAATGGGAAAGGATTATTGAGTTAAATATTTTTTTATTTAATAAAATTTAGGTTTTCAGAGTGATGTAGCCAGTTAGTAATTAAACTTAATATAAAGATAAAATTTTATTCTTCACATTAAATTCATTCACTTATGATATGACAGAATTTTTGTTTATTATTAACTTAATTAATTTATTAATATTTGCTTATTTATTATTTGGTATAAGTGACTAATATCCTTGGATAAAAGGTCTTTTTTTCAACAATAGAAACCATACATAGATGGGAGGTTTTTATAAAAAATGGAATTCTCTCAAAAGGATTTGATATTACAAAGATCTTCATTTGCACTTAAATTGTTTAATTTAAATTTAGTTAGCTAGTTTTATCATAATCTTTGGAATTATAAAATATTATTTATTTTGCAATCTATTAAATATTGTTTGTCAAATATTGTTTGCTGTATGATACATATCTACTATGGAATATGGGAAGGTATAATTTTAAAATGTATATACTAATATAGTAGAAATATATTTAAATACTTGTAATTAAAAAAATTTGTTATATAAAGATAAATTTACATTGTATTTTTTTTTCAATTAATAAATATTGTTAAATTTATTTTAAATTTAAGGAGGTCTCTTATTTATTTAAATTATTTATTTTATTTCCACAATAAAATAAAAATAAATACATATATCCACATATACATACCATCTTGGTTTAATATCATGACAACTTGGTTTGGAAGGAATTTTGAAAATTTATCAAACTTATATAAAAGTATTATTATTGCTACAGGATATCAATTGATCCCTGAAAAGAGTTAAGTGTAAATTTCACCCTGAGTTCAAATACTGAGCATAACAGAATGATAAAGAGAGGTGAAGATTAGATGAACTGGTCTAAGTTGTATCTGTAATAAATGTATAAACATTAAATTATCATATTTGAAATAGATGCAATCATGGATTAGACTTTTATCACATCATTCATAGCATCCTAAATAAAGACTCTAGGTCAAACTATAGGCAGAAGCATTCACCCTCATTCCTTAAGGGAATATGGACCATTATATATGGTGCCAAACTTTGGGGCATGAAACAATAGTTTATCATCAACTACATCCACAAAAAAAATTATAAATATTTTTATGGAATATAACCTTGATCAATTGATTCACTTAGCAATGATAGCTAATTTCAACCATCAAAGAATGAGATAATTTTCACATGAACTCTTAAAATAACAAAATAAATAAAGACCTTAAAATAAAAGAATGAATGATTAAATAAATGAGTCAGGCATTTAAAAACACAATTTTAAATTAGACATTAAGTTAATAACATCTAAAAAAAATTTATTAAGTAGGAAGAGTTTTAAAATTACATTAAAAAGAAAAAATATAGCATGAAATCCTATGACAAATAATCCCTCTTAGTAAATAAGGAATAAACAAACTTATAACCAAGGTAAAATATAATTCATGATTATAAGAAGTGAAAAAAACTTACATAAAATGTGTTGAAAAAGTACAAAATATATTAATGAAGAAGGAAAAGGTATTAGAAATATTGAAAAAAGAACTTCAGTGATCCAATTATCAGGTCACTATGACTGAGAATAACAACTCTACACAAACACCCATTCCTGATGAATTGATGTCTCAAACCAATGTTACACTTGATGATGAACTGTCTCAAATAACTACACTTGAAATAGCACAGGCCCCAATATATACCATGACTATAGAACAAATGTTCCAAACTATCATAAATATAAATTATAATATAAAAAAAGAATTAAACCAAAACATGAATTATAATATGGAAAATGTTAAATCACAATTAAAATTAAAAATGAAGGATTTATAAAATAAATTACCTAATGATATTGAATAGTTAGTTATCAATAGGCCTAAATAATGTTCAAAGAGATAATACTGATATGTGACAAGCCTTAGAAGAAATTTTTAAAAAATGTTGAAGAAAAAGATACCAGATGTCAACAGAGATTCAAAAAATTTCAGACTAATATCATTGATCAACTGAATATTCAATGCAATGAATTGTATAAAACCAGAGAAAATTTTAAAAATGAGATAGATGAGAAACAGGAGAATATACAAACAGAAATGCAAAAAGAATTGCAAAAAGTAAATTGTAAAATTGGTCAAATCTATACAAAACAAATTAATGATTCAGACATTAATGAAGAGTCATTGAAAGAATTGGATAAAGATTTCAAACAGTAAGAAATTAAAATAACTTGTGTAAAAAATGATAGAACATATGTTTCTACACTTTTTCAGGCCACCACACCCCCTTTGCTAAACATATATTTGTAGTGCCTCCCCCCCCCTAGTATAACAGTTTTTCCCATTCAATCTGTTTGATATTTTTGATGTAAATAGCAATATCAATAACAAGAAAAAAAAAAAAAATTTAAGTTATTAAATATAAATTTAAATGAGTGAAATCAAACCAAAATTGATTATATTTTCTTATTTCTCCCTATTCAAAACTCTAATACCCTGCTAATTGGTACCATGAAGTTTTAGACGGTATATCTTTGAAAGGCTGACCTAAACCTCACCTTTATGTGCCACTTTCAAAAAGAAAAAAAACACATTCAAAAAGGAAATATCATTGCAACAAAACAAAAAAAAATCAGTATGTCAATAAATTTTCAATAATCATTTACAGAGATTATAAAAATAATAATAATAATTTCACACAAAGTAAGTTTCTCTTTTCTCAACTTGAGCATTGTGTTAAAAGCAAACATCAACAAACATATATATATGCCTCAGCATACACACAAACATTCCAGAAATTAATTTGGTGGAACTGTTTTAAAGTAGGAAAATCAAAATCAAATAATAATTTATAGAGAAACAAAAAAAAAATATAAATAAAAAAAATACAATAAAATTTATAGCAACAAGACATAATGATAATAAATAAAAAAAAATTATACCATCCAGATTCCTTCTGGTTTTTTTCCATTAACCATCTCCAAACTTAGTAACTTGTAAGTGTGCTATAAATCATGACAACAAGGCAGTGAGAGCTTCCCTTTTTCAAAACAAAATGTAGACATTAAGGTATTTATCATCATCAGCTAGCATCTGTGGCTACATAACAGCAGTGTAGAAATCTGGCTGCTACATTAACATTGGGAGTTTACTTCATTAGCATTTTAATGATAAAATGTATGCATTTTTATATTTCTTAGTTTTTTTCTAGAAATCTTTATAACAATGACAGCAGCCTACCAAGAGTGAATCACACAATTCTGGACAGACTATAATTTGAAGCTAGGCTCAGCTCTGTCTTCTTTCATAAAGTTATCTATTCCTTTACAACTAGAATATTTCTCTTAGTTCAGCAAATTCTTAACTGCCCAGCAAACAAAACATAGGAAGGAAAACAATAAACTCAGAAGAGACCTGACATCAACTGCTGAAAATCTTTTATAGCATGCCTATATCAATACAAATTGAGTACCCCTCTTTCACTATTACAGTCATTATCTCCAATTTCTTGGATAATTGATCATAACACAATTGATATAGCTTTTTACACCTTTTTTTCTTTCACTTTTTTTATTTTCCACTCAGACTCTTAATTCCTCAAGGAGTTTAGTTTTAAATATAGTTTCTAATTTTAATGCAATGAAAATAGCTTTTGCCACCTTTACAAAAGATTCAAAACAAAACAAAAAAAAACAAATCTGAAAAATAATTTTTTTTTAGATTCTCTGAGCTGATATTGGCCTTAAATTACTTTATTTTTTTTTTAGTAAAAAATATAATGCACAGGATGCCCACTTCTCTCTATTAGTAAAATTTAAAATTAGTCATACAATAATAACCTGCATTCCTTTTAACTTGTTAAAAGAGAAAAAACCCATCAAAAATGTGCAAAACATTTACAATTACTCTGCCTATTTTCATTTTTTATATATTCTTGCACATAAATAATTTATAAAATAACCATAAAATTGGCAAAATAGCACAAAATATTAGTGGTTTGAGAACAAGTTAAAGCCGATGATTGGTGCATCCTGAGAAAAATCTAGACCACTGAATACCAACCAAATGATTCTGAATCCACCATCACTTCCTTAGAAGTTTTCCATTTTGGGAAACATTGTGATAGAGTATCGAAAAACATGACATTAGAAAAATTGATGGAAGGCCACAACAAATAAGTAAAGTGTATGGATGAGGCATTTAAACAAAAATTTAAGTTTAATGAATTACAAATGTCTCAGAATACACTTGTATGTCGATCACAATATAATAATATCCAACATAAAGCACAGATAGATAAAGAAGAAAATACCAGAGAAGATCAAATAGAGCTCACTTTTAAAAATTCACAAAGATTAATTGATTCAAATATAGAATCAACAATAATCAATGGATGGTCAATACCCACAATTATTACAACAATATATACAAAGAAAGAAAAGGGTAGTATGTTCCATAAATTATGTAATAACTAAGTATGCAAATATAGATGCTTAATAAGTTTTTAATAAAAATGGTCCAAAACAATTACGACCCTGGATATGGAAACATAATTACACAAATCAGAATAATCAAAAAAAAGAAAAACAAAATAAGACAAAACTAATCAAAAATTTGTTCATTAAAATTTACACCCGATAAATTTCTCAAAGAGACTCACATTACAAGAACTCTAACACTTATAATAATCTATTCAGCTTCATCAAATATATCAATACAAAGGGTCAACAAATTTATAGTGAAGATGAAACCAAGGAAATTTACTACCCAAAAATATGAAAACCATATCATGAAAAAATAAAATGAAATTTTTCTTTCTTTGTCATTTCTTTGTTACTTTTTTTTAAAAAATTGATATATAAATAGAGAGACAATTAAATCAATTAATAACAAATAAAATTTTCACAACATGTAAATGTGAATTCATGTAATAGTAATCAGGATCACAGTTAAAAAATCAAGAAATAATAGCATGAAGAAGGGGAAAAACACAATCTAAAATGTGTCTAAAAATATATTTAAAAATGAATTCTTATAAAATAATTATGGATTCCTTTTTAAAATCCAGAATGGATTATACCATTATTATGGAAATGGATACTGATTACTCTTAAGTTGTCACATTCATAGATAAAATGCAATGAATACATTTAACCCTTTGGTCCTTCCTAGCAAATTATTTTGTGTTATCACCAATTTACCCCCTGGTGAATTTTTTAATAAGTATTATTCATTAAAATGCATGTAAAACAGTATATTTTATTGTAATTTTTTCCCCAAAAATTGCACGAAAAAGAACAAAATTCAAAATTCCTGCTCTAACAATAGACATAAGCCCCTCCCTGACATATTCAGCCATTTCCTGTTGACAAGACTGTAAACCATTTGGTGTTTTATGACATTGAAGTTTTTAATGATGCAAAAATGTGTTTATTTGCAAATTTGTTATGGTTTTAGATATTTTTTAAAAATAATTTACACTATAATTATTAGATATCAAAAAATATAATTATTTAATAACTTATTTTGACTTGAAATACTTTATTTTCAAAAATATCGTCTTATATTAGCAGCTAATGTAAAGATGCCTGAAGCAAATTAGAAGACAAGCTATGATGCAAACAATCTACTTTATTTATGAGTAAAGAAAATATTGTAATTTTGCAATAAATATTCAAAAAAAATTAAACATTCAAAGCATAATTCATTAGATATAAAAAAAATAAATAATTCTTCATTTCAAATGTTTAAAAATAATAAAAATTAAAAAATATTTTGTTGATTTTATAAACTAAAAATAATCTTTTTAGAAATGATGACATGTAACATCTTTGTTTTGATTGCTATCTCATTTTTTAAATAATTATAGAAACAAAATGTAAACATTTAAAATTTATTTCAATAGTAAACAAAAATATCTAGCAAATAAAGTCAAATTTGTTATTTTCTGATAAGTAATAAAAATTTTATTATATATTTTATGTTGATGTGTGAGACAAAGAAAATGTCAGAAAATGCTGAAAAGCCAGGGGTGTTATGCTATATTTTAGAAAGGTTAAAGAATGCCAGAGAAATCCAAGTAAGTCTCAAGATTAAAGAGAAGGATTGGTACCTTTAAATAGGTCTATACATAAAGTTTGTATAGGCTAGCTAAAATAAAACTTAGCTACAAATAACCAGGTCTTTCATTATACTATCTCTTAATATACCATTCCATAAATGATAAATATGGTCTTAAGTAAATTACCCCTTATAATATCCAATATATTGAGAAAGATGTATTGTGTGAAAAGCACTTGTAAGAAAAGAATAAAAAGCAAGTAATCCATATATATTAATATTACATGATAAAATAATAAATACATAGTAAATTATATTAATTGAAGTGTGAATGAATCTACTGAATTCTGACCTATTAAACTACATTTCAAATTTATTTAAAAATTACCAACTTTCAATTAAACCCAACCAGACGGATATAAAATATGATATACAAATGTCATATCAAAGATTAATACATAAATCAGAACTGAGAACTAAAAACAGACAAAAAATAGCTACTGATTCAAAATAGAAGACAAGGTTTTTATAAAGGCCTATAATCTTAGTAAACAATTTCAAAACAAATGCTATAAATTTTATAATCCACATAAAGGACCATTTTCTATAATAAAATAAATCAGTCCAAATGCATTCTGGATAGATATAGATGGGAAAATGCAATGTACACAATTAATTCCCTCATTCTTAAACCATATCTTCTTGGTCAACCATAAAATTAGGATAACTATCACATACAGATTATAAAAAAGAAAGAGAAGGGAGACATCACTCAATAAAAACCTAGAGATAATCATTTCAATGATGACTTCTTTATAAACCTAAAATAAAGAAATACATACATATAATGCTAGAACACCCATATATAGTTTAAGTGTCAAAATTTTCTTATCATATTAGAAAACTTTAACCCATTTAGAGAGGGGAGTTGTAATGGTAGCTTACAATCTTATTAAGCTTATTTATTTATGTGCAATATCAAAACATAAACTTAAAAATTTAATTTTAATTAATAAACAATAAATATGCTATTCTTTTATGTTAAAACAACTATATGCACACATATATAACTTAAAAATTAGATTATAATGTTGTAATAATAAAAGTCAAATCAAATAAATCATTATTTTAATAAAATCAAATATTAAAATAATGAGATTTCAATCATTCATATATTTATATATAAAATAATTTTTAAAGTTAATTAATATCACTAATAAAGACTGAAAACATAGAGATAACTTAAGGTCAAATTGTATCTTAGCAACTAAACATGACAGAAATAAAATTAAAACTCTATTATGCAATTATTAATTATGATGCATTCAACAATAATGGAATACAAAATCATGAAATAAAACAGGCATTTAATAATGCTAATTATTGGAAGACAATTTCACTATGAAAGTTAAATCAACTAATTTTCAAATCAGTTTCATCTTTTGCTGATGAACTAGTCACTATGCATATTTATTTTGTTGTATTGGAATACTGAACACATTAAAAAGATGGATTAATAGTTTGGACTAACTTTCCTTATTTATAAAATTTTCATTAGCAGAAAATTTTAATATCACTCAAGTAAATCAATTACTCTTTAATATCATCAATAATAATTTCAAAAAATGAAATTATATTTAATATAAAAATTAGAAAAATTCTTAATGATATCATTGTAAACTTGAATTCCAAGGAAGACAAATAACTTTAAATATATTTATATATTTAAATAAATTTATTTTAAGATTTTAAGATATAGAAAATATATCATGAGTAAACACATTTTGCCATAGGATCAACTGCTATTATTTTAACCTAAACCAGTGTAACTATTCATTCCTACTGAAATGCCTAATATATATTCATTCCTACTGAAATGCCTAATATATATATATATATTTCATCTTTATAATTCAATATCCAACTTTAGTTTACAGCAATATAATTTAAGGAAAGGGATGTCAACATCATATGAGAGGAATATTTATGAAATAATGGAGTATACTGATTGCCTCACCAATGATTGATGAATGGAAATAAAAGAACTGTATTCTTAATGAACATTGCTACTTAATTTTGGAAAATGAATAGAACATTACCATAAATTTTAAATATATCATTATTTTTGTGTATCAACATCTATAAATATTTAATTTTATTTCCTTTGCCTACTTACTTTAGAATAATCCATTTTGGAATATCATTAGACAAAAAATGGGAAAAGACCATCAAGTTAATTTTTTTTTTATTTAATAAAATTTAGGTCTTTCTTATGCAGCAACATGACCAGGTTAATAATTAAAAATGTAATATGAAGGTAAGATTTTATTGTTCTTCATATTAAATTTATTCACTTATGAAATACAGAATTCTTGTTTATTATTAAGTTATTGAATTTAATAATATTTGTTTATTTATTATTTGGTGTAAATGACTAATTTCCTTGGATGAAAGGTCTTTTCTTTCAATGATAGAAACCATATATAAATGGGAGGTCTTATAAAAAATGGAAGAATTTGACATTAAAAAGGTCTTCATTTACACTTACATTGTTTAATTTAAATTTAGTTAGCTAGTGTTTACATAATCTTTGGAATTATAAAATGTTATTTATTTTTGCAATATACAAAATATTGTTTGTGCTATGATACATATTTACTATGGGATAGGTGAAGGTATGCTTTTAAAATGTATATATTAATATAGTACAAAAATGTATTTAAACACTTGTAATTAAAAAATTTTGTTATATAAATAAACTAAATTGTTCTCAATTAATAAATATTGTTAAATTTATTTTAAATTTAAGGAGGTCTCTGATTTATTTAAATTATTTATTTTATTTTCATAATAGAATAAAATTGAACACATGTACTCACATATACATATCATCCTGATTTAATATCATGATAACTTTGTTGGAAGAAATTTTAAGAATCTATTGAACTTATATACAAGTATTATTGCTACAGGATATCAATTGATCCCTGAAGGAAGTTAAGTGTAAATTTAACCCTGAGTTCAAATACTGAGTATAATGAAATAATAAAGAGAGGTAAAGATTGGATGAAGTGGTTTAAGTTGCATCTGTAATGAATGTATAAACATTAAATTATCTTATTTGAAATAGATGCAATCATGGATTAGACTTTTATCATATCATTCATCACATCCTATATAAAGATACCCTAGGTTCTATTATAGTTAGATGCATTCACTCTCATTCCTTAAAGGAGTACAGACTGTTACAATATATATATATATATATATATATATATATATGTATATATATATATATATATATGTATATATATATATATATATATATACATATACATATATATATACTTACTATTAATATTAGTTTATACCACCATTCCATAAATCATCATTTATTGATTAATATTTTATAATTATTTTGATTGACTGTAGGGCAGTTATCTGACAGGAAATCTAAGCTTGATTGAAACCTTAAAAAAATTTCAAAATTTAACCCAGCCAGATTTAAATTCAGTCTATGGGCATAGCAAGAAAATGCACTATCACTGTATCATGAGATTTATGGTGAATTGTAAAGATTTTATAAATGTTTAAAATTGAACACCAATGAATGTCATGCTAATAATCAAATGGTGGAATTCTTATGAAGTTTTATCAATAAAAGTGACAAAGCCAGAGTTGCAATCCATGAATCTTGAGTCCCAGAATTTATGACTTGTTTAATGCAATAAATTATGTATGGTACCAATGAAAGCATAAATTGAATATTAAATGGGGAAAGGATTGGTTCAATCAATTTGATTTATTTATTGGTTTATTTATTTGAATTTATGTTTATTTTAGAATTCATTTGTTTATAACTTTTTGTTTTGTAATTCAATTTAAAAATTACATTTGCAATTTTTAAGAATACTTTGATTGTTAATGATATACAAAATTAACAAAGTGTATGACACACTTGAATGTGAAGCTATCAAGATACACAGAAATTATTACACGCTAAGTGCTTTCGAGGTGTTTTGCCTCATATTCATAGCAGTACTGTGACTGCAGAATGAAGAAATAGGGCAAGGAAACAAAACAGTATGCAAAGCATATGCAAATGAACTCGATAGTCCAACGTTTGGAGATGTCAAAGCAGGTATCTTGTCTATTGATTGGAGTTATTATTGCCATTAATAAAATATGCTTCTCTGATTTTCTGCTTGATGTCATTTTTCTCAATACAGACTACTTTAGGGCTGGAGGGTTCAAACACATGTCCTGTCTTCTTGGAATGCTCTAAAAATGTTGATGAATTATCATTGTTTTTGATAGCTCTATTATATGTATATCTGTGTTGTGCTGTCCTGTTGATTATGCCTGCTTTGGTTTCTCCAAAATAAATGGCCTGGCAACCAGGTTGTGGGAATGATATGCTGTAAATGACATGGGGAGTCTGAGAAGGTTCAATTTTGTCCTTAGAGTTATTGATAAGATGATTAGTGCATGGGGGTATGAAAGCTAATTTTAAATTTATTGGACAAAACCTTGATTAATTGATAGGAGATTTTGGGTATGTGGGGAAGAGTAATATATGGAAGTTTAATATTGTTTTTATTGTCTGTGATTTTCCTATAAAATTGTTTGATTTTATTGTTAATAGTGTTGAGATTATAGCCTGCTTGTAGTAGGTCTTTGGTGTAAAGATTTATATTATGCTTTCTATCTGCTTCAAACTTGCACAGCTGCATATTTCTATATAAAAATGCTTGCAGGCCTGCCAATTTGTGAGAGCTTGGAGAGTTAGAGTGTGGGTGTATAAAGCCTCTGATTTCAAAGGGCTTTATTATCATTGAATAATTTATAGTTCTCACATCACATGTTAACCGAAGGTCGAGGTAATCTAGACTTTGGAATGCATCTTCTGCTCTAGATTACCTTGACCTTTGGTTAACACGTGATGTGAGAACTATAAATTATTCAATGATAATAAAGCCCTTTGAAATCAGAGGCTTTATATACCCACACTCTTACTCTCCAAGCTCTCACAAATTGGCAGGCCTGCAAGCATTTTTATATAGAAATATGCAGCTGTGCAAGTTTGAAGCAGATAGAAAGCATAATATACATCTTTACACAAAAGACCTACTACAAGCAGGCTATAATCTCAACACTATTAACAATAAAATCAAACAATTTTATAGGAAAATCACAGACAATAAAAACAATATTAAACTTCCATATATTACTCTTCCCCACATACCCAAAATCTCCTATCAATTAATCAAGGTTTTGTCCAATAAATTTAAAATTAGCTTTCACACACCCCCATGCACTAATCATCTTATCAATAACTCTAAGGACAAAATTGAACCTTCTCAGACTCCCCATATCATTTACAGCATATCATGCCCACAACCTGGTTGCCGGGCCATTTATTTTGGAGAAACCAAAGCAGGCATAATCAACAGGACAGCACAACATAGATATACATATAATAGAGCTATCAAAAACAATGATAATTCATCAACATTTTTAGAGAATTCCAAGAAGACAGGACATGTGTTTGAACCCTCCAGCCCTAAAATAGTCTGTATTGAGAAAAATGACATCAAGCAGAAAATCAGAGAAGCATATTTTATTAATGGCAATAATAACTCCATCAATAGACAAGATACCTGCTTTGACATCTCCAAACGTTGGACTATCTAGTTCATTTGCATATGCTTTGCATACTGTTTTGTTTCCTTGCCCTATTTCTTCATTCTGCAGCTCACAGTACTGCTATGAATATGAGGCAAAAGGCCTCGAAAGCACTTAGCATGTAATAATTTCTGTGTATCTTGATAGCTTCACATTCAAGTGTGTCATACGCTTTGTTAATTTTGTATATTAAATTATCGAATGAGAAGTCTTAAAATCTTTAATATTGTTAATGATGTAATTTTACATGGTGTTTTTGTATAAATCTATATAAGAGTGCATGTTTCCAATATCATGATCAATTATTTGATCTAAAAACCATTTAAATTTGTAATAAATTATTAGTTTATATTTTAAAAATAGTTTAATGATATTATATGTCATATTAGTAAATACTTCAAATAAAAACAATTTGAATAAAAACGACATTTATATATTTGCAATTTTCCAAAATTGTAAAATTTAAATAATAAAAACTTATTGGAACTGTTTTTTACAACTCTGCCTTTTTTCTACGGATAAGACTTTTAATGAATTAAATCAAATAAAAACTTTTGAGAAATTATCATCACATTTAAGCCATTAACAATCCACTGCATTGTGAAGCTCTCTCCAAGTTTAATCCAGTTTTTCTGATCTATAGCCTCCCTTTTCTACATCATTATAGCAAACTTCTTTATTTTATCTATCCATCTCATATCTGTAATCTATCTAGGTCTTTTTTATCATCATTTCTAGCAATATGTCCAGCCCATCTTTATTTGGAATTTTAATTTTTTTAATAATGGCATTAATACATGTTGTTCTCTGACCCATGCATTGTTTTCAATATCTTCTTGTTATTCCTAACATAATATTTACATATAAAATAGATTAAACTTATAGTATTTTCAAGCATGAATGTTTAATGTTGGCATCCAAAAATTGATCCAGTAGTAAGAGCTTACTATTTGAGAAGTTTGCTATTAAGAAGATTTAAAATTATAATTCAAATTATACACTAGATATCTCCTTTAAATATTATTTTACAATACTTCTATAACTCTTTGATTATTAATATATAATACTGTAATTAAGAATAGCAATATTGGTAAAATTATCTTATGATATAGTTTATTTTACTTAAAAATATTTTTGTTTATATAAATTATATACACAAAAGTTATTAAATCTTTACACTGAAAATAAAACAAGTTAAATTTATTTTATATATAAAATGTTGTTGTGTTAAGGAAGGTTTGAACCCAGAGAGCAATAAATGAGCTTAGTTTTATATAACTTATAATTTTATAGATTGTCTACTGTTTGAATTTGAATCTTCATTGAATTTATTTGTACAAAGACTACTTTTCATACTACATCATAATATTTACATAGCATTTTGATATTCTCAGAATTTGTATATATTCACAATCATTTGTGTTTCAAATATTAACATAGATATTTGAAATTATGAAAAGTATAGACATTTATGATACAATTTAATTATATATATATATATATATATATATATATATATATATATATATATATATATGGATAGTTTGTGATAGGATTGAACTAAGGTGAGAGATGTACTGAGATAAGTATAACCAACTATTAAAAATATGTGTATATATTGTACCAGTATAAATGTGATGAATAGGGTAGATTACCTGAGAGGTAGAAACTCTATTGAACTTGAATTAAATTTTATATTAAATAAGATTGATTTAAGCAACCCAAAAGAGACCCTATACAATTTTAAATGAATTTTCCCCATTTATATCAATATAATATTATGATGAATTGATTAGTAATAAAGACTAGCTCCTAAAATGTAATATAAATATAAGATAATAGTTTGGATACTAAACAATTTGTATTTCTTGGATGCTATTTATAATCAGTACATTGATTAATATAATAATTAATATTCCAGTTCATTAGTCCATAATGTTAATAATAATAGTTTATTTACAACCCAGAAACAATCTATAAATAATATTAAGAATATGATGAATAAATATAATTTTTTACAAAAGACTTGCATCAAGTGTCAAAATCTATAGTGGTATGGAACTACAGAATTATATTTATAACTAAGAGAAAATGTGTGTTTTTATAACTAAATCTTAATAGAAAGATATAAAGTGAGAGCTTTAACTTATTATGCTTTTATTAATTTAATAAATGTATGAAAAATCTAAATAAATTATTTACTTATGCTTGAATTGATATAATTATTATTTGAAATGATTATAATTATCTTACCTTAGATTCATTATTAAGAAAAACGAACTAACATAAAAATGTATAAATAAACATTATAAAATTTCAAATAAGACTTAGTAATCCATAAGATTCTGATCTTCATATTTCACAAAGTATCCAATATAAATAGGACACAATAATTTGAAGATATGGTTAAAGCATCATCATTAATAAGTGATATAGTGTTATACTCAAGAGTCTTTGATGATAATAATCCATTCATATAGTTATTATGCATGTATACTCACAGTATGTGTTGAATACGGTTAAATTCTAGTTTCAAAATATTTGCATAACTTGGTCATCATAATTTGTTTTGTGAAGCAACTATACTTCATTCCTTGTATCCGGTTAAATAATAATAATAATAATAATAATAATAATAATAATAATAATAATAATAATAATAATAATAATAATAATAATAATAATAATAATAATAATAATAATAATAATAATAATAATAATAATAATAATAATAATAATAATAATAATAATAATAATAATAATAATAATAATAATAATAATAATAATAATAATAATAATAATAATAATAATAATAATAATAATAATAATAATAATAATAATAATAATAATAATAATAATAATAATAATAATAATAATAATAATAATAATAATAATAATAATAATAATAATAATAATAATAAAATAATCCAATAAGTAATATCGAGATATTGTAACGAAGGTAAATAAAATGAAGAAGTCGATGTTTTTTTTATAAATAATCTCTCATTTTTTATATTAGCATTATTGTTTGATTTCTTTATTAATATTAGAAGATAATATTCCATACTAAGTACACACATGTATTTGTTTGAAGTCAGGTAGACATTCTTTGAACATTTTGGTGAAATAAAATAATTTTCAAACCCGAGTTCTAAAAATGATTTAGTCATTGCTAAGTCATTGATTTACATTTTGTTTGTCTGGAACATAGACATCAACTTTTTTTTAAGCAGCCATGAGGTAGACTTTCTTTATATAAAATTTTATAGATGTATACATTATTACTCTTGTAATAAAATGTTTGTTAGAAATTCAATTCTCTCTCGCAGTAAACGCAGTAAACGAGTATATACAAAAAAATATGCTATAAAAAAAGAATTCAAAAATCTTTTATTTTTCTGACAAGGCACAAAGTTTTTAAATCACTTTGTTGAACAATGTAATGTCTGTTTCTATGGTCATACATTTAATTTGCTCATGGTTATTTTTACGAGATTTTATTAAGCAATTATCATTGTTACCAAACATATTAATTATTATGAATATTAGTTACATAGCCATATAAAAAGATTTATACACCTGAACATGTTATTTGTTGTTTATTCTAATGTTTCTACTGGTCTGTATGCGTATATATATATATATATGATGGCTAATAATTTTGAATAAAGTAATTAGCTAACTTTAATATAATTTTTTTTTTAATCGTGTGTAATCTTATTTTGGTTAAAGAGACCTACCAGATGGTACAATATATATATTGTACTGATATTAAAGGAGGAACCTCCTTTGGTATAAAGAGACCTACCAGATGGTACAATATATATATTGTACTGATATTAAAGGAGGTTCCTTTTTGGTAATGCTTAAAGAGTATAGCTTAGATACATTATTTATCAAGTCTAAACTGTAACTATACAACCAGGTTCATCATTCAAATACATCTGTAAATATATTATACAACACTGCTTTCTAACTGTAACTTTGAATCTAAACCAAATGCAATTTAGACTCAAAGAGGCATTTTATTGAATCTGAACTGCATTTTATAAATAAGTAATCTAATGTGTTTTAATAAATTAATCTTTTAACATTATGGGTAAAGTGTATTATAATTAAGTTAAAGTATATCTAAATGTTGTTTCAAATATCTTGGGATAAAATAACTATATTAGCAATTATAATCAAGTGACCTAATCTTAAAAAAAAATGAAGTCAGTTTTAATTAAATGACAGTAATGATAATATAATAATTTTATAGTTCAATTATTTTTTTATTATTTCTATTTTTTTTAAAAGGTAATAAATAGTTTATAATATTATGCATGAAAAAAAAGCATTATTTTGCTTCTACAGTATTAACAAAGGTCATCTATATCATTTAAATAAAAGAAAATAGTATTTTTAATTAAGCATTGAATGAATTAAGATCATATTAATATGTTTTCTTATGTGAATAACTCTAGTAATCCTTCAATTATATTAACTTCTCCTTAAGAATACTATATCTATTTCTCAAAAACATTGTTTTTTAAAACAATTACAATAACAGAACCCTTTATATATAGTGGCTAAAATATAAAAATAAATAATATTATATAAACACTTACATTGGCTTCACCAAGTATCTATTGTGCCACAGTGCAATTAACACAAAGCTACTCCTTTGAAATATATATGAACAACTTCATCCAAGGTTTATAGAACTTACATTTCTGCTCTAATACAAAAAAACTACTGCAAAATGTATTCACCTTTAAAGACATATTCTCAACAAGTAAATAAGTTATTATTGGTTAAATAAAAATAATAATGATACCAGTTTTGTAATCTAAATAGCCTTTTGTTAAATGAAAAAATTATATATATCTAAAGTTATCCCATTTATAGTAATAAATAAATATTTATACAGTATAAGGAATGTATTAGACAAATACTAAATTAAATCCCTTTTCTTCATTTTTCTAAATTTTCAATGGAGAACGTTAAAAGAAAAAAATTAGAACATATACAAAAATAAAAAATATTAATAATAACATATTAACCTTTCTCATTATATTTTTAGTTTTTATATATTAATGTTCTGTGTAATTTAAAAGTTCATGAAGCTATCATCACATCTTGGTCCTAGAACAATTTCAATGAGAAGACATTGCCAAAAGAACCATTGTTATAAATAATTTTAAAAGTTCAATAGTCTGTTGTTCAACACATTTGTTTTCTTTTAAAGATAATTATAGTTGACATATGATGCTAATCAACAGTTCATAAAAATGTTTTAATCAATCATGATGGTAGCATTCTTTTCTCAGAGATTCAGATAGATTGTTGATGTTTTTTTTATTTTTTTTTTTTAAGTATGAATTTTCTGATGACTCCCCTAGCTGTTGGGATTGATGAGTAACAACAAAAAAGGTTTGATAAAACTTCAGACATCTTGACTCCTTAATCACACATACTTGAGGTCTATTCATACCTTATAATGAATTATCTTCCTTTATAATTTAGCAGTGTGAAAGCAAAACTGTAAAATAAAATTTTGTTGACCAAGGCAAAAGAGTAAGTAAAAACAAAAAATAATAATAATTTCCCTTCGACTATTTTTATTTCCTCTCTTATTATGTCAGCTATTATATGATACTTTTCAAGCATATTCTGATCCACATGTATCTTGCAATAACTTATTGTTATAAGTAAAGATCTATACACATACCAGATAATAACCTTTTTGGATGTTCTGGTGCCCAAAATAAAACATTAAATATTTATAATAAATAATAAATAAAAAAAGAATAAATAAATAATTTCAAATAAATAATCTTAAATTTTACGTAAAAAAAAAAAAAAAGGATTTCTCCATCTTTTCCATAACCTATCTGCACACATGCACATTCTATGACTATCATTATAATTAAAGTAGTTATCAACAACAATTCAATCAATACTTTAGTCATGTTTTTAATTACACTGCATCCATAATGTGAAATGTAAAGAAAGTACTATTTTAAAATAAATAATAACAAAAATTAGAATGTTTTATTTACTTAAAATATCTTTTTATATTGGTACACCCCATAATAAATATAATTAAAAGCAAATTCTAGATGAATAATTTTAAATTTTATAAAGGGTCATATTTGATTGTAAAATTAGAGAAGATAAGGATTACCTTGATCATTTTGGGGTTTGAATCTAAAATAATTTAAATGGTGATTATTATAAATTCTTTAAGTCTTAGTTAAATTGTCTATTTTAAAGACATATAAATAAGCAAAAATAATAAAATATAACAATCTTATTTATTAATAATTAGTTTTTTTTAATAATATTTAAATTGTGGTATCTATAAATAAGAATATGTGCTGTAGATATATGTAATCTTATTTATGCGCATATTATTTGATAAATAATTAACTATTTCCAGTTTTATAGTGATTTATTTTTAAAAAAAACCACTGAAATAATCTTTATTTTTATGATCTAAATAATAAAAGATTTATAAAATCAATTTGGGATTTATTTTGTAAAAGATAAAATTTAAATTATTTAAATTAATTTTAAGTTAATTGACTTTTAATTAGGTTTATTAAAAATATATTTTTTTATTTTGTTATTAACTATCTGATATAATAACATTAGTTTAAAAATTATCTAAATTACTTATGGCATATAATCTGGACCAACTGATGATTGCTGGTTTAGCACTTTTCAGCATATACATGTTCGAATGTATCAGGGTTATGAGATAGAGTGAAGAGTGGTAGGTCGTGTAAAAATCTGTGCTCATATACTCTATATACTAAAATACGTTTGTAACTAATTAAATATTCATTATAAAATGATTTTGAGAATCAACCAATGACCTGTCACAGTATAGAGTGTTTTGAAAAATAAGCACATGATGTTTTGATTATTAATGGAAAAAATCACAGAAGAAAATGAAGCATTTAACCTTTTTTTGTAAAATTTAGTTATATAATTGTTAAAATATTTTTTTTTAGTTTAAAAATAATAATAATTAATACTCGATTAATTGCCTCAAATGATTTGTAAAATTTCTTGAAAGTAATGGAGTAAAAGAATCCAAAATCTCTGTTAGTGGCAACAAAATATTCATTCCTTTGAAAAATACAATTGAAGTCATTATATTACCTAGAACACTAAGATAATGGAAGAAAAGTGTAAATCTATCCAAACATGTAATCAAATACAAAAAGAAGTTGATTCAAGTATAGTGAATATTTTACTAATAAGTAATAAATTGATGACAGAACAAGTTTAATTCTGCAGTTTGTTGTTAATAAAACCTATAAGGGTCATGTTTTAAATGTATTAATAAACAGA
This sequence comes from Epiperipatus broadwayi, assembly GCA_028023455.1. NCBI lineage: Eukaryota > Metazoa > Onychophora > Udeonychophora > Euonychophora > Peripatidae > Epiperipatus > Epiperipatus broadwayi. The sequence continues at coordinate 6,907,106 of JAQFVV010012417.1, read as the reverse complement.
AGGAAAACAATTCATGTTGGATTGAATAATGGAAACTTATGTATAACAAAAAGTAACTTAGTAAATAATTCAAATGAAAATATTTACTTAAGAGAGTCTGAAGTGAATGCTATTAAAAAGAAAGAATTTGATTTAATTAATAATTTAGATCAACCAAAGGTTATTGGAATATATTTATTGTATCATGATGATGATTGTATATGATTGATATTATGAATGGAATTTATATATATATATATATTGTGACAGTCAGATAATGTATGTTGGTTTAACCCAGTTCGAATACTAGGCGAAAGTACCCGAGCCCCCAATCGCGAGATATTAAATCAAGAATACTATGACCTCTGCCCATTCGCCTATTCTCGAGGCCTGATCACAAACAAACAACACTATCTGAGCCATGAATAAATTATTTTTCAACCGGCGACAGCTTAGCATCAGCGGCAAGAAACATGGACAGGAAACTTCCGGAACTAAATAGTTAAATGTGCAAAAGTACTAAGAAATATGTGTTTTGCATGCCTGGATCATTAGAAAAGTAAAATAAAGCATTTAGAACAAATTTAGCAAAAGTCAAGCTTGTTAGTTAATAATAGATATTTAATTAATGACTTTAAAATAGGAATAATGATTTAATGGCTTCCGCTATTCCCCTAAATTAATGAAACAACTAATTAGACAATAAAAACAGATTAATAGGTTTGCGGTCTAAATCTTTTCTTCCCAATTTTATTAAAAATTGTCAACTCGTCTTCTCGATAAAGTACGATAAAAAGAATCTTTCGCAAAGCATTTCTAATTGTTGCGCTAAAACAGTGTTTAAAAATTATTTAAAAGTATATAGTTAAATCAGATATAGTAAAGCTAATGGGGAAAAAGAAGTGTTATCAAAGAGTTCAAGTTGGCACACAAAGAACTGACTCATATTTAATTAACAAACATAAATAAAACTGGAAAGAGATTTTAAATGAACAAAAATTAACTATTAAACTTAACCACAATGGGATATTAAATATTTACACAGGTTAGTAAGGAAGAATAGCGAAGGGAAAAAGGTTAAATATAGATAGATGATCACACAATATATATAATTAAGACTCGTCTAATAAAAAAATGGTTACATAACAAATACATATAATTCAATGAAGCAATTAAATAAAAAATATGAACAAAAGGTAGCATAAGAAATAGTTCAATAGAGGAGATACATTACCGTCCTTTTTCCTTGGTCATGTTCCCTACGCGTTCGTGGCTTGATCCGACGTGACAGGTATTTGTCCGGACAATGAAAAAATGTAGTATGGTTTCTGAAAAGTTCTCCAGACCGACACAGAGTTCAGATGACTATTGAGTGGATACTATGGCATTTTGGATGGTATTCAGGAACCTCGGCGATAGGCAAAGCTTTTTTTGCCTACCGAGCATATTCATTTCCTTCAAAATACTATGGCTTTTAACTGGAGCATGTTCAAACTTCTCCATTATTTGAAAACGACAGCTGTATAACTTTTTTGGAACACACGCTAAATGTGAAGCAAATCGGAGAGAGTTCTCCAAAAAGAAATATGAATGCACTCTCAAGAAAACTTGGAATAACCAGCAAGAAAACTCTGAATGAATCCTTCAAAAGCAAAATCTGAATCAACGGAATCCTTCACAAGGAAAATTTGAATACTGAATCCTTCCAAAGGAAAAATCTGAATAATCTGAATCCTTCAAAAAGAAAAATCTGAATAATCTGCTCCTTCAAAAAGAAAAATCTGAATAATAATAATCTGAATCCTTCAAAAAGAAAAATCTGAATCCTCTAGTCTTTTGTTCTCACTTCTATTTATACCCTCTCTGTCAGCTACCTTCTATTGTTTGTATGATCTGAGATCTTGATAAGCCTCCCCATGCTCCTTTGTTTCAAAGAACATTTTCTAAAAATAACTTTTATTTTTTTACTCTAAATTTCTTTCTTTAAAGTTTGAATTCTATTAATTAAAAGAAAGAAAGAGAAGGCATCTTTAATTTGACTTGAATGGGCTTAACTAATTAAAATATACATTCTTTTAGAAATGTTGGTGGGCTTATCTCAAAATCAAATCATACTAAATATTTTAACAAAATTTTAACAAAATATATTATTATTTTTTTATAGTAGAATAAGCATTTTATTTCAGAGAATTTTGCATTAACTCAATATATACGCTAGATGTATATATATGTTTGACTAATAGGTTAAGAATTTTTATTAATAGAATGAAATTTATTTAAAAAAAATATTTAAATGTAATACATATTTAATAAGCATAATTATTTTTAACTCTAATGAAAACCCTGTGATATTGGACTATAAACTTAATTTAGGTTTACAATATTAATCAAGTTTATAGGAAGATGTGAAGATGGATGGCTTAGATATTGATATATATATATATATATATATATATATATATATATATATATATATATATATATATATATATATATATATATATATATAGTGGACTAAAAGGAAGGAATAAGTGGATGACTATTTTATTTAATTCCTGGTATAAAATCTTAACTGTATAATATAAAATAAAGTTTAAATTGTTTGCTAATAAAATCTGATGGAGGGAAGGAAAAACAAAGGAAGCACTGGTAATAAATAATATAATAAATCAATATCAATTTCATTTGCAGTGATTTAATGAATATGTGGAATATATACACTATAGATTAAGAGATATAAAAATTATCCAAGATCATGTCAATCTGCATAGGAGACTGTATGTTTGTATAAAATATTAGCTGATAAAATGATAATACTTAAAAAAATACTGATGAGAGAAAGTGGATTATAAAATATAATTAACAAATTTATAAAAAATGAATGTCATAATAAAGAATCAATAATCTAGCAAAATATACTTTAGGTAAATAAGAAAGAAGTTTATTTGTGATTTAAAAAAGAAGATAAAAGGATATAATAATTTTCTGTATTAAAAGTTATGCAAGTAATTATTGTGCACAGAGAATTGTGTGTCAATAAAGAGGGATGTCATCTGCAAATTGTTTAAAACCTTGAAGACGATTGTTATTGCTATGAAAACCTCTACCCCAAAAGTAAAATGTTGTAAAATTGTTTTCTATTTTTTTAAGAAAAAAAAAAATTTTAACTCACAATATTAAGGTTTAAGTAATTTTAATATGCATATTTTATATAGATATTATAAAGGTATTTAAATATGAATAACATGTCTGATTTATTTATTGTTTGTTTGTTTTTGTTTCAGTATCATTAATAGCTTATAATAAATAAAAATTAATAGTAATATAGATCAATAGAAGCATAAAAGTAATAACGCATATAAATTAAAATAGTATAAAATTATGTGTGCATATATAATAATATAATGTCCAAGTTATGATATTTAATTTTGATTTTATTTGTAATAAACTTACTATTGTGGTTATACTATTTGTTTATGATTATTATATTATAGGAAAATATAAACATTTAGGATTTAAGCAACGGAATTTAGATATTTAAACCAGAAGTATAGATGGTTATTTTATAAAGCTGTAATATATAGATAAAATGTAGAGATTGTTTGGCTTTAATGAGATCTAAAGATGTATTATATTTATATTCAAATGATATAGTGACATTTAAAATTAAGTTTATCTTAAGAGATGATAAGTTTTAAGGAGTTGAAGGTGTAATAGATAATGTTTGAATTTCTGAAAAGAGTTAAGTAAGAACAGTATTATTAAAGATTAAGGGTAATTTCAAAAGCAAATGGTTCGACAATTAGCAATTTATTTATTTTCTTACGTATAAAATTATAAAGATCAAAAGGAATAAATGTCATAAAATATAAAAGATAAATTAATGTTTGCATATACATAAAATTAATATTTTTTATTTTGAAAAGTATAAACATTAAATCCTCATATAGATTTTAAATGGTCAAATGATTATAAGTTATGTTTGTTAGGAGAATCTCTAATGATAATTGTAAATTTTAATAATAGAATTTCATTGATCAATAGTAAAATGCTTTAGTGAAAGTAGTACAAATACCTATATGGTATAAAAAAAATAAAAATGAAATATAACTGTAAAAACATTACTTTATTAAAGAATGGTATTTAATTGATAATTGATTAATAATGGTTATTACTAAATCATATAGTAATTTTAATTACTATAAGATATTTTAATCTGTAAATGATTTTATTATGTTATATTATCATATTATTTTATTTTGTTGTTTGTTAAATTATTTGTTAATTCAAACATAATAATAGATAAAGTTTTGTAATTAATATGTTAATAAATGTAATGTTTATGAATTTTATTAAGTCCATATGATCAGGTTTTTCTTATTCTGAATCATCATCACTACACCATTCTTACAGATTGTTAATGGTACAATACATATTAATCAACAATAAGATAATGTATAATAATTATTCAAGAGTAATATATTTTAAAATATATATTAATTTGTACCAAGCTACTCACATAAGTCATAAATGAAAAATGTATTCTAAATGTAACAATCATTTATTTTTCAATAATCAGATTATTAATTATTTTATTGATTAGATTATGTATTATTGTTTTATTTAAAGTAAAATTGGTTATTTGTTTTTAAGAAATTAAAGATCATAAAAATATAAAATGATAAGATAGTTTTATCTATAATTATGATAGTTAAAAGTTTTCTTGATTACCTATAGAAGTAAAATCCCTCTTTGTATTTAATAGGTTAAATAAATGGATAATTAGGAATCAGTGATGATCCTGAGATCTCCATATTCTAAAATTGTTAATGTTATTATTAACAGTAACATTGTTAGAATAATAATTATTGGAAACAGATATAATATTAATAATTAATTCACGTTTAAATAAATAATTATGGATATATGTCAATGAATACATCAAACTTCTTTTTAAAATTTGTTTTTATAGGACTATAACAAAAATAAAATATATCCAACATTTTGACTATTTTATAGTCTTTTTCAAGAAACACTAAAAAATAAAAATATATAATAATAAATATCACACATTCTGCAAAAATATTAAAAAAATACTAAAATTTCTCTTTACCTTACAACCTTTTCTATTGCAAACAATCTCAACTTAATCAAATTTTTTACATTTATATACCCATCCAAAAATATCTTAAAAAAATATTTAATTACGAACCTATTATTATTTTATTTTCTATTAATATCCTGTTTAATTGAGATTTTATATTCAGATTTTTATTTTATTTTTGTTATAGTCATATAAAAACAAGTTTTAAAAAGATGTTTAATGTATTCATGGACATATATGGAAAATTATGAATTATTTTGAAAAAAAAATGTGTAGATGTTATTTTAAATTCAATAATTATGGATATACTATTATAGTTTATTGATTATTAATGTTAGTCATGGGAATATCTGGATGCTTAATAAGGAGGAGCATCTTAGTATTTTTATTCTATTGAGCATACTTTAATATTCGTTTAATGTTATAAAGGTTTGTGATCTTGTCAAACAGTATATTTGGTCTCATAGCTGCTAGTATAAATTAAAAATAGTTTGTAATAATAAGAGTATAAAATTATACCTAAAAAAATAAAAGTAAAGCTTAATTTATGTACTTGTAAAATTTATATAGGTTATCATCCTTTTGGCAGGATAAAATATATATATAAATTTAAGTGCAAATCAAATTGCTACATGAGATTTCTATAAAAAAACTATTTGTACAATTATACATATGTAAGGAAGTTATAAGACATATACACCTGGGCATTTTTTTACACGGACTTATTTAACATGATTTTGAAGTTACGTGATTCGTGTTTCACCAGAAGTCGAACTCCAATAATGCACTATTACTTTAAATAATAAATTTCGCGCACTTATGTTATATTGAAAGTAATAGCACATTATTGGAATTTGAGTTTTATCTTAGTAATTTCAATATTTTCAGTGCTTTATAATAGTAAGATTTTATGCAATAATGAAATTAAAATCATGATTTCCACATTTTATGTATACACACATTAAATTTTACAAGATTATAATGTAAATTTGTTCAAACATTGTGCGTGTTAATTTTGCATTTTAAATCACATTCTGTTTTTGCTTTTTAAAAAAGAACGTGATCAATTATTAATCATTTAGTGTCCACAAGTTTATTTTTAGAAGGTCAGTAATAGCAGTGGGCACAATTAAATTTGACAATTAAAAATTAAAATCTGATTTTTAATTGTAATTAACAATTTAAAAATTACTTATGGTGACTTGAAATTAATGTGATGTGAAATTTGATTTTTAAACAGAATTGAAAATTAAAGACAAAAATAAGAATTTAATTTTTAGTTGTTAGTTTCATAAACAATTAATAAAATCATCATCTCAAAGATTAATTACTAATTACATTGTCACCAGAAAACCATTGACACAACATGAGTGTGAAGTTGGTGCTAGTTGTTTACAAACAAATGTGTTTTTTGGCAAATAGATATAGTAATTAAAACATATATATAAAAAATGTTAATTATTGTACTGGAAATTATGCATAAAAATATATTATTTTGAATAAAATTAAATATTATAGTTAAAAAAAGTTTGTCTTGTATCAATTTTTTTCAAATTTGACATTTTTAATTAGTCATAATTTATTTCCTTATTTTTTTTTTTTTGCGTGAATTTTAAAGTAATTTTACATTGGTGCTTTGCTTTTACACGAATTTTGAAAAATCACAGACTGCATCCCCCCTTTTTCAATGTAAGTTACATCTATTTTTGCACGATTTTGTTTGCGTGTGTTTTCTGAGGAACCTATCTATCGCGTAAAACGAGACCCAGGTGTATTTAATTTTAGTCAAATGGTAATTTTTTTCATTTTTTTATATTTTTTAAAATTACATATTTTAAAATTGGATTTAGGCTAATTTTTACAATATATATATAAATATCAGTTGTATAAGATGGAGTGAATAGCTGTGGGGAGTTTGAAAGTCTGAGTTCAAGTCTCTTCTAATTACATAAGAAATAATTGTAAACACAAATGTAAAATGCTATTGTTATGAAAAAAAAACATAATAATAAATTGAGAGAGAAAAGTGGTCAAATGTAGGTGTGTACATAAAACAAAAATCCCATTTATCAACCTTTTTCTTATCTTGACAATTTTTATTTAATATGCATTCATAGCAGTGATGTCATAAATGTAAAATAATGCTTTCACAATTATAGCACCATATGATTGCAGAAAACTCAAAAATAATAAATGACCAGTCAAATGGGTGATTCATGATACTGCTCTACTAGTAGACAAACAAAAAGTTAATGGATTTCTTATTTTTTTATTTAACATTTTTTTTAAACCATTGGTTACTAAAACTTCAGATAGTGAAGCTATCTAAATATATTAATACTAAATATTGTAGAATATTCATAGTGTCAGCATCTAATTTCTAAGCAGATAAAAATTAATCCATTTTCATCTATGACCCTAATACTTATATATAATTATTTGTAGATGATACCATCTTTGTAATAAGCATAAAGTTCTCTTTTAGTGACTCAAAAATGAAATGCATAAAATGTTAAATAGAATGTAGATTAATAATAATTATTATAGTATTTAACTGAAGTGGATAGATGGTGCCACAATTATAAGGGCAGTAAATTTCATACTTGTGAATCAAATTGCAAAAATAAGATAAAATAAGTAAATTAATCAAGTTTTGTTAAACTTTAAAATAAATGCATAATATATTATTGATCTTTTTACTTGAAAAAGCAATTATATGTAAGCATTAAGTAATCAATAACTATTAGATACTTTGTTTTAGTATATGTATTTTTTCATTGTTTTACTACATCCTCTGCAATTTTTCACTTTATAAATATTCCAGGCATTAAGAAAATTTATTAATTATCTCCTGATTTTAAGATTTCCTCATTAGACCTGCTCTTAAATTAATCTCACATTATCATCAGTTTCAATGTCTACTCTTTGTCTCTTTATATTTATTATTTAGACTTAAATAAGATCCAAATACTTTTCTTTTTAAAAGATATAACAGCATTTTTTTTACTCTTTTCCTTGCATGATAATTCTTACTAATCTTTTTTTAAAAAAAGCAATCAAGCATATAAAAACAATAAAAGATTATATTTTTTATCAATTTCTTTATTTTTATCTTATTTATTTCCCTTGTTCTGTATTTTTAATTTTACTGATTTATTCTTTTTTGTCTTTATCTATACATCTTTTTGAAAATCTTACAAGTATTTTTTTTCTTTCTGTATATTTCAGATCCATAAAACATCACAATATATATATATAGAAAGAGATTAAGTAATTTTATTAATCTAAAGTCATTGATTTCCAGAATAATTTTATATATGTATATTATTAAAAACTTTAAAAATAATTGATTACATTAATTAATTAATTTTTTCTTGAAAACTTTATCACTCCTTAAAATGTTATTTTCCTTGTAATCCAACTGATTATATGACTATGTGCAATAAATTTTTAATACTTTAACTAATAGTTTATCTTTTCATATTAAATAAATTTCATTAAGTTATTAGCTAAAATTTTAGACATTTATGTTCCCCTTTCTCTTTTTTAACATATGCTTGAGCTTCTAGAGCAGTGGTCTTCAACCTTTTCATACCTGTGGACTGGTAAAAATAAGAATAAGATTCCACGGACCAGCAAAAATAACGATAAGATTTTGCAGACCGGCAGAAGCCTATAGATAAATTTTCTTAAAGATAAGCATAATTGTTATAACTGATCAAAACAACAATGTTAAATATATAAGATAAAGTTTTATATATATATATATATGGAGTTTATATAATAAAAGACTTTTTTTTAATTTTTTTTAGAAAAGTAATAAAAAATTTAATTCTACCCCCCCCCCCCATAAACATCTGTGATAACTAGAAAAACAAATTAATTTATGAACGATTGATTAGATTTTGTTTTCGTTCTGTTTTCTTTTTTTTTTAATTGGGTAAAAATGAGATGAAAAAATAAATAAAAATTGGCTATATTAATTAAAAGTTTAAACTCTTATTATTTATTATTACAAACTTTTTACTGCCTGTCTAGCACGCGGACCTGCAGAAAAGTTCTGCGGCCCGGACCAAGGGTTGAAGAACACTGTTCTAGAGAAATAGTGAAATAAAGTGAAACTTATAAGGAGGGAAAGCGATGTTAGGATATTGTGCTTTTCATGTAAAATAAATAGGACTGTATTATGACTGTAATAGATCTTTGTGCATTTTTATCTTCATTTCTTTTTTTATCATACTAGTATTTGTATTAAAATATATAATAACCTTAAATACTTTGAATATTTTATTTATATATTTTAGATTAAATTTAATATACTTTCTTGGATCTAAATATTTTATTTTTCCTTCTGATTTTTTAAAAATTAAACACTTTTCAATTCCAAATGATCAGATTTTTTAAATAAGTTTTGACAGTTTTATGGATATGTACATATGTTGAATAAATATTTTTTTATAGTTGCATTTATATTGTCATAAAAACATAAAATCTTAGAAATTGGTTTTTTTTTTTTTCATTTATATCATACAGTATAATATTGCTTTTTCAGTTCATTTATATTTGTAATTTTTTTAGCAAAAGGTTTTTTAATATCCGTGACCAAAAAAGTTTTGATTTCTTTAATTTATGCAATAGTTACTTCATTTTAGATATAGCTGAGTACACTTTCAGTATAGTTCACCACAATCATAGCACTTATTGATTGGCTAGATGTCCTGCCCTTTTAATATTAAGGAATAATTAAATATGCATAATTACTTGAATGAAATTTTTGCATATTCAACTTGATCAAAAGTTTAATACTGTTTTTTTTCTTGCTAAGAATGTAATTCTAATTGACAATGTATATAAAAGAACTATCTCACCAACATATCAATAAAATAAACTAGTTGAACTAATGCCTATTTACAATTGCTTAACAATTACAAATAAATAGCATTGTAGAATAATTTTATTATTTTATCAATACATAGAGATTATAGTTCGTTATATATGTTTTTTTTAGTTATCACAGATGATATATTTATGTAACTACAGATTCATATATGTTGAGTTTATTTAATAAAAAAATTCCTGTGTTTTTATTTTAAAAAGTACTTTAATTTCTTGTTTACATTTAATATTATTCATTTAAAAATAATTATTCCTTTTGAGAAAATTTTATTTTAAAAATTAAGCAAATATTGGCATATGTTTGTGATGGGAAAAGAGATACAAACAACTTAAGCAAAAGACATGTATATTTTAATTTCGATGCATTGATATATTTAATAAAAATTCATGTGGATTGCTTTGTGTAAAAGGAAAAAATTTAAAATCGATAGGGATTTCTACAAATTGTTATGTCTATGTAGGTAGGTGTTTCTGTTGATGGGGTTCTGCTTGGTTATCTCTTATTTCCAATTAGGTCCTTGTATAATAATATTTAAATTGCATTGTTTATTGCATTTGTATATAATTTAATTAAAAAGCCCCTAAAACAACTTTTAAATAACCCACTGCAAAGCAAATATTCCTCTTGCATCTTTCTGCAATAAACAGTCAATGAAAAAAAAGATATTATCCTTTAAACTAATTAAATAGTAGGAAGTAAAAATTCTTTTTTTTTCTTGTTGTAGTCTTCTATTTATTAGCAATTGGATAGTTACTTACAAAAATTTAGCTTGCTTGAAACCTGGATTTGAATTCTAAGTTATAAATATAACATGTTTCGATCTCCTATTTCATGAGTCTTGCATATAAATATATGCCATACGTCTTATTTGTACCTCAAGATTCAGATCATAATTCAAATATCTATTTGTTAATAAATTTAATAATCTTTAAACTCTTTTAAAAATTTTATTGAATAATTAATAATTTTATTTCAATTTAAAAAAAGGTATTGCATAGATTATATTAATATATGATAAACTAATATGAACAGATAGTATGTATAAATAATTCATTAATATATGCATTTAGCTCATGGATTTTTTATTTATAATGTGAGATTAAAGAAATAGCAATAAGAAGCCTTTTTATGAAAAAAAAAATAGTCTGCACTTAATTATTTTGAAAATGAAATAAAATATAATAATTTTGCTAATTTGCTTAACATTATATATATATATAGGATATTGCTAATTTTTAAAAAGTTGGAATTGTGCAAAATATTTTTCAAAATTTTAAAAAATATTTCTAATCAATTTTAATTTTTTATTAGATTTTTCCCAAAGAGATTATAATCAATTCACAGATAACTGTTTTTAAAAAAATCCATCTAAAAAGTTTTATATTAAAAATATTAAATATTTAAATATATTTTAAATGAAATATTATACTATAAAAACTAAATATTTCTAAATGTAAAATTGAATTGTGTCATTGATCTTAATTATATAGTCAAATTCAAAATGCATAATTGATAAAAAATTAATGAAAATATTAATTATTGCCTGGAAAATCACATAACATGCTAACATCATTTGATTGGTTAAGCCCAATAATTCAATTGGAAATTGATTCAAAAGCTATAATTCTCAAATCTATCACTATGAACATTTAATCAAACTGCTTGAGTTTAAACATAACATGTTGATGTTTATATTGCCAATAATGTGATTAAGAAATAAAGTATTATTTTTCTAAAAAGTTTACTATTGTACAAGTTTATATCTCATCTATGAAAGGCTTTTTTTTAATTGGTCTGAATTTAACAATTTTTTTAAAGATTTAATGTAAATTAAACAAAAGATTTTAATATTATATAAATAACTGTGAAAAATTCACAATTAAAAAATAAATAAAAAATGTTTGGAATACCCCGGGCTACTTGGTAAACTTCAGGAACGTACCCAACAAGGTACATTTCTAAAATGTACACAATGAATTAAAGTATTAATAACTTTAGCTTTATTAAATTTAAAATTTGCAAATATAGCTGTTATATTTGATAAGTATGTTATATATAGTTAGGTATAGTTTTCTCTATAAATAAATCCACCCTTTGTTATGAATTTGACAGCTTTACAGACAACAGACAAAGTATGAATTTTATATAATAAGATTATTTACTGGAGCACCCTCTTAATAAAAAAGTCAGAGGGTGCTCCAGTAATGCATTATGGACAAACATATATTCAGACAATAGACAAAATAAGAATTTTATATATAAGGATTATTTTTGTAATTTTTATATTACTATTATTACTGATAATCAAATTATTATTTGTTATCCTATTGCTTTTTTACTTCATACATTTTTGGACAAAGCACTTTCATGCACCATAATAAAATACACTTAAATAGATTTCTTCAGAATTATATTTAGTGACAGGAATACTTGTCAGCACTTGGAGGATTAAACAATATTTGAGCAAGATATAAAGATATAACTTTAATTACAAATTATCCTGTGTATTTTAATACAGTTAAAGAATGATGTACTCAAATTCTAAAAGACCTTGGATCAAATCTCAACATATCACTTTCAATGCATATGATCTCTCTAGCAACTAACCATTCTATTGTATATTTAATTATAAATTATTATCATAACATTAAAAATTTAATTTTGTTATTTTAAAAAAAAAGAGCGAGCAATTTTTAAAAACATAAATAAAATATGTTAATAATTAATAAAAATAACTGCAATTTTTTTTTTAGAAAGTCAATATGTTTACATAATTGATCTTACAACTTTAACCAATACTATGTATACACATTTTTGAGCATTAAATTAAAAATATCTTAATATTAAATTTATTTTCTTTAAAAAATAGATAGAATCAACAAGAAATAATTTGTGTTAATTTTATCAATTTTTATTTGCTTGAAAGCAAAGCAAATTCATATTTAAAAGAGCTATTTTTATCTAAATAAATTAAAATATCAGTTATTGGAATCAATAAAATGTTTGAATTTATTTAAATGTAAAATATGTGTGTATATATACAATATATAATTTTGGATGTTATATAAATTTATTAGTTTTTATTTAATTTACCAAATGATTATGATTACAGATATATTTCATTTAACTTATTAATAATTTAAATATCAAAGATGTTTTTTTACTGATCTTAATCTTAAAATTTTATCCTATTTTCAGTTGGCAAATAATGTACTAATTTTACATCATTTAGTTTTCAGATTATTTCAAAAGAGTATACAAACTTCTAACAATATTACTACACTTAATACAATATTATATAACAAAGTAGTGATTATTTTGTTTCCTATTCATAGAAGAGATATTTATGCATTCTCTTTTGGTTTGTCAAAAAAAAAAACTTGGTCACTTTCCTTACTAGTAATTTTTTTTGTTACACATATGCATATATTAAATTATAACTAATCTTTTTTTTTAACACTTGCAAACTTGAGCTAAAAATCTACTATATAAAATTACACATAAATATTATTTATTTATTTTGTTGCAATTTTCATTATTATATATTAATGACAATACTTTTACATAAAAAGATTTAAATTTCTTGACTAATATTTTTCACTTCAGGAAATATATATTATTCATATATGATTGTATTCTATTTAATCTCTCACTTATGAAATTTCTTGGACATACTTGAACTGTGAAACAAACAACTATTTTTAATTATACTCATGTTATTAAGAGAGTCTATAATTGGCAGATAGTTGATTGATTTTCAGATATAATGATTGACTGCAAATAATCTATAAACTGTGTCAAACAAGAGTATATTGATATCTTGAAATATGTGATGTTATCTCACTAAAAGCTAGGTGTTGGTGTTTCTAGTATAAAATCATTTTTATTAATTTTTATCCATTCTGTCTGCTTTTAACCTTACTGACTTTAGTTATGTAAGTTGGTATAGATTCTAGATATCATTGATTTTCTATGTACTAAGTATAATGATATATTGGGCCATTTTGATCTAATATTGTCTTAATATTTTTTAAATTTTAATTAAATAATTCATTTTGTTTTTAATTCTAAATTAGTAATTTTTTAAATATGAATATGGTTATGATACTAATATAATTTTTTTTCTATATCATAAAAGTTAGATATCATATTTATAATTCAAAATATTACATTAGTTTTAATAGTATTTTAATATAAAAAATTATTTGTCACATAACATTTACATATTAAATGTTGCTAATATTAAAAGTAATAGAAAATCAGAGTGTTCACCCTATTATTACTAGGTTTGGGTTACCATCACAGCTGAATGGCAGATTTAAAATTAAAGTTTCGGGATCAATTCTCTCATCTGTGTAGTATAATGACAAACTCAATTTAGATTAACTAAATAGAACTGTTAAAGACTTAATGAGCCATTAGGATCCTTGAATTAAAACAAGCAAAACTCACTATATGTATTGCCACTCACTGCAAGCTAGAGTAATCAATGGATGCTAGAAGGCTTGAACATAAAATCCCCACCTAGTGCATACTTATCCAATATCTCAAGACTAGTTTCTGGCTTGTGGCCTTCTGGCATCCATTGATTACTCTAGCTTGCAGTGAGTGGCAATATGTATAATGAATTTTGCCTGTTTTAATAATAGTTATCAGCAAGCATAAGAAATGGTGATCATATGATGTTTATTGGCTTAAAACAATCCTTCCTAACAGGATCCTTGAATGTTACATGATTTCTCAAGCAATTAATGATGCAATTTCTTTTCTTAATATGATACACAAACTGCTAAAAAATACATTTACATTAGAAATCTAACTTACACTAAAATTTAGACTAAGTATAGATATTGTTTTAAACAATGATTTATGTGATATTATTATTTGAATAATAAAATAATTTATTACTTGACAGTTCATAAAAGTTTTAGCATTGGAAGGGGCAAAGCTGGGTCACAATCCATGGAACTTGAGTTCCAAAATATAATAATCTACCAACAAAATGTACATGTAAGCAATGGTAGAATAATAGATTCTAGAGTTCAAAATCAATGGATCATGGTCAATTTTTTTTATGCTCGAATTTCTTGTGAATTTTTACATAAATTCCATAAGACAACCCATACAATACTTTTTTTGGAGGACACTTATAATGCAATGGTTAGCATCTGTTTATCATAATTTAGCCTAGTGTTCAAATCTAGGGCTAGTATTTTTTATAATTAGATATTAAGTCAATCTGATTTTGTGATTTGAGGATATAAATATGAAAATATTTAGTGTGTTGAGTTTTACATTTAAAATTATTAAATTAAAAAGTTCTTTACTTAGGATGATAGCTAATCAAAGACAAGTGCAGGCGTAATATTTGTATTCATCATTATACTAAATCTAGAGTGAAATTGAAAAATATTTCAGATAGCTACTGATTTTCCATGTAAGTTTATAATTTTTTTCAGTACACAATATAGCAAACAATCAACACTGTATAAATTGTCTTGCATGGTTTAATGAAATTGTAGAGTATAAGAACCTCGTGTTGATTCCAGTTCTGGTATTTCTGATGCTTTAACTTCCTAAGCAGTAAAGTCCGTCGATTATTGTTATTAACATCGTACGATAAATGGATATCTAACTATTCGTAGAGAATAAAATAAATTTCAGGTCAATCTGGATTGTCAAGTGCATCGATTATAAATAATAAACATGAATGTATTCTTTTCGTGACTTGTGAAAAGATATGATTTATCTGAGCCCTTATATTTTCTTATGGCATGGATTATATTCAAGAATATTAATTTTAAAATAATATTAACTATTATGATATACTCATTTATTTTCGGCAAGTAAAAATTATTAAAAGTCAGAAAATTTTAACTTCGTCAAAATAGTTAAAATAAATTATTCAGTTCAAGTTATAATGAAATTCTATCTTAATCATTTAAAACAACATATTAATTTTGTCATTTAAAATATTTCATTGATTTTTATATAGTACATATTTCTAATAAATTAAGGTGGTTTTAAAGAAAATAGTAATATATAATTAATAGCAATTCTTCATCTGCATTATTTTAATTTTTCAGCTGTGAATATGTAATTTACTTTATTGGTTTATTTCTATCAAAGGTTGAGTTTATGAGTTTCTTAATTATTTAACTCATGTCAGCTCAGTTTCTTCGCCGTCAAACAGGAATCTATTAATCATTAGTAAGTGATATTTAAAAAAAAAAAAAAGTGAAAAATGGTTAAAACGAGTGATTAATACTTCACACCCAATACTAATCATTCATTCACTGTACAAGATACTGCAGATTATTAAGTTAAGAAAGTAATTATTTTACTTTTATGTTAATAGGTAAATGAGAAGTTTAAACAAGTTAAAAAAATGTGTATTAATTTACCGAAACATTTTTTTAGAAAAACTTTTTTATATATGTAAAGAATTGATCGCTTTTTAAAATCAATCAATCAATTCTTTTAAATTAATTTTATTAGTTATTTTTTCTTTTCTTTAATATGCTATAAATAATGTTAGAATTATATGTTTTCAGTTACCTGAACATTAGTATAATTTAAATGAGAACTCTGGCTTTTTTATCTATTGGATCCTGAAGCAATTAATTTATGTTAATACAACTATGAAGTCTACTTTATACAAGTTATTTAGTCAATAGATTACTAAGATATTGTAAACAAATGATAATGCTAACCATCATTGATGGGAGTTTGCCATTGTTTGTCACCTACATATTTGTCTAAAATTTTGAGAATAACATTTTACTTGTAATTATATGTCAACTATTTTCTTCATCTACAATTAATTGGTAAATGCCTTTAGAAAAATGCAAACCTTCACATTCATTCAGTTGTTAATTGTAGTGCACAGATTACAATATAATACAAACTGCATTTTGCATGATATTTTTCATCTTCAAGTGTTGCTATCCTAATGAGCCATAGTACTACAATCAGAACTAAACATGGAACTTTTAAATTTGGGAATATTAAATTTAAGATGATGTTCTAATCCAGTGATGGGCAACTTGCGAATTGTGACTTCTCAAGAGGTTGTAGAAAAATTGTTGGAGGTACTACTCATATTGGATAATAAATTTTTAAGTGAAGAAACAAAAATCTAAACACTATTAAAAATACATGAAAACTGCTCAACTCATTGTTGTGCATCTGACCATTTTTGTGTTTCAACACTTCTTTCTTTTTATTTCAATACACTTTGTATAAACAATATCATAATGATGCTTGGATTATAATGCTCTCATTTCTCTAGTTCACTCAGCTTTTGTTTTCTGTGCTAGTATCCTCCTAATATTGATACATGGTATTACATTTTTGAATGTACACATTTTCTAAAACAGGCTCAAAAAGTTGTAATTGCTACAAATCAAAAGATTTACTAAAAATCAAGTATATTTTCTGTTAATATGCAGCTTTTTAAAGATCATATATCAAATTATCCAAATTGAAATAGAGTATAAAGATATATATTTGTATGTAGTAAAATGACATTACTATTACTATCTTTGTATGCTTATAATAAGATGGTAACAACATATAATGGGTCAGATAAAATTTTAGTCTGAGTATGGGGTCACAAGTGTAAAAAGGTTGCACATCACTGTTCTAATCAACTAGGCTATTTCTTAAGGTGTTTCTAGCCTGATTCAGTGAACAAAGAAATTGAACTTAAAATGTTTAGATTTATGAACATTATCTTAAATTCAGTATTTCCAAATCTAAAGATTCCAGCATCGATCCCATGTTTGCACTATCATTAGTTAGGTCAGCAACAATTGAAAAAAAAAGATAATTATACCACTACAAAAGTTGTATTATATACTCACCTGTGTCTATTTTTAATAGTCAAAAAATACTTGAAAATTTTAAATAAAGTTTGGATTTTTCTAAAGGTAATTAACAATTTATTCTAAATGAAGAAAATATTCTAACATATAATTACATATATTGTACTATCTAAACTAAATTATAAATGTAGATTAAAAGATAATTTGAATTACAAAATTCAATCTCTAATTTTATTGCTTATTTAATACAGAGATGTATTTTATATATTTATGCTTTAAATAACATCTCCACAAAAATTATTTGATACCATTACCTATTTTATGAATTACTTCTATTTACACTATCATCAATTTATCTGATGTGATGGTTATTTTAAAACAATCACATGATAAAGTTGTTTTTGTCAATATTGTAAACATTAATTAAAATTATAACAAATTTCTGCAGTAATTATATATTTTATGTATTTAATTCTAAGGTAGTGTATAATTTGCTTATACTGAATGGTTTTTATATATGTAATTAGAAGGATTTGAACTTAGAATTTTTCAGTCTATTCATCCTTCACTCTATCTCAAGCAACAGATACACATAATCGCACACATCTGAACAAGATATATGATCCCCAATATATATATATATGTTAAAACGAAGATTTGCACGGGTTAAATATATAAAATACATATTTTGCGGCTTCATCTGTGTTTAACACGGATGAACCCGCAAAATATGTATTTTATATATATATATTATGCAGAACCAGCACTCATCAGTTGGGCCAGATCATAATTTTCCACAGATTGGAAAATTCTGAGATCTATCTCTAATTACAATTAGTTTATATTTCAAAATGTGATAGATCTCTAGATTGGAAGTTATCAAAGGAACATTATCAATCCTGACAACTATTTATACTTCTGAATAATGTTAGATGTCAAGGACAATAATAAGTGAGAAAAAATATATATATATATTATAAAATAGTTAATACCATTAAATGCTGAGACATGTATTTTATCAATAGCATTAAGCAGTTTTTCAGTTGCACATGTCATCTTTGAAGTTGTGTATATAGTACATTTTCTGCGTGAGTATTTAAGTCTGTTTTCAGAAAATATATTTTATTAAAATTTAATTTAATAATCACTATTGTAATTGTTTAATTATTATTACTATTATTAAGAAAAGCCCTTATTAATTATTCATATATTGGAATAGTTGTAGATTGTTTTCTTTAAATATATTTAATAATAAAAACGTATAGTTTTATAGTTTTTAAATATGTATTAAATATTCAAAAATTAAAATTACTAAATAGTTTTGAACCAGTGCTGACATTACTTATGTTTTAATTCATTAAATTAAACAGGCCTCATGGTATAGACAGACATCTATCTTACATGCTCTTGTTCTGAGTTTGGCTGGGTGAATCTTGAAAATAAAAAAGCTTAGGGTTTTTTAAAATTATAAATATATATGTGACCTAAGTAATCATATAGATATTGGTTAGTAAATGCATATCCATATTACACAGAAGATAAATGTCTCAAATTATGATAATGCCTTCCCTATGGTGAAATAGATGTCATACTCTTATAAATGCTGAATCCATAATTTATATTCATTTTCATTAAAATAAAAATAAATAAAAGTTGTTGACAGCAGCTAAAACATAAGTTATCTAAAGTGGATGTATTAGTCTTTATACCAATGAGGTCAATTTTAGTAGCAATTTGATTAAATTATTTGTGTTATATTCTGCAATAAAACTAAATCTGTATAACTCTTGCTATTATTTGGTGATGGTACCAATTTTATTATTTTCATTTCATTTTAATAAATTAATTTTAGGGGTTATTTGAAATTATGTGCTAGTATGAATTATCTATATAATTATATTAAAAGACAGCATTGCAAGATTAATTATAAATATACTAAAAGAGCAGTATATGATTTAAATGGTTATATTTGTGTTGCACATATTGGCTTGTATGCTCATTATAAAACTAATGGTTAACTTTTTTTATCTCCAAATGTCTGCTAATAATATATGGGATATGTCAAATTATTAACTGTTATAGTTTGGGATATTCAAGCTGTATAAATTGGCTAGCAAATTTTATAAAAAAATATTTAAGAATTATCAACATTGACTCAAATTTACTACAACTACTATAATAATGTGAAAGCTAAACACCTTCAAACAGATACGCTTTAAACATGCTTACATGACAGCCAATCAGATGGAATAATGACATCACATGGGACTCTAAATTTACGCTTAAATTTGATATAATTACATTTATTAATATCATTTCATTGTAAATCAGATGATTTCGCGTTGTTAATTTATATATATAATATTTAGTGGATTAAATGTGAGGTATTTAAGCTTCACACTCTTAGTTCAAATTGCTTGAGTCTGGCTTATTTAAATAAAATTGAGGCATAGATTAAGATGGGTCCTATCCTTTTCTAATAGTTCTGGCTTGTGTTTTAGAATTTAGAGTCCCTTGTGATATCATTATTCCATCTGATTGGCTGTCACGTAAGCATGTTTAAAGCGTATCTGTTTGAAGGTGTTTAGCTTTCACGTTATTATAATATTATCTGTTTACACTTAAATTTGATATATTTATATCTACTATAATGAAATTCTTTTCTAATCATCATGGATCACACAAATTGTTCATTTATCAAAAATATTTTTTCCTACTTTTCAATATATAGATATTTATAGTAAACCTACTTTCTATTTTCAATAAATTTTCATGAAATAAAACTTTTCAAATTCATTTGGGCAATTTTAGGATGATAACTGGTATTGAATGTATGGATGTGTGTTTGTATATGACTGAATCTTATTCCCATGATAATTTGAAAATAAAACAAAATTTTGTGTTGAAATTTTGATGCTGAAATTTTTATGGAGTAACTTAGATACCGATTATTGGGTGATATTATTTACTTATGGGAACTTTTGATTTGATGTAATTAAACTTCTAGTTTATGAATAACTTGTAAACTAATGTAACATTAGAAAAAAATTATCAAAAAATGTTCCAGTTGCCACAAAATTCAGCATTTTTTAAAATACATCAAATAAATGGCAGATCTTCCAGCCCACAATAACTTTTTAGTATGCACTAAATATTATGAAATCTCACTTCTCAGTCAGATGCATAAAATCTAAGTAGATTTAGAGATTTATCATATTACTTTTTTATATAATTTGACATTTTTGTGGTAAAATCGTTTTAGTAATCTGATGCAGGTTACATGTAGTTTATGTGTCATAGTTTGCCCTTCTTTATTCAAAAGTAATCTATATAAGCACAAGTAATCAATAAATTCTAGATATTAACATCATAGATTCCTAGATTAGTTTTCTAGTCTTTAGTGAGATACATATTACTTGTTTTGTTTACATTTAAAAAAATATTAGAATATGTAAATGTTTGCATTTCAAAATTATTTTTATTGCTCTATGTATAAAATTATACTTTAAAAATATTTTTAATATGAAAAATATATATATTTAAAACATTTGATTGAAGAAAGT
The DNA here is from genome assembly GCA_028023455.1 of Epiperipatus broadwayi. Taxonomy (NCBI): domain Eukaryota; kingdom Metazoa; phylum Onychophora; class Udeonychophora; order Euonychophora; family Peripatidae; genus Epiperipatus; species Epiperipatus broadwayi. The sequence goes on along the minus strand of JAQFVV010012417.1, from coordinate 6,885,737 downwards.
AACCAACATAATCCGTCTTCTTTAATTTCTGTTTTTAAAAAATCTTAATGGTAGCAAACCTGCTCATGCAGAGATGGACAAAGGTTAGAAGAAAACCCATTTGCAATCAATCAAGTCAAAACGCTTTTAAAACTATTAACAAAGTTGAAAATAGACAGAGCAGAAAAAAATTTACTGATATTTTTATTAATAAAATGCATTATTTTCAACATTGAAATGTTATTAAAGAAAAAAATTGAGGGATTGTATAATTTTAATTTTTTTTTTCTAAATAAATTATAATACTTTAATCTATGTTAAAATTTGTTTTTTATTTAAATAATATTAATTTATTATATATATCTAAATAATATTTAATGTAACCTTATATAAATAAAGTTTTTTTTTTTAAATGCTGATTAGCGAATACCAAAAAAATATAATAAAAACTTATTCTGAGTAAAAGATAAGAAATATTTGTCAACACTACATTTAAAAAAAGATTTAATATTATAATTCAAAAAAGTAAAACTACTTTACAAATAAATAAAAACAACCATAATGAAGCACTACATACAGAAAACAAAAATATAATTAACATTCTGTAATGTGATGCCTGTTAGAGTGAAGAAAATATAAGGACATTAAGAAAAATTAGATTAATAAAATAATTAAAACTGTTATTAATTTATTTATACTATGTATGAGTATCATTTTAGATTTTATTGCAGAATTTTATAAATCATTTAATTTACCTTTTCTTTCAGCAGTACTTATAGATGATTTCAATATAAATTTAATTGATAATTTACATAGGCTTAGTCAAGTTATTTTTTATACTTTCACTATAACTTATTCTTGTCTATCGGTATTGAATCATATATTTATTAGATTAAACCAGAATTGCTTTTATTTAATTTTCTTTTCAGATCATTTTCTGGATGTACTAAACTTTTTCAACCATAGGCAAAAGATAAATACTTATTTGTATGATAATAATTTAACTCATAATGAACTAAAAATGTTATTATCTAATCAGAATTGGAACTTTATATAATTGTGTTGTTTTGGTAAACCTTTACATATGTTTTTTTTTTTTTAAATATAATGTTAAATTTATTTTTTACAGTTCACCATTTAAAAAAACATTTCAGGGTTCTTTATACCCCCATAATGAATATAACTTTCCATCATTGGAAATAAGATGTGTGTTTTTTTTTTAGATTTTAAGTTTGGTATTACACATGCTGGGTTCTTATGATGGCATAAAATGCCACATTATGCTGGGAGGTGGGGAGAATGACTGATGACCGGAAATGTCATAATAAAAATTCATAAAAAGTGCTATATTAAAAAGTCACAACTATCTATTTTTATTTAGTATCATAATTTGTTTTTTTCCTTTTTTCACACTGAATATTTCTCTCCATTATTTATTTAGATTTGAACTTTCATACTACATGTGGAATAATGTATTATTTCTGTGGTCATATTATTCTAAGTTTGTGATATCTTTAAAATAATGCCTCCTTCGCATGCAGATAAATTTTATTGATTAAGTTTGTTCGTACCTTCTTTGGAGGCATTATTTTAAACATATCACAAAACTTAGAAAAATACATTATCAGAGTAAAAAATACATTATCAGAGTAATATGTCATAACAGAAATATAACCAAAGTACTAAAAAGAGATTCTAAAGAAACTTACTTCTCAGTGACCTCACTTATTTTTCAAAATTTTAAATAATCTTAATTACATTTAACAAAAAAAAATATAATTATTTTTTTTAATTAAATTTCTATCTTTGAATAAAAACCACAATAGATCTACCTAATTATGACTTATTTTTTACTTTATACTTTCCCTCTGCCCCTCCCCCCCCCCCCAAAAAAAAAAACAACTCAATGCAATCTTATATAAAAATTAAAATAAAATTTTAATCTTTTTTAGTATTTTTTTTTATTAAGCTTTAATTTCCTTGTTTTTTTATTTAGAGCTATTTTCTACTTATTTACTTTAATTATATTCTTTTTGGAATAATATAACATTCCAACATAATTTCTTTTTATTATAATTTTAAATACATTTTTTAAATTTTAAATCTTTCATTTTCTGATAACAAAAACTACTTTAGTACTTTTTTATTATGTTATAAAATTGTATTATTGAGGCTTTTGTTAAACTTAAATTCTTCCGATATTAATAACAACACTAACCTATTACATTATTACTTTACATATATATTGTAAAATATATTTTATTTAATATTTTTTAATAAAGAATTACAAAGCTACTTCTATTATTCTGCCTCACAATTGTTCTTAACCAGCTCTCTTTCAGGTGTAAGACCGAGTGGATAACCATGAAATAGAATGACCATATCTATTTCAATATATAATATTCAAATATAAGTATATTGTCTATACTAAACAATGTAATTAGAAAAAAGTTGAACTCAGACTTTCAAGCTCTCTATCACTATAACATTCCATCTTATACAACTGATACCAATATACTTATACTTAAATATTACATATTCAGCCTATATTTTGCCCATCCCTTTTTAGTGCATTTAAATGGTCATATTAAGGTTCTATATATGAGGTATCAGAGTGGCTTAAAGACAATATGGATATTATAATAATATTGGTATCAACAAGTTTTTTGAGTGTTCCATCATTGAATTTTCAATGATATGGATGGCTGAAGGTTTGGATGGTGGAGAAGGTTGAAGGGTCTATTAAAGTTTGAAGATTTGTTATCTTAATATGAACGGAGCACTGATTGAATATATGCATGGGAGGTGGTGATTTAGATCAACTGATGAGTGCTGTTTCAGCATGAAATACATATATTGATGATTTAACTTTTTATATGTATGTTATCATGTATATCAGTTGTATAATGGAGTGCATAGCTATAGAAAGTTTGAAAGTCTGAGTTCAAGTCCTTTACATATATAATTCACTTATATTTTAGACATATAATTGCAGATACTGGTGAAAGAGGAATAATATGTTAATAGATCCTAAGTTGAATTTTGACTAATCAAGTTTTTTCAATTAATCTAAGTCTTATATATCTCTTCAAATGCTATATGCTACAGCTTTGAAATTATTGATATATATTACATGAATTTTATTTTACACATGCATATCTTGTAATAAACATATTCACAACAATCTGTAAAGTGCATAATTAACTACAAATTAATGCTACATAGTATTTAACAAGCTATTTGAATATTTCACCTAATTTTTAGAAAAGAACTGATTGATAGAAACATAGTTTAGAAAGTATGAGCAAATTTTTTTAATGACATTTTAAAATATAATAACGAGCCATTAATTGTAAATAAGGTCATATAAAATTTTAGAGAAGGAAGTTTGAAGATGAAGTTTACCATTCACTAATATAAATAATATTATAATATATCTGAACTTTATTTAAAAAAAACTTAAATCTATGCCTAAAATCAAGTGAAATAATTTCTAACTTAATAAACAATAATTAATAATTATGTATTTATTAAAAAAGTATTGTTTTGACTAAAAAGTAGGGGCTTACTTTTTTAAGCATTATTTTTGTAGAAATGATTAACCTGTAAAATAGAAAATATTATTGCCAGGTTAACTATTTAATTTACAAACAGTACAAAAAAGAAAAAAAGATTTGAGTAAAATCACGAAGTATATTAAAAGCATAAAAATATTGAGAAAGTTTAAGCCAAAAAAGGGCATATAGTTTAAAGAGAAAAAATAACCAGTTTAGAAAAAATAGTAATTATAATAGTTTCTGAAGAAGGGATTAGCAATAAAATAATATAAAATGATTGAAGAGAAAAGTAAGAAAAGATATATAATAGATGATGACGGTATTGATATATCTACTCCAGATATGAGAACTATATATAATTATATTTTGAATTTGGGTTTTATGTTATATATTTGTTTCCAGATAAAGAATAAACATTTCGGAAAAGGATTTGTGATCGTGTCAAGATAATTAATTGGAAATAATACCAGAGTAAAAAATTGATATTTATATATATACGTTGCAGTTAAAAAATAAAATTAAAGTAATAGAGAGATAAAACAGTGAGGATTGCCAATTTCTCTACACGCTTTGTGTTAAATGCTTAGCCAGAGCCAGCACTTAAAATATCTCTGTCAGGAACCCCTTCCCAAACCCCTCTACCATGATTTCGTGCTTTGGCACTCCTCAGAGAGGTGTCAGGGTAGGTTCAGACACTAGATCTAAAAATACCAACCCAAAGCCAGCATTTAACTAAAAGTTATCTATTGAGTGGAAAATCTAAAATTTTCAGACATCTACATGTCTTCAAACCCAGCTATCCATCTCAAATAGCTATATGGGGCTGATAGATCTTCAGCCATACCATATAGTAGTTGTCTTAGCAATATAAAAATTGCATAAGACTTATGGCAGAGACTATAAATAGTAAAAATAAGAGTCATAGATCACATGACCCTATCTCTTAAGCTTATAAGTTATAAAACAATGAGGATTGCCAATTCCTCTACAAGCTTTGTGTTAAACACTTAGCCAGAGCCAGCACTTAAAGTATCTCTGTTAGGAACCCCTTCCCAAACTCCTGACCATAGTTTCATGCTTTGGCACTCCTCAGAGAGGTGTCAGGGTAGGTTCAGACACTAGATCTAAAAATACCAACCCAAAGCCTGACACCTCTCTGAGGAGAGCCAAAGCACAAAACCATGGTCAGAGGTTTGGGGAGGGGTTCCTGACAGAGATATTTTAAGTGCTGGCTCTGGCTCAGCATTTAACACAAAGCTTGTAGAGGAATTGGCAATCCTCATTGTTTTATAACTTACAAGCTTAAGAGATAGGATCATGTGATCTATGACTCTTATTTTGACTATTTATAGTCTCTGCCATAAGTCTTATGCAATTTTTATATTGCTAAGACAACTACTGTATGGTATGGCTGAAGATCTATCAGCCCCATATAGCTATTTGAGATGGATAGCTGGGTTTGAAGACATGTAGATGTCTGAAAATTTCAGATTTTCCACTCAATAGATAACTTTTAGTTAAATGCTGGCTTTGGGTTGGTATTTTTAGATCTAGTGTTTGAACCTACCCTGACACCTCTCTGAGGAGTGCCAAAGCACGAAACCATGGTCAGGGGTTTGGGGAGGGGTTCCTGACAGAGATATTTTAAGTGCTGGCTCTGGCTAAGCATTTAACACAAAGCTTGTAGAAGTATTGGTAATCCTCATTGTTTTATAACTTACAAGCTTAAGAGATAGGGTCGTGTGATCTATGACTTATTTTGACTATTAATAGAGAGATACTTTTTTTTTACAAAAAAAAGGTAGGAAGGAGTTGTGTAATACTTAACAAAGTCAGCAGTGTTTCATCGAATGAAGTAGTCAGAAAATCTTTGACAGAACAAAGCAGAAAAAAATGCAGATAAGAAAAAGAAAACTAGAAGTGACAAAATTACACGTATCTTAGTTGTAACAGAAATAAAATTGTTTATATAAAAGAAGTTAATTAAAGTAAAAAACAAATTCTTGGATATATGAATTTTTGTGTACAACCATTTATAATTTAATAAAAAAAAGTTGCTTATACATAATTTGATGACGCACAATCACTCACAACACACTTATATGTCTAGATTATATGTAAAGTTAAACAGACTCATTACGTTCAATACATGTGAATCATTGATCAGTACTACAAATTTATTAATAAAACTTTTTTTTTTTCAAATCCTCATTTCAATAGAAAATTTGAGTGATCTATTCGCTGTTTTTAATGTACGACTTGTGAAGCATACAGTGCTGTCTTTAACAAAAGTATAGCATCAGTGAACATTATATTTAACTAATGAATCTGTTATTTTTTTTAACACAGACGATATACTAACTATTTAGAAACGACAATAAGGGAAATTGTATTTAAATAATCTTATGTAATGCTAAATTATTTCTCTGACCATTACGATTTATTTATTTTTTCCAGAAGCCAGAGAATTGTATATATTGTAATATAAATGTTTCAAATTGTAATTAATTACGTTGTAAAAGATTTTATAAATACTTTCAAGGCTTGCAAATGTTGCTGTAAAATAAATAATTCTATTTAATTCTATTTTAATTAGAAAGAATTTGAACTCAGACTTTCAAGCACCCTATAGCTATCCACTTTATCTTATATATCCGATACATATAACCACGTACATGTGAAATAGATCAATGATCTCCAATATATGTATTTTGTGCTGAATCAGCATTCATCAGTTAATCCAGATCATTTATCTCTCACACAAAATATGTATATTGGAGATCGTTTATCTTTTTTATATGTATGTAATCATGTGTATTAGTTGCATAAGATGTAGTGAGCTTGAAAGTCTGAGTTCAAATTCCTTCTATTTGCATTAAGTAGTATAGACAATACTATTATATAAATTCTAGAGTGGCACAATTTAACTTTAAAAACATTTCTGTGGTAATTAAAGCTGTGTAATATCAAGATAGAATTTAAATATTGACAGATTCTAAAGAATATTTATCAAATTGAATCAGCAATGATTAGACCATATCAATGAGAGGACTAAGATGATTAACATGGATGAGAGTTTAATGATACTTGAGATTTTCTTTCCCAAACTTTTCTAAAAGTTTTATGGGAAGTTTTTTAGGAACTTAAATGAAAAGCAAAAGTATAAAAATAAGATTCTATCAATATTTATTTTTTTAAAAAATGATATTTCAGAGCTTTGAATGTTTCCAAAGTTATCAAATAAGAGCAAAAAATTAGCATAGTGATAAATGTAAGTATACTAAGGTCAGAATCAGTGATTTTAAATAGGAGAATAGAAATACTGACAATAGTGAACTAGAAAGTATTGATAATAATATTATTAATATGGACATAGACATTATAGATAAAACTAAAAGTACAATAAAACTTGAATAAAATGCTTTTAGTAAAGACAATTTATAATTAAAGACAAATATCCATTTTATGGCTATAGCAAGAAATTTGGTGATAAAAAGACACCCTTTGATTCCTCTTTGAAGTCTTAAAAAACTAAACAAAGCAAATTTCCAATGTCCACTTTATATGTGCTTGTTGTTTCAGTTGTTATTACTATATGATTATTTATAGAGTATACAAACATGTATGAGCTGTGTAGTGATTTTATTGACTTTTTACAAATGAATTTATGATCAGCAAACACCAAGTCATTCTTCTCAGTTGATTGAAAACTCTTAACTGAAATATCAGTTGAGAATTTTTGAAGGCAGAATGATGTGTGAATAATTTTTTTAAAATAACTGTTTACAATCATAACAGATAAACCTAAATTATGGCCCTTATTTCCAGATGGCTTTAATGTCACAAGCCAAGTTCTGTAATTAGTGACCAAAGGCAAAGGATGCTTAAAATTTCCTGATTGTGGACCCAGTCTGCCATTTAATGATAACTTTTTATTTAGATACTACAACTACAGATCACTTTCAAGTAAAGAAAGACAGCATGAATTGGAAAAAGAACTGCCTAATATTAAATGGAATATTGTTCAAATTTGTCAAGTTAGAAAAAAAAATGAATAGACAATTAATTTAAACAGTGGACATGTATAATACTTCAGTCACAAATATTGGAAGCATAAGTAAAGTAGGATTCATTCTAAAGAAAAAGTGGAAAAACAATACTGTGGACATTGATGACATATCAGAAAGGATAGCAAGATTAACTATTCAATTTAATAAAAAATACCAAAATGCAGATAGTTAAGGTTTATGCCCCGACAAGTTCTCATTGTATTGAAGAAGTAGAGAATTTTTATTTGGATGTATGATAAACCCAAACAACATTTTGGTATTGTTGTAAGAGAATTCCTTGTTAAAATTGGTAAATGATTGAAATATAAAAATTTTGTCAATAAATTTGGTTATGGTGAATGAAATAAGAGATGATATAAAGTTGTGGAGTTCATAGAAAAAGAAAAACTTTATATTATAAATTATTTCTTTGAGGAAAATTGCTAAATATTAATGGACATGGAAGCATCTAAATGAAAGTACAGCAGAAATTGATATTTTGACTAACAGAAAATATATATTTTAATATTGCAATGTTCTTAATAAATTCAATAGAGAAAATGATTATGGAGTAGTTAGATAAAAATGCAAAATTAGAGAAACAAAAATTATTAAGAAAAACAGTATTCACAATTGATATTGTCAATAATCAGAAACATTCCAATAGAACTTGCAAATAGTTTTAAAATATTAACAAATTTTAAAAATGATTAAGATTTGAACAAAATCAATAGGTAAATAACTAATATACTATTAAGAATTGCAACAAAGATAGTTGGTGCAATTATGAAGAAAACAAAAAATATGAAAATATATAAAAATGATTTATTAAAAGAGATTGAATATTTAAAATTTTGTAAAATAGTACAACAAAAAGTTAATAGTTATAAGAAAATACAATGGTAAATTCACAATGAAAGTTATAGATATGAATAAAAGTATCAAAAGTGTAAAACAACATTTTGGTATTATTAAGAAACTTATTTCTGCAATAAAAAAAAAAGATTGAACTACTATTAAAAAGAAAAATGATATCATGAAATGTGTGGAAAAGTTTTATAAAAGATTACTTAGCAAAAACCAAAGAAAAAATATACCCTACAGTTACCACATCTTCTGAATTGCCTAGGATTTTTAATGAAGAAGTGAGACATGCAATTAAATATATGAAGAAAAAAAAGTTTCAAGTAATGATGGAATTATAACATATCTCAAAAGAAGAAGGTGAAAAAATAGAAAAATTGTCTTGTGTCAAATTATGTAACAAATATCTAAATGATAATCATATATCAGGTAAGAGGGCAAATGCAACATTAGTATTAATATTTAAAAAAAGGATGATAAAAATATTAGAAATGATAGAACTATCAGTCTTTTATTAGTTATATACAAATTTTGACCAAGGTAATTACAATTCATCTACCGTAAACTTTGCATTTAAACCAACCAAAAACATACTTGAATTTAAAAGTGTTTTTAGCATAATGAATCACATCCAAATATTGAAAAAAGTTATAACAAAGAACCAAAAAATATAAATTGGCATTATGCTTTGAATTTTTTTAATTATGAAAATGTATTTAATTCTATAACCATTTTTGCAATGATTAAAACATTGGATGATGAAGATAAAGATCCAGGATGTTATCATATTCTGAAGAATATTTATCAAAATGCAGCAGCAGTGATTAAATTACAAAAAGATCTAGATAGATTAAAGCAATAAACATCACACGATCACTATGACTTGCACTGGCAATACTGTATGGATAGTTTTGCCTGTTCAGATAGATTAAAATTGAGTAGAATATATGACAGGGTGACTCCATATCTCCAAAACTTTTACAGTTTTGCAAAAGGTACTTTGTGGTTTAAAATGGGAATGCTAAGAGAGAAAAAGTAAATAATTTAAGTCATCTAGATTTTGCAGATGATGCAATTGGTTTTTGCTTTTGTAAATAATGTTTCAGATCTTCAGGAAATATTGCAAGTAAAAAAGTAAAACTAAAGATAATACTAAATAGACTAAAATAATGTTCAAAGGAGTGCCTTGAAAGAAAAAAATAAAAATTGATAATGATGAATTAGATGAAATTAACAACTACAAATGCCTTGATCAGATTAAATACAAATAAAAACATAATGGATAAAATTCATTATAAAATTAAACATGGATGAAATGCTTTTTAAAGAAATAACTTAATGTAAAAAGTATTACCTGTGTTTTAATGAGAAAGTTTTAAATAAATGTGTTTTATCAGTTCTTAATTCTGGATTTAAAGTTATAAATGCTGACACACTCATAAGAAAAGCTAAAAATTGAATACAAATTAATAAAACAAAGGCAAAACTCTCCATACAGTAGTGCCACCCTGTGCCAAACAGAGTAATCAATGGATGCCAGAAGGCTTGTGCATAAAATCCCTATCTAGTGCCTACTCATCCAATATCCCCAGATTAGTTACTGGCTTGTGGCCATCATCAGTGAGGAGCCTTGGATCTGAGAGCACTGCACCAAGATCTTAAGATCTAATGCAACCCTCTAGCAGCCATCTTTTAACTCTACTTTACTACAAAACTCATAGGGATATTGGATGAGTAGGCATTAGATAGGGATTTTATGCACAAGCCTTCTGGAATCCATTGATTACTCTGTTTGGCACAGGGTGGCACTACTGTATGGAGAGTTTTGCCTTTGTTTACAACAATTATGTTCTAGTATAGAGAAGGTGATCGTGTCAAATTAATAAAATTGAGGCTAAACCGATTCAAGGGCCTTTTAAAGTGTTTAGCTTTCATTTATTAGTTTTCATTTAATTTATAGTTTTTCTTATGAGTGTATCAATACATATAACTTTAATTTATAATTATCTAAGAAAAGTTGTTTAATTTTTATAATTATGGGTCTGTAACTTGGATACTTAAGAGAAAAGAAATGTAATAACTTCATCCCACTCAACAAAGTATGAAGAAATTTTTAGTAAAAATAAGAAGAAAAAAACTGAAATGAAATACATGGGTGATAGAACAAACAGGTATTAATGATCTCATTGAATGAATTAAAAAATGAAACAGGTCTGGGATAGATGTAATAGCAGAAGATATGATAGTAAATAAACAGTTAAAAGTGTAAACAGCATCCCAAAACTTTGTAAAAAGCTCTATAGAGATCACATGTGAGATGGATATATAAAATAGTGTGTTGGGGTAGTGTCAAAAAGAAAACTAGAAACACTGGATTAAACTTTGAGAGACATCTTCAATCTGCAGTGGAATAGTAATTATCAATAATAATGAAACGTTTTAACAAATGTATTCTGTCAATGCTTATTTCTAATTCTAATATTTGAAAATATAATACAATAATGAATGCAAAGATTAAGAGCACACTCTGAAATATGAAGAGAAGCATGTGATATTAAAAAGGAATATTCAAAACAAAATATATAGGTAAAAGAGCAAATAGATATCACTAAATTATTTTTAAAAAAAGATTTAAATTAACATGGATGAAACATGTTTCTATAGGCTATGACAGCTAAAGTCCTAAACTGAATCTCAAGAAATTATAATCCTCAAAGAAAGTACATATGAAATTGATAAAAAAGTTTGTTAGAGTAATATTTAAAAAAACCTTATGGAAGTAAACTAAATTTTAAAATAGTTTTATCCTTTGATAGATTAATAAAAAGTTGAAAGTGATAAAAAATAGTGGTGTGACTTAGCCATGTTAAATGTCCATTTTATATAATTCTTGTGTTTTTCCAGCAGTTTATTACTTTTTTCTGAACATTTTTCCAATAGGATTTATTTTTCTTTTAGTACATTGTTCTTAATTAATTTATTGGATGAAATTTTATCAAATAATGAGTTTACTGGAGTTTTTAAAGATGATGCATATGCTTTTATTAGTATTTCAAAAGATAATTGTGAAACAATGCTGTAAAAATTTGAGAATGAGGACAAAAATAATTGAAAATAAAAAGTTAGCATTAAGCCACAAATTATTCTGCACCAGAGTACACAATTTTATTGTATGCCATTCAATAAAAGATGTAAACAAACAAATAAAAATGTAAATAAACAAAAAAAATTAAATTTAATACATTTTACAATGCATGAGCAACAATTTTTTCATTTCTGACTACTATACATAATCACATTAAAAAAATAAATTAGAATTTATAAATATATTTTACAATATGTTTCAACATCCATACATGATCATATTTATAAATAGTATTCCTTCAGTTTACCTTGAGAGCACATACATTTTATTTTTTCTTTATTATCATTTTCAAATTTGACATTCACTATATTGCATAATAAAATGTTTTCTAAGTTTAGTGCTAAAAGTTTTACACAATTTTAGAACATACAAAAATTTGATACTGACTTAAAATGTCAAAACAATTGTAAAAATCCTAATTCTTTCAGTAACAATACCACTACTATGCTCCATAAGAAAAAAAAGTTATTGAAAAAAAAAAGAATATTGCCCAGTGTTTATTTAATACAATAATATCAGACAATTCATCACTTTCTTTTCTTAAAAAACAAAAATACAGTACAGTTAATTTTTTTTTTATTGTTATTGTTTGAATGATTAAATTAATGAATACCTACTCAGTAAAATAAATGTAAATATGTCCCTTCAATTTATTAATAATAATTATTATTTTAAAATTTTATTTATAATTTTAAATTATATATGAATACTATATATATAAAGTGTCTGTGCTATATATATATGTGTGTGTGTTGAAAAGTACTATATACTTGCAGTTCAATAAAAAATATATATTCCATTTTAATCAAAGTTTATCAATAAAGCATGAACTATTGTGTGTTATATATGTTTGTATGTGGTGGATGTGAGGCATGGAACAAAATATAAACTAGTTCAAGACTCCATTGTAGTTTTATATTTCATTATAATTGTGCTATCATTTGAATTTTGATAAATAAAGAAATCCACTTAGTATAATTTTTTAATCAATTAACTTTTGCATTATATATATATATATTAATTTATCAAAAGAATGAATGTTTAATATATATATATATAGCATTTAAATAAACTAACCTGTTTGTGTGTCTGTGGAAAAATAAAAACGTTTAATATAAATTTATGTTTATGTATTTTTAGAAATAATATATTTTTGTAAACATAACTCTTTTAAGTGTTATTTTTTTAAAAAAGGTAAATATATTTACCACTGTATTCGTTTAAAAAAGTCTGGTTAAATTCATACTAAGATTGCACGCATTTGATCTCAATTATAAAAATATTATAAACTTAAATATAAACTTTACTTATTAAATATCTTATATTTATAACATTAAAAAATAACTTTTTAGCTTCCTTTGCATTTTAGGTTTACTAATGGTTCCACGAATGTTACTCATTATCTCCTATATTCATCTTTGCTACCATATAAATAGTTTTTGCGGTATAATAGACTTTATATACTGGCCAAAACCATAACTACATTAAAGTAGTTTTACATAAATAAATTCATAATCTTCACCTTATTATAATGATGTTAGTCCATTCCAAGTTATATCAGACAAAACTACAAGTGACATAACAGCACCATCATAAGGCATGTTGCTAATTACATAAAGAGTTATTTCTCAAAGATCATAGGCTATACACTCAATAAATTATCTATACTGAAAAACCATATTATTTGATTTCTATAAATTAAGATTAATTAAAGAAAAGTTATTTAAATTAAATGATTCTTACAATAATTGAAATTATAACATTAATGTGTAATTTTGAATATTAGTGAATAAAATAATGTTATGAAAATTATGATTGACTTTGTTTTATTTTACCTTAATAGAAATTGTTTGATAAGAAAAGTGCATGCTCTAGGGGATAATGTAAATTAGAATACCTATTTTATAGAAAATGAAAATTGATAAAGTTAAAAAAAAAACTTAGATGACTGTGATTATATATAAGGAGAGTTAAGGAATTAACTGAAATTATTTCTGTGGATTAAAAGACTATATATAGTAGTTTAATTACCATTATATTTATTGTTATTACAATATATATATATATATATATATATATATATATATATATATATATATATATATATATATATATATATATATATATATATATATATATATATATATATATATATATTCTTAGCACTTACATACCTATCAATATAATAACTTTAAGGATGATAATGAACATTATTTAAAAACAAATCAATGCTATAATTAGTTTTACAATCTTACTAAAAATATGAATCTATTTGATTTAAAACTGATTAAATTTTCAATGTTTGATTATTTAAAAATTGTAATTCTGTTGATAAACACTTATTATAACTAATTATTTTTAAAAAATAATTCTTACTAAAGATATATCAAATTAATGACATCACATCAGAATATAATGAAACATCAAACTACAACTAAAAAATTATTAAAGAAGTCAATATTCCAGATTCTGCTTAAAAAAGTATAATTTTTATTGGAAACTTTCTCTGTTTTCTGATGTGGATGCTTCAAAAGAAAAATGATAGTTCATCCGCTCTGGAACTGTCCAGTGAAAGAATATCTCTGCATGATGATAGATAATTAAAATATTTTTGCTAAACAGACTTTTGTCTTTAAATTGTAAAATATAGTGAAGAATTGTTTTGATTTGGAAGACTATGTAATAACATTTTTTAAAACTAATAATTATTATATATGTATACATTACAGCTATTTTTTGAACATTTTGGAGAATCAATTTTATTCTATGGTTCTAAGAAGCTATCATTTTTAAGATGATAATATTTTAATTTAAACAACCCATTCATTCAAATATTAGTTTGAAAAATATAATAAAGTAGTTATATAATTTAGTGATTCCTCTCAATCATGAAAATTTAATTACTTATAAACTTTAGCAGTCATTTTTAAATAATGTGACAAATAAATAACCTTTGTTAAAATTAGTTGGAAAATTTGAGAATTTTTTAATTAAAAAAGTTTAATATTTCATATATTTTTATACCAAATAGATATTATTTCATGCAAATGTTATTTTTATATTATAATAATAAAATTATTCCCTGGATTTTTATAAATTAATTTAATATTTGTAATTTATAATCATTAGTGACATTTATTTTATTTTTCACATTGAGGGGTTAAATGAACACCAGTTAATATCTAATCTATCCAATTTGCTTGGCAGTGAAAATATTTATCAATATACTTCAGATCATGTGACCACAGAGAAAATGAATTATGGGTCTTTATTTTTTTGTGAATTTGACACATTACTAAATATAAATAGATATCAAGAAATAAATGTAAAAAAAGTCAAAATGAAATTACAAAAAATAATTTTGTATTAGTTTCGTGATTTTTTTAAGGATAAAATTTTATCATAAAATTAACATGAAAGTTATTTTATCATAAAAACATGTCACTGTGTTTAATACCAAAGATAGAATTTTGAATAGATTAACTAAAAAAACATCTAAAACAGGTGTTAATAAAAAGAGTTCATTCAGCCATAAGATTTTATTTGGTTTGATGGTATACATTTTTTAAGAAAAAAATTTACAGTACAAATGTCATGGGAAGAAATTAAATAACAATTGTAAAATTTTAAAAATGATTATAAATATAAATAATATTTATTTTCTACTTTTTGTACTTATTTCAAATTTTTAATGAAAATACTATTTAAAAAATTACCATTAACCTAAGTAACAAAATCCGCATTTTATCATATTTCTTTAGTAAACTAAATATTTCCAAAAATTATTATAATTCATCAATAACATTTTAGAAAATAAATTCCATTTAATTATAAAAATCCTCAGCCTATTTTTCCAATTTCCATGTATTTTACTTTGGTTTGATGTAATTCAAACATTAAATTTAAGGGAAAGACATTTAATTTTTGATTGTACTTTTGGTTTGTACTTTTTTTTCTTGTAATGGTAAATAAGATTTTAAATAAAATCTTACAACTTTGTGCATTAATATTTGAAATTGGAATAGCTTTATATTTGAATTTCAGCAGTCCAAAAAAGGGTACTGTCTGTTAAGTGTTTAATGAACTCCAGTCACTAAACTATTTATTTTTTAATAATGATAATACTCTATATACTTCATATGCAATGAAATCTTAGCTGCATTAAAAGAATATATATAACATTACAAACACGTAATTAATTATAATAATTTTTAAGATGTACAGAAAAAAATGAATTATTAAACAGTTTGACGTGTTTATTAAACAAAAATTTAATTTAATTAGAACTTGTCTATGAATTTCTAAAAAAAGCAGACCGATTTGTAAAATGAGTTTGTATTGTTATTTCAGAAAAGATATCTTTTGAACAAGATAAAAAAAATGTTGCTATAAACGTATTCTTATTAATGATTACATGAAGGATTGAAGAATTGACAATAGATATAAAGCATTAATTCAAAGAAAAGGTTAAGAGATTTTACACAATTGCAATAGCATTAAACTGACATGAAGACATAGTTAAAACAGTTATACTAATTTTTACTCAAAGTATAAATGAAAATGTTGAGATAAAAGAAGCATTACATGTGCTAAAATACTTAAAACATTGAAATATGAAAAAAAGTATTTATAAATGTGCCAGGAGCAATGGATGTTTAAACTTGAATTGGGGGTTGTTGTCAGCAATTACAATAGATGATGTGGAAAATATAATTAATATAAATACTGGATTTATTGGGTATTTAATAAATTTGTTTATAATAAAAAAACATTATAAAACCTATATAGTTCTATTGCATAATATACTAGCAAGCATTATGGGGAAAAAATTTATTATTTAATTTGTTTATATCAACTACAATCTCAAGAGTAAAATTTATTTGCAAAATTTGTTTGAGACATTACCAGTTTGGATCATTTTTTAAAGAAATCAAAGATGAATATGATGATTATTTGGTAATTAAGTTGAGAAAATGTTTTTAAAAGATTGCTCAAGTTTAGAAGAGAAATTGATATTTATGTGAATGAAAAATTAAACATCAGACCCCAAATGATTGCAGCAACTTGTTTTTTAACAGATATTTGCCAGAATCTTAGCAATTTAAATAAGAGCTAAAGTCATGATTAATTATTTGAAAGTCATATGATTAAATTTGATTCCCACTCCCCATTTTTGATATCATGAAAGTTTGCATAAAAATGTGATAAATTTCTCTACTAAAGATTATATATATATACATTAAAATTTTGTGAGAAGTTATTTCGAAAAAATTTATTGACTTCAAAGAGACTGAAAACAAAAATGTTCAAATTATTTTAAATTCCTTCAATGTAATTATTGCTGAAGTTAATGAAGATGTTTAATTAAAAATAATAGATTTTTGTGTGAATAATACATTGAAAGCATTATATAAAAATGAATAATTAATTTAGTTTGATTTTCTATTATTAGAATATAAACTTTCAAAACTAAAAGTTTACCCTCAAAAATAATATTTATTTTGGAATTACATAGTTTTGTGAAAAAAATGAAACATGTAAAATCAAAATTTAAACTTTATATCTGCATAATTTTTTATATGTAGTACTTATCGTATTAAACTTAATGTTGCAAAAATTAGTAAATATAAACAATGGCCCACATATTATTATTTTTTCCTACTATATATTGTGATCTTTTCAGAATTTATTTAATAAAAATATACAGGTAATAATTAAATGTGAGTTATTTAATTTGTTGGAGGGCATTAAATTCCAGACCTTTTAACTGTTGGAGATTAAGTATTCTGTTAGAAAATTTATTTTCTTTGGAGAAGCATCCTTTAAAAAAATTATCAATTCTATAAGAGAGCTTGAGGATTCCTGATATAGAATTTTGCAGTTGTAAATTAGATAACAATAATAAAATAGGTGTTTTGCTCTCTATATAATAAAAATTTGGAACGTAATTAATGAGTTTAAAAAAACAGTCATAAACTACTTCCTTATAGTGAAAATTAATTGTCAGATACAGTGCTACTATTTATATGACGCCAAAAATTGTTGGATACTTTCAATCCTGATGATAATAATTCAATAATATGTAGATGTTAGAAAGATGGTAGCTGCTAAGAAAGTCTTTTTAAAAACAGTATTAAAAATTAGATAAGTATACCTAGAAAATAAAAAATTGAAAGTGAACAATTATAATTTTTTAAAATATATATTTTTATTAATTGCAACTAATGCAATAAAAGCAACCAGTTTAAGAATATTATTTTGTTTTAAAATTATGTACATAAAAAATGAGTGTTGCTAATAATATAAGAGCTTAAGTGCTTTATATATTATTATTCTAAGAGCAATATTTTTTATTAGTAAGATTGATCTAGTAGCTGTAAATGAAAAATATACTGAAACACACTTTTTTCCCCCTATATGTCAAATGCTTTGACCGGAAAGCGAACTCGGGCCAGCTTCTTGGAAGGCAGCTATGCTGACTACTACTAGGCCATTAACGCTTGACAAAAACATACATTTTGAGAATAAAAAGTAAGAAATAACTATGGATAATTATATAGCAATTGAAAAAAACCATGATACAATTATTTTTACAAGTAAGTAAAAAATTGCTTTTGCAGTATTTGTTACTCAGAAGATATTAAAGAATATCATTTGAATATTTTCTTTGAAAATTTATGCTGTAAAATTAATTATCCTAATTAAAAGAAAACATAGCATTTTGAAAAGTGATTGATTTTTTTTTTTTTTGTAATTACATCTTTAAAATATTAATTAAAATATTCTTAAATAATAATACAAAATTAACTATGACCTCACAAAAGTAAAAATAAAATCTGCGCTATGCTTATGGCAACTTGAGTAGCAATAATTAGGGGGGGGGGGACTTACAGTTTTGACTATTTAACAATTTTTTTCAGAACTATATTTGACAAAAAAAAAAACTGGTATTAATTATTTCAAATATATACACAAATATAGGTATATCATTAGCTGAAATTTCAAGTTGAAATGTACAGATGCTGTTTTAATCAGTTTTTTTGTTTCATAGGTAGTGTTGGTGAAGTAATACAATATTGTGGTATATTGATAAGATCTGTTTTCTACATATATATATATATTGTGTGAGTGTGTGTATAAGCATTAATGTATTTTATAGCAATGTTTTATATGTATATGCAAACAAATGTACCTTATTGGTACAGAATTTATTAAAATTTTGTAAAGTTATAAAACTGTGGTGCTAAAATCTACTACTAATAATTAAATCTCATCAATTGTTTGTAGAAATATAGATTATTGTCTTTTAACTCATTCTACTTTCAGGCAGAGAGTGTAGCATCCATACAATATTGAATGATTAAATATTTAAAACTTCATCATAATTTACTTCATACTTTATCATTTAATATATCTTAAGTTTGGAATTTTAGATAAATGGGGTTATGTGTTGTGTGGATTATTCCTAATACTTATAGACATGTGATGGCTAATTTTTAATGTTATATGATATTTTGAGTGTTTGATATAATCTACAATTTGATATAATTAATGTATGTAAGCATACATATACTTATATAAAAACATTGATCTTTATATATACTAATTAATAAAAACTAATTAATACAATGATATTAATATGTATAACAATATACTGGCCTCTATTATCAAACTGATTTCATAAATTAAAAAATGACTATTTTCTTTTGCTTTTCCTAATTTTTATAAAGATAAAATAATCTGACAAATAGTATTAAACAGAAAAATGTTTAATCTAAATTTTCTTTTAATAAAACATGTATTAATTATTATACAAATTTAGCATTCGATTATTTCTCTATAAGGATATCAAAACAAGCAGAAATTAATGATACCTTGTGAAGTTAAATGATTAGCCACATTGAATAAGACTTTTCTAATATTAAGATTTGGAATAGATTTTTGTTCTATTTAATGCTATTTATTGATAAGCCATCCTTTTTTAAAAAAAAAAAAAAGCTAAGGAAAAACAAATTAAAATATCTATTTTTATTTGCAAAGTAGATTTGGTAACAGACGGCATTATATTAATATAAGCAGTAATTGGACAGTGTTTGTGCGTATATATATATGAATGTGTTTTTGAAATAATTAATATAATGCATCTGTCAATTACTGGTAAAGTATCTGTGACAAAAATTGTTAATGAAACTAAACTGTAACTGTAAGAAACAAAAATTAATAAAAAACATAAAAACAAAAATTGTAACTAAGGAATGCGATGTGTTAAAACACAGCATTAATATTTAATATATTTATGTTATTATATACTTTTTGTTATAGTCTATTATAAATATATTGAACAGATAGATATATTAGAAAAAATCAATTACTTTGTTTTTAAATGATACAGATGAGAACAATTAAATAAACAGCAAAGCACCTTTTTTTTCAATTAACAGCAGTAATCAGGGGGAGGTAAATAAAATTCAAACTGAAGCCCATGAGAGAAAAAAGTGAAGGCTACTGCTTTAGACTACATCTGTGTAATGTAATAGCTTCAATTAACATAAAAGTCTTAACAGCTGAAAAGACTTTTAAACCTATCAATTATCATTCAAATGCAAAGTGCACAATTAGCTATTTCAGTACTCCGTCAGAAATTGCAGCTTTAAAACATGCCCCCTCCCCCTTTGTTTGTTTTAAACATTCATGAACAGTTGAAATAGCTTTTATCACTTGAGAAATAATTTTATTCACTTGAGAATTGATTTTATACCAGAGTGAAATTTAAGATTATTAAAGTTGTCAAAATTGATAAAAGATAAGACTGTAAATAAATAATAATAAAAATATTCAGAACATATTGACTAATTTGTTAATAAAGAACTGACAAAATAAATTTAAATGAAAGCTTTCAAACTTAAAATTTTTAAATAAAATAGTTTTCAAAACAATAAATATATATAACATGACGAAACTAAGCATAATATTCATTTTAGAATAAATATATAAAAAAAATACTGTTATAACAATTTGAAGTCGGATTAATGAAATAAGATAACTTACTATTTATTAATATGAATTTCTTGTCTTATTAAAAAAATATTGGCAATATAATGCTGTTGTTTGTAATTATATGTTTATCTATTTTCAACAATCTAATTTAATTAATTGTTAAATGTTTTTGAGAAAATAATCTAGTTGGTTAGATCATTATCTTAATCCCGAGTTAGCACTGTCATCGGTCAACCAGCAACACCTGAAGAAAGTAATATCACTGGAAACATTGTTTCTACATCAATGTCTGTGGTGTTAAAAAAATAAGAGCTTATTGTTAAAGAGTTCATAAGATGTTTGAACATGGGAAGTGACATAATTAATGAATTTGAGGTCCACAATCTGCCACTCTACTAAGCTGCACCTAATCAAGCAATGCTGATATTCTTATCTATAGCTGAACGTATTTGAAAAAGTATAAATAATTCTTGAATTTTTTTAAAAATAAAAATGATGGAAATAGTCCGATTTTTAACTACAAATAAAATATCATCATCAGTAAGTTTCAGACAAATATTTAACAGTTTGTGTAATTATTTATAATTACCCAAATTGGATAAAGAAGGGTATTATCTATAATATTTTTATAATTATAGTTTAAGATTATCACTACCATGAAAAACACTGCATGAGAAAAGAATATATAAAGAAATATTAAGTCAATACTCAAGTTCTCAGAGAAATAACTTTGAAGAATATTCACATCTCACCCATTATTCAAACATGGCCTGCATATGCTCAATAATGTTTTACTTAAATAAGTGATAAATCATAAAATATATATTCTCAAGTGAGTATTTGCTTCTATGAATTGTCTAAATTGGAGTATTATCATCTTGAAAAACAATGATTGATGCTGCAGTGTGGTAATATGTCAAATATTATAAGTATGGTGAGAATGATAAAAGTATATTAAGACACACTTAGCAGAAGTCAGTAAATATAATCAAGGCAGCAAAACATTTTAAAAATATTGATGTCATTATTGACATAGTATTTTAAAATAGCAAAACCATTAACAAGAAAATGAAAATATATATATATCAGATGCAATAAACAATTTCTCTAATTATAAATTTAATCCTTCAGATAAAATTAGTAATGATATGGTGTTGAAAAGTAATAATAAACATCACTATTTATATTAAAAAAAAATTTATATAATTGATAATTCCAATTTCATGAAGGCTTTAGATTAAAAATATTATTAAACAACAAATTAATAAAATTTCCACAAAAACTGGAAATGTGATAGGATCATGCTCTTAAGAATATTTCATTAACTCATATAATATTGAAAATATTTTAGTAAAAGATATTTAACATTTCAATAAGATTAGATATAACTGAATGAAAAACAAGATTAATGGTCAATTTTTGCTTTCACATCAAAATTGTTTTAAAAATCTGAAAAAGTATTTGATGTGGTTCACTTATATAGGAACCTTTTCTGTGAAGGCTTATCACTATTGAATATCATTCCAAAATATATCATAAAAATATTGAATTATTAATAAAGATATTAAACAATAATATAAAATGTGAATTTCTCTTAGATCATGGATATAATGTACATATATGCACTTTTTCATCATTTTTTGTACAGCCTTATAATCAAACTCATCAATATTGAAACAGTCAGATGTGTCTATCCTACTGTTTCACCTACTATATGCTATAGTAGTACTTTTATTTACATACCTATATACCCAAATCCTCATATATCAGACTAATTTTAAAATTAATAATCATAGTTATGTATGTGTGCATATATTATAGCATACAACGTTGAGAGTGTATGTATATAAATAATAAATCAACTCATATGTGCACATATATATTACTGTTTACTAAATAAAGGTAAATCTTGATGTATGTGTAACCAAGGTATATGTATATGCAGAGAAGAAATAGTGTGACAGGTTAAACATTATAAGTTTTCTTTATTTAATTAGTTTTATAAATGTAATATTGTTAAATAATTTTATAAATAATATTTGAAAGCATATTTCTGCATATGTAGTTAAATTCTGTTTACATGTTACACATATATAATAAAGCTTT
This sequence comes from Epiperipatus broadwayi, assembly GCA_028023455.1. Classification (NCBI taxonomy): domain Eukaryota; kingdom Metazoa; phylum Onychophora; class Udeonychophora; order Euonychophora; family Peripatidae; genus Epiperipatus; species Epiperipatus broadwayi. The sequence goes on along the minus strand of JAQFVV010012417.1, from coordinate 6,863,040 downwards.
GCTAGATTTCATAAAGGTACTAAATTTCAGATTTGTTTTCGTAAAGGAATAATAAAATTGATTCATCTTGCTATATTTTTGACCTACTTATAAAGTTAAAAATAAAAATAGATTTTAAAGTGAGATGAAAGAAATTAATTTGACCAAAGCTGGTAAACAAGTCAATAATAGCAAGTGTCACAGGTTGTCGAAGTGTAGTAAACTAATTAGGAAGAAGGATCTGAAATTTAAGATATAATTAAGAACTATAAAGAAAAACATGTGATTTTGGTTTTCACTTTATTACAGGGAGTTAATAAAGAAAACAAGTCAAAAGAGGGGGGGGGTGAAAGAGTATAAAATCTAGTGCAGCCATTTTGTTAAGGTTGGACTATTATTAAGTTTAAGATTAAACAGATTGCTAAAATTGTTAATAATAAAAATGGTTGGCTAAGTATGGAAAAGACAGGCTTTCCAGAGCCTAACAGGGTAGTCTACAGTATGGAGAACAGGATGACCAATGCCCGATACAAGTAACAGCATGCTCAACATCAACAGTGAATAACCATGCCTAAGAAAGATGCCTGAGAAAAGAACTTAAAGTGGTAACATTTCTGCAATTTTAAAATGAACTTTAAACTAAATCTCATAACCTATTAAAGCTAGCTCAAGTTATTATAAATGGCAATATAATTTAACTAATGTATTTCAAACTTTCCAATACTAATTCTTAAACTAAAATGTAAATTTTGTATTATTATTTGGTACTGTAAATCTTGCCTGATTTGATATAATTTAAAAGAATTATATCTGATTTAAGCAGAGTTGAGATAATTTATCTCGATTTGATTTGATATTGAATATATCTTAATTTTGTTTCTTTGCACTAAGTAAAGAAAGCCAAATCTTAGATTTCACTTACATGAAATCTTAATTATAATTTTATATTTTTTAAGTTAAGTCTATGTCGATATTATTTTTAATTATTTGTTTATATGTTTCTGCTATGTTGATTCAGAAAAGAGTTTACTTGCATTTAAGTTAACTAATGAGAAATGATTAAAGGTTCTCACATACGAATAATTTTGCATATTAGCGCACAAACGAAACTCCCTTCTGAAACTAGTAAATAAAGCTTGGTTTAATTGTATAATTAAGCAAGTATAAATGATTAAGAATAGGTTTGCATTAAAGGGTTAATATTTAGCTGAAGTGACTAAAGGCAGCATAGAATTAGAATTTAATCTTATAATTATCCCAAAATATGCTGTAGTCCTCCTTATATATATATATATAAATGCCTATATAGATAACTTAATAAATTCAATTCATTATATTTCTTTAATAGCATAATTATAAATGCTAATTTATGAACTGATTTGTGGTGGTTCTATAGACGGAAACTAATGTTTTGCATCTCTATTTTATATATATTAATGTAGTCAGCAGGGCGAATGTGTTCTTAGAAAGCACATATATGCAATTGCTTATTGCTGTATATTATTTCTTGAATGGGCTTCTGGTTAATGGCCATCCCATATATTTAGTTTGGACAGCTCTCATTCCACAATGGGTTTTGATTTTAAGGGTCATCCAATTACCTCCGCTTAAGACTGGACCAGAAGCATCCACATATCTTGATATAGCTGTTCGATTACCTGGATTAAAAGGTCTCTTCTACTTTCACAGCAATGGACTTGGTAGAAAAAGGAACTGGTTACATGGTAACAAATCCTATAAACAAGAGCACATCCGAGATGCACAGACACAGATGGTATGTTTTATATACGCCTTAGTATCTGAAGTCTTACTACCCACCATCAGTTCATCCCTCCATAATAATTTATATTTCAGCTTTGATCTGAAACTGAATCTGGTTTTGTAAGCTTATAATCTATATAGAGAATTGTGTACCGATCAAATAAAATATTAATTATAATTGATGATGATCACTTCTGCAGATTAACTAAAGCAAACCTAAGCATCAAACATAGCATAAATAGGGCATAGCTAATCATGAGCTAAACTTGAAATAAATCTATATTGCTGTAATAATAGAGCTCATAAAAATGTAACTTGGTAAATTATAAATCATCATCACCTGAGAGTGAGAGAAAATACTAATTGTGTAAATTAAACAGCCTGCAACTTTAAATTTAAACAAAATGTAGCTTTATTTAATCATCATCACCCGTGAGTGAGATCAAATCTTAAATTTGTAAATCTAAACAAAATGTAACTTTATAAATCATTATCACCTGCGAGTGAGATCAAATCTTGAATCTGTAAATTTAAACAAAATGTAACTTTATAAATCATTATCACCTGCAAGTGAAGCCCAATACTAAATATGTAAATTCAAACAGCCTGTAACTTATTCTATCATCATCACCTGCGAGTGAAACAAAATTGTGTCATTCAATTGTTGTATTTTATTTTACTTTATTACTTAAATTTTGCTATTATTAAATTTGTTTAAAATATAACTCTGCTTAGTGTCTAAATTTGCTAATTATTCATTAATTAATTATTAACTAGTAACTAGTTATTGTTTGAATATTTATGAATCACAGTCTAAATTAATGATGTCTGTTAGTTGAGTTACACCTATATATCTATGTTTTGGTCATGCCAATTTATATCATAGTCTTGTGTTTCACCAATGTGCTACTACCAGCTGCGAATTGAGAAAATACTAGTGTGGCCTCATATATGTCATCCATAAGGTAGTAAATCTTTGAGTGTTGGTAAATTAACTGAGGTGAGATTGGATTCAGGGTCTCAACAACCTCACTTCGATCAGCCTTGGTATGATTTGCTAAAACTCTGGATTTTGTTGCATGAATGTACAATATGACCACTACAATATATAACATAGTAGTGTTCTATGTTTTCTATGCAATATTATGTAATTCCATAAAAGTTCAAGCTTAAGATAATAAAGAAATATATTAAAAAACAGTTATATAGAATATTAATTCATGACATTCTTATTATTATTATATATAAAAGGAAATTTTCTAATTCCTTATTGCTGCTATTTCTCTTGTAGAAAAAAAACATGATGTAATTTGACATGACTGACCAATTGCCATTAATTTTAAATAAATAGCAGAAGGTTATAAGTGAAGAATGTTAAGTATCAGGTATAAGAACAAAACAAATACTAAAATAATAACCATTTTAATGATTTATATGACTTAATTCAATATGCAGTCTCTTCAGTTAGTCTGTTCTTATTGCGGCTTTGATCTTAATGACTTTGTGCAAATATTGAAAAAAAAAAAAAACCTAATTATAAACCTGATTTTATCTGCAATGAATTCAATCAGCTACTCTTCAAAGAATTCAATTTTTTTTCTAAAGAGGCTTTATTGAAAAGTCATATATATAATTTTTTTTAGAGAAAATGTAAATCTGAATTGCATAAAAATTAATACCTTAAATAAATATCAAGTAGTCAGTCAGCTAATAATAATATGTGATTTAAATCAGTTGACTCAAAATTTTGAATAAACAACAAAAAAAGTAAAACTGATTAAGAATAAAATATGATAAATAAAAAAAGTGAAAGAGGGTAATAATAAAAAAGAGTATGATAAAAAAATAACTGATGGATACGACAAAAAAAAATTGAACAATTATATTAGTTGGGTCTATCTATATTGTAACGGGATGAGTAATTTGGTGGTCCAAACCTGGGCGATGGCAATCATCATCAAAATAATTAAAATTTAATAAAAATAATAATAATATATTAGTTATAATATTTAAGTAGTAAGAGTTATTAAAAAATGTTAAAGTAATGTAATATAAGATCAAAAAATATATAAGAAATTTTATGTATTTTAAGAGAGCATGAGATCAACATAGCTAACTAAGTTCACCAGCATTACTGAAAAATATAAGTAATACTCAATAAGAATGAATAATCATCACCATTATAAATGACTAGCAATAAAAAATAAATCAATAGTCAATCTTGGGACTGGATTTGAAATATAAGTCAACAGTCAATCTGATGACTGGATTTGAAATGGATCTACTTTAAACCAGGCTAACTATTAAGCCCTTTGCCAGCTTGGTGCAATTATTTAACCATTAATTTGGATGCACCAACCTAAAGTACCAATCCATCAGAATACACAACTATAAAGACATAATACTGGGATATTAAAATATGCTGGTCACCATCAATGTTCTAGACACTTAGTACCATTAATGTAGTGGCCAACTATAACCTTAATTTCTAATAGACTAAACTAAATAAAATGATAGGACATGGGCTTTAAAGAATGTACCCTTAGTGTCAACCAGTATAATGATGATGATGATGATGACTGATGGGAATATCATCATCATCATTAGATTCTCATAAACACTAACCTACATCTCATTGATATAATCAGACTGTTATGCCCAAATCTAGTTCAGAGAGCATAAGTTCTATTACTGTTACAGTGATCAAGATGATGATGCAATACATAATATTCTGAAACTTTACAAGTAAGTTCACTGGAATAATTTTAATAATGAAATACAAGTTTATTAATAACAATAAAAAATGATATTAACATCTCCAAAATAAGGCTATTCACATATCAATTAAGCATTTTGATTTTGATTGATATACATAAATAAAACTATCACATTTGTGATTTACAAAATTACTAAAAAATTCAAGTTCTTACATTGATTTACAATATGTTCATATAAAATACTTATATATATATATATATATATATATATATATATATATATATATATATATATATATATATATATATATATATATATATATATATATATATATCCACACATCAGACATGCTATATAATTTTTGGACATATTTGAATAGTTATAACAATTATAAAAATTTTAAGTTACATACAAATAATATAAATGATTACAATTTACCTATACATGTATATATAACACTCATTGATATATATATACACACAGATATGCAGTATATTTGATGGATATATTTCAATCATACTATAAAATAAAATTTGATTAAAATTTTACATATATATGTGTGCATTTATCCATTTATGCACACACTACTGTTTACATTGTATGATATTTTTAATTTGACAAAATAATAAAAGATATTCAAACTACACTTTCCATAATTAATTTCTTGGTTAAAATACATTAAATTCATCCATACACTTGTGTAACAAAATATAAATACAATTTAAAACTGATTATCAAATTCTATCTTTAATGATTACAGTTTTTTTTTTCTTTCTTTTTAAAAAGAAATTAAGTCAATTTTTTTGACCATGGATAAAAGTTAAATTCTCCAGCAGTTACATTTTATTATTTAATGTTCCATAAATCTATAAATAAAATTCAGTTTTATACAACTTTAACATACATGTTTGTGTATTGAATTGCAGGCATACACTGATGTCTATATATCATATATTTTATTTTTATCAAAATAAAAATCATTAATTTTATAATATATAATTAATTCTTGATTTAACATATATGTTGTGCACATAGGAATGTATTTTCACATTCATGTTTGTATAATATATTTTAATTTATCACAATATTATATTTTTGTAATTAATTTCATATTGAAATTATATAAAATCCATTGCTATTTTCATAATAAGTTCTACTCTTTGCTGATTAGAGTCTTTTTTTTTTCTAAAAAGAATAAAGTCAATGAATTAAATTTTACTCCTTAGATTTTTAATCCAAGCAAAACTATTTACTTGTATTACTATTCTTTTTTCCCCTCTAAACTAAAAGATTTTTTGAAATCTTTACCTTTTAAAATATCATTGTCAATGAATTGATTCTTGACTTTTTTATTTTTAATCCAGGCAAAGTTATTACTTATTTTAAGTTATATTTTAAATGTCATTTTACCAAAGAAATTATTCAAATTTTCAGTTTTGATATATATATTATTATCACATGTTGCTATCAACATTTTAAATTTAAATATATAGATTATAAATGATTTTTTAAATGAATTATTTAAAAACACCTCACTTTTGTATATATGTTTATCAGTGCTTCTCTACATATGGACATAGTAGCATATATATAACTACTTCCTCAAGCTGATGTTCATTTGATAAGCTGGAAAATTTCTCTTGGTAATCTAGCTGATTTATAGTTTTCATTGAGATAGGTATATTCCAGATAAGTTGGTCTGCGGTGATACCCATTCTGCCTAGAATTGTTTTAGGCAAGCAAACTGTCTACAGTTTAATAGATTTCAGGCAAGCAAGCTGTTTTTCAGAACACATTTATAGTTATGAATTTCTACACAAAGAAGTGGGTCATTTTCCTCCATGTGAATTCAAACTTCATCATTGAACTGTAGAGTAGCTACTTCCTTGCATTCTTACATCTTCATGCTGTTTTTTGTATAATTCTGCTAGCCATCTCTGCAGCTAGATTTTCTTATTGCTGCCACTTTCTGCTACAGTTACTAACAAACTGCAACTAACTTTTACAAAAATATTAGCCAAACTAAAACCCAGACTCTTGCAACTGGTCAATTTGACCAGCTAATTGCTACCAACTTTGCCAATTGCTTCTTTAAAAAAATTACTATCCAAACTAAAAACCAAACTGTACTAATCTTTTTATCAACTCCTTTTAAAACATTAAATGATAAAAATGCATTGAAAATTTTTATCTTTTTAGTCTTTTCAGTTCTTTGCTTTTTAATTAAACACTACTTTTGAAAGCAACTTTGAAATTTTACCAAAGGTATGATCTACATGATTATACTTAGATAAAAAATTATATACATGTATTAATTAAAAGATTTTCAAAAATAAATTTTTGCAATTATCAGATCTATTTTAACCATAAAACATGCTTGTGTTTTTTTTTAAATTTCAAAATCAGAGTACAATATTAATTAGTTTTTTAACTATTTAATTTATAATAAACTTTATTTTAAATCCAAAATTATTTAATCTTTTAGTTATTTGTTATTATTCCAGGAAATGTAGAAAATATCTTCTAAATTTTTTTGTCTGTATTTATTTCTACTTTTCCTTTGAATTTTATATATGCACACACTGTATTATTGGGTGCTATGTAATAGAACTGTTATACTATATAAATGTTAAATATAAACTCACTGAAAATAACATTCTACATGGTTTAATGTGAAGTATCCTATTTTTAAGCATAAGGTTTTTGGATTGATTACAATTCTTACACCTCATGAACTTCCAAGCAATATAATTATTTGATTAATTTTTAATACTACACCAATAATTTTATGATGATCTTATAAAATGTCAAATAATTAGTTATTATACATTATTTGATATATTAAATTTATTTTTTCACTGATATAAAATGAAATTAAATTTAAAGATAACAAAATCCTATAACATTGTAAATTCTAGTATTAAAATAGGTTAAACTTAAACTTAACAACACTTTCTTTTGTAATGTGATACCTGCTTACATCTTATTGGTCAGCAGCATTTTTTTTCTTACCACAATTATGATATCTAGTATAAACTTTAGAAATAAATAGATGCCAGACAGAAGTACTTCCTAAGTCTTATCAAGAGATGTCCTATTCAATATTACCAGATGACAACACTGAATAGGGATTTAATAAGCATTACTATCTGGCATTTATTATTATTATTATTAATATTAAAAATAATCAATTTACAACAAAATAGTAAACTCACTACTAGATGGCATAAATGTTGTAAGATAAAAAACAACTTTCTTTCATGTGACTTTTTTAAATAATAAATTTTACATAAATAGTCATCAATTAAAATAAATTTTGACACAAATATTTTTTTTTTACCTTATTACTACTAAAAACATTTTTACGAATAATAAGAATATACTAGAGCAATGAAATTATTTTGAGATATAAAAAGTGCTTATTAATGCTGTAAAACAAATTGATCTCCAATAAGTAATATTATATCCAAATATGCATAGATTTTTGAATATTTTTAGTTAATGGTAAAAAAAAAAAATAACAAGATTTTAGAGAAAATATTAAATCACATCTTTTCACAAAATCTAACTAATTTTTAACTGAATTTGAAAGTAAAAAATATTAATTCATTATTTATAAACAGGGCTAAATTTAAATACTGTTATTGAAATTAAAAAATCAGTTTCTTTGTGGGTGTTGTTTCTAACCTTTGATCTTTTTTTAAAGTTAGAATGAAATTTTAAAACTGAGGTTTAATAGATTTTAATTCAATAGAAATGCTTGAAATTTAATATATAATTAATTAATGCCAGGATAATTTATATAAGACATTAATTTTTTCAGTAGGTCATATAGTTTCTTAGATATGGAACATAAGGCAGAAATATATTGAATATTTTTATATAAAATCTTTTTAAAATTCTTCTTAGAACTTTCATTTGTTTTAACCCTTTAAGCATGCAGCTTAAGACTCTCACATTTCAGAATTTTCTGATGTTTTTCTTTATCTCACAAATCAATATAAAATATATGATTAAATGATTATTACTTATCAGAAAATAATAAATTTGACTTCATTTGATAGATATTTTAGTTTACTACTGAAATAAAATTTAAATGTTCACATTTTGTTTCTATAAATATTAAAAAATGAGATCATAATCAAAACAAAGAGTTTAAATGTCATTGTTTCTAAAAAAAATATTTCCAGTTTATAAAATCAATGAAATATTTCTTATTTCTTATTATTTTTAAACATCCAAATGAATATTTATTTATTTTTCTTATATCTAATGAATTATGCTTTAAAAGTTTAAAATATTTGAAAATTTATTGCAAAATTGTGATATTTTCATACTAGTAAGTATAAGTAGATTGCTTACATAAAAGCTAATCTTGTAAATTGTTTCAGGCCATATTTACATTCGCTGATAACATAATGTTATATTTTTGAAAATAAAGTATTTTGAGTCAAGATAAGTTAATAATTTATATTTCTTGATATCTAATAGATATAGTGTAAATTATTGTAAAAAAATATCTAAAACTGTAATAAATTCATAAATAAACCCATTTTTGGTCATTGGAACTATTTTCTTTAAGCACTCAAGGCACATTTACTAAAGCTTTAGCTTTATATAAGTATTACATGCTGACATTGCGCTTAATAAGAATTAATATTTATAACTTTAAATTGATTCAAAATATTTCTAAATTTAATATCTGAATATTGACTTGTAAATCAAAAGATTTCGGGAATGTTAATGTTTAATAGAGATAGTGGACTTAATCAGTGAAGAATTTGTTAGCTTCATGCTCCCAAATTAAAATGCTTTAGATTTGCCTATATAATTAAGAAAAATAGGTTAGAGATAAGAGGGTCCCTCTTATCTTTATAAAGTCGAATATTGTGTTATGATTTGTAGAGGTCTCTCTTGCTAAAAATTAAGCACTCAAGGCACATGTATTAAAGCTTTAGCTTTATATAAGTATTACGTGCTGACATTGTGCTTAATAAGAATTAATATTTATAACTTTAAATTGATTCAAAATATTTCTAAATTTAATATCTGAATATTGACTCATTGTAAATCGAAAGATTTCATGAATGTTAATGTTTAATAGAAATAGTGGACTTAATCAGTGAAGAATTTGTTAGCTTCATGCTACCAAATCAAAATGCTTTAGATTTGCCTATATAATTAAGAAAAATAGGTTAGAGATAAGAGGGTCCCTCTTATCTTTATAAAGTCGAATCTTGTGTTATGATTTGTAGAGGTCTCTCTTGCTAAAAATTAAGCACTCAAGACACATGTACTAAAGCTTTAGCTTTATATAAGTATTACATGCTGACATTGCACTTAATAAGAATTAATATTTAAGCAATGTCATAAAACACTGAATGTTTTACAGAGTTGGCAACAGACAATGGCTAAACATATCAGAGCAGGGCTTATGTCTATTGTAAGAGTGGGATTTTTGAATTTCCCACAATCTACCATAAATTTTTTAGCAAAAATTTTATATAACAAAATATACAGTTTTACACACATTTTAACATATAATACTTATGAAAAAAATCATCAGAAGGTGAATTGGTCAAAAAATGAAATAATTTGCGATGAGAATGCAGTATAAAGATTTATTATTTTAATTTAATAACATCTTAAAATTGAGATTTTATAAAGTTAACTTCAATATAATTTGTTGAAACTTTGTACATTTCTAAAAATCTCTATGAAAGTGATAGGATACATTAATATTTTAAATGACTAAGTTAGTTTCTTAGATATGGAAAAAGGGAGAAAGCTTGGTTGCAACTGTAAGCTTCATTTAAATAGTTAAAAAAATTGTTTATAATATAATTTTTTTAAACTTTTTTAAAAAAAAATTCAAATGAAAAGAAAAAATGTTAACAATTTTAAACAGAAAAATTAATTATTGATTTATTATACATATATAATTAAGTACAAATACTAAATATGATATTATATAAAGAGTATACATATTATCAGACTGCAGAAATATCTAGTAATATATATACACTATAAGTGTGAAATTGATTTAAAGTAAAATTATATTTATTAAATGAAGTTCATTTACAATATAGTTTTGGTAAGCATTCTTTTTTAAAAAAATAAAAATTTCCAATCAAAAGCAAAAATGTCAAACTCTTTTTACTTAAAAGTATGGTTCATATTTTAAATAACTTATATACACATATATTATTATAATTCTATTTTGAAGATAAACGTTCCTCACTAACACCATACATAATATTAAATAAATAATATTAAATACAATGATATTCTCATTTCAGCCACAAGATAAATATGTTGAGAAAATAGGAACACCATCTTATTTTCAAACCTAAATACACTTATATAGGCAATCTTAAGTGTTTTGAATCAAAAGCATAAATATATTAAATCATTTTCTTTATATCTATTTCTTTTAATAATTTTGTTAACACTTATAATCAATAAATTTTACTAGCACTAGTATTTAAAGTTTTTTTTTATTGCATGGTAAATAAAAGCATTCAATATAAAATTTTTTTATCTCTATTATTACCAAAATGTATGTGATAATAAATCTCTTTTTTTTTTTTCATTTTGATTAATTCATCATTAGTTTTTAATAGGAGATAATAAATACGTAATTGTAGAGTTTTAATCTTTTCAGTTTCAATATTAAATGAAGCAAAATTTGTGTTATTAATGAAAGACAGAGCTATTAGATATATCACTTATACTATTATGATTTGTTAATATGGTTACTATTGGATCCCTAATACTAAATAACTTTATGTAGCAATGTTCTATATGCTTGCACAATCAAGCTGATTCTGAAGATAAAATTTACAAATGAGAAAGGCCGTAAAAAAATATTTTGCTAAATAAATGAATCTGAAAGAGAATTTGCAATTAAACCTGGTATCATTTCAATAATATTAAGAATAGGGTAAATTATTAATAAATCAGACAAAAATATATACATTGTGTGAATTATTGTAAAAATATTATGTTAAAACGATGTAAGATTTAATTTTTTATTTTATAAAAATTCCACAGATTCATTATGAATCTTATTAAAATTTATATGTTGTTATTTTTTTTGAAGAGATACCTGCTAAAATAAATCATAATCAAATGTTTATTATATTCATTTGCCAAGGTAAAAGGAAATAAATAATTGAATGGCTTTATTAAATGAGAGTCCTTAAAAGTTTGAGTGTCAGAAGTATTAAACTGGAATCAATCTAAAGACCAGATGCGCCTAACCCTGACACTTGACCACAGCATTAAATCATGCAGAATATTTTCTAGGGTTATTAAAACATTACATTTTAATTATCAAAGTTTGGCAACATATGCCATATTGTGAAAAATTGTTGGTAGTACTAATTTTGCAGCCTCACTAATGACTACAGACTTCATCATTCTTTTAGAATTTAAGTAAAAATAGTTGTAACTTCTAATGCAATGTAAACTTGTGTGAGAGTGGTGAAATGAAAATTACATTATAGAAATATTATTCATGAAGTGAATAATATCTAGTTTACTGAATGACTAGTAAAAATTACTTATATCAAGTGGTTTGTGTCAAAGTTGTGAGGGCAATAAGTTTGACATGTATCAATTAAACTGTAGTAATTATATATATATATATATATATACTGAACAATAATAAAGATATATGTAAGAGATTGTGATCTAGGCCAACTGATGACTGATGATTCAACATGAAATACGTATCTTGGGAATTATACATTTTTTTCAATCTTTGGTCATAGTTTTATAAGTACATCTCTCTACAAAAGTTTAAAAACTGATAGAAACTAGTTCCTACTTTGTGTGAGAATTGTGTAGTAAAAATTACACTACAGCAATCTTATTCATTAAATGGATAATCTCTAGTCTAATGAATGACTAATAAAAATTATTAGTATATCTATGTTCTGGGCAAAATACATGAGCAAGCTGTAGAATTGTTTAAATTTAAAAAAACAATATTATTTCAAATCTTTTTTATTTTCAAAATAAATCACTGTTACAATAATTTTTTTTAATGAAGAACATTGAATTGTTATAAAATGAACTCGTATTAATACCCAAATGATCAAGACTCTTAAAGAGTTGTTTAATCTCAGAATGGGCCAATAAAAGATTTAATATACCAATATATTTATCAATAAATAATTTGTAGGCTTCATCAAGTCAACTTCAGGTCGATTGCATTATGTTTTTAGATAATGATATTAGTATACTGATTGTAACTTAAATAATAAAAATGTTTTTAATAATTCAATAGTGAGATTTAATAATACAGTTAATTTTAATTCTTTAATATTTAAAAACTGGTTTATTAGATAAAAGAATTGATAGATGTAGAAAAAAATGTTTATCAGGTAAAACAAAAAAAGTAAAATAGCTTGATTTAAAATATGATTTCTGTTAAAGATTAAAGAGAAAGCAATGTCAATCTAACACTTCTCATAATCAATTATTTTATTATCTCTAATCATATATATTTGGAAGTAAATCAACCTTCACACATGTGCTGTTTTAATATAAATTAATACGCATTCACTCAAGATTTTAAAAAACAAGTGTATCGCTTGTCCTTGAAAGTTATTTATGTATAAGCCAACCTTTGCTTACTCCATTATTCAGGACTTGAATCTATTATATGAATAATTTTTTTAATGATGTTTAAATTGTACAAATGTAATTCAAATATTATAGGAGAAAGTATTTGTCATTTTTAATCATCTGCAATTAACATATAATAATTTAGAATTTAAATACATTGATAAATATTTATTTTTTATACAGCACAGTATTTATTGTAATATATTCAGAAGTAAACCAATTCTCACATTTGCACTGTTTAATATAAATTGATGAGCACTCATGTGCGTGGCAGGTGGTTAAAAATGAGATAAATTCTCTCTCCTGTAATATTTAAATTACGTTGGTACAATTTTAAAATCATTTAAAATTTCAGGCATATAATAAACACAAGCCCTAAATAATGAATGGTAAACAATGGTTGTATTGTACATGGATAATTTTGAAGGACAAATAATTCAGTTGTTCTTTAAAATCTTGTTTATGGATGAATGAGTATCAATTTATATTAAACAGAATGTGTAAAGATTGATTTATTTCCAAATATATTACAGTAAACACTGGGCTATACAAAAAATAAATATTTATTGTTAATCACAATGCATTTCAAAATCTTAATTCTTTGATAAAATGTTCTCAATAATTTATTTTTTTTAGCAAGTTGATTGCCATCCATCTTAGCTTGAATGGTCATACTTAAGTTATAGTGGGTTATATTTAAACAATGTTGATTTGTTATTTTTAATTTAACTGTTTTACTCCCCTAAATAATTTTAATAAAAAGATTACCTTTTAATGCCAATTTAAGGAGTGAAACATTTTTACTTGTTTTTCCTCTTTTAAAAAAACGTCAATTCTTTGCTAGAATAATTTTTTTTTATTTTTTAGAATATATATATATATTTTTAGTGATAAACATATAAAGATCTTATTATATAATACAGTATTTAAAATGAAACTTTTTAGCTTAATTTCTTGTTTTCAATTACAATCAATTAAGTGAAATGTTTTCAAGTTCTCATTCACTTTTATTTAATGCTATTACATGGATTGTTTTTCAAATAAACAATTTGTTAATTATTGACTATTATAACTACTTTAAAATATTAATTATATATGCAAACATTAAGCACATATAGTTATATACTTGACAAAGAACCACAGAAAACAAATAATATATTAGCATATTGCTATTTTTATAATAAATAAATGCAAACATAAACTTGTTGAGAATTGTTTTATCAGATATTTGTCACAGAAAAAGTGGAGCTCAAATTATGCTGTATTTAACTACATGATTTCAATTATATACTATCCCAAAAAAATGTAAACAAACAAACAAAAATATAAATAAACAAACAAAAAAAGCATTAAAATTTACAAATTTTTTAATATTTGGCAGCATTTTTTTTTTCTCTGAGCATTATATGTGATCATGTTTAAAAAAAGTGTAAAATTTGTAAATAAATTTTACAATATGCCAGTAGCCATTTTTCATCTTGGAGTGCAGTACATGATCGTTTATATTAATAAAATTTCTTTAGTTTATGTTAACCATTTTTTTTCTTTATTCTGAATTGCATTCAGGCTGGAAGTCAAGGAATTCAATTTGCACAAGTAGCTCTCTAGTGAGAGATTTTATTCTTTTTCTTATTTTAAATTCACATAATTTTTTTGCTAATATTTTAATTCCAAAAAAAATTCTGATGATGTGAGGATAAGTGAAAAAACAGATATTTCAAAATATGATACGCTTCACAATAATGAGAACCCATTGCATTCCTGTCAGTTTTGAACTTTGTGATAATTTTGTGATATCTCCACAAATTCACTTTAAGACAATATTATGACTACAAATTTGTTTTCTTTTTGGAAAGTTTATCAATACTTTTGCATAATAATTGTAGAATACTTACTAGGAATTAAGAATATACATTAATACATATTTATTTTCTGCAGAAGTGTTTTATTTTTAAATATAAAAGATTATATTTTTCTGAATATTGTTACAATAAAATTTGCCGAATTGGTAAATACAATATGTCTAGAAAATGTTGTCACTAACAGTCTGTTAGAAAATATAGCAATATCATAAAAATTACTAAAAAAATGTTGATTTTTAAAGTATAGATTCATTCACATTTTAAAAACAAACATCAAACAAAGATTTCATTAATTTTGCAAATTTAATCTGTTCCTTCCAAAATTAAATGATGAAACAGCACTTTGTTTTGATTAAAATCTAATTTTTAAAATAATTCTGAAATTCAAATGTGATTTTTTAGAATTTATTTCATTTTTAGACAAAAATATCTATCAAATGAAGTCAAATTTATTATATATGATATATAATAATAGTTTAATATGAAAATGAAAATTGAAAGTTTATAGCAAGTGATAACGAAGAAAACTGTCAGAGGACAGGAAAATTAAAATCATATATGTTTTATTCTTCCTTCATTATCCATTCTGAATTTGATGTTTGTAATAAAATATTTTCTGAAAATTATTGCTAAAAGTTATACAAAATTTAGAACACATTTAAAGTTAATACTGATTTTAAAACATTAAAATAATTAAAATTATTGAAATTTCTTGATTAAGTGACCAATGCATTTTGTTTTTATAAGAGAAAAAAGTTATTGAAAGAAAATTACATAGAGAGTATTTAATAGTGATCATAACTTGAACATTTAGCTATTTATTTTATTTTAAAAATAAAAAAACAGTAGGTAATAGTTTTTTATTCTTATTACTTTAGTGAATGCATGTGTGAATCCATATTCAGTAAAGTAAAATAAATATCTCTTCAGTTTATTATTAATAATTATATTATTTTTTTAAATTTTGTTTGTACTAAAATTTTAATTTATATATGCATACTTCATACATAAAATAATATCTGAGTTATGTATGTGTGCATGTTGAAAAATACTGTACACATACATATTTTATTTTAAGCAATGTTTATCAACAAAACAGCTTTAAACATGAAGGAGTTTAAAACAAAACATAGCATAATTCATAGGTCCATTGTATGGCATGATTCTTATGCATGGTATTATACTATTTTGAAATTACTTTTGTTTTATTTACATTTTTTGGAAATTATAAAAGAACCAAGAATCAGTATAAATTTAATTAAATATTTCTCATATCAATACATCTTTTAAACATCAAAACTTCTCTTATCAATTTTTCTTTTAGAATTTGAAGTGTGAAGCATTTTTGGGTGTAGGATCTCATTTTGAGATCTGAAAAACAGCATTGTGAGTTGTTACAATTTAGCATAATATTAGAGTGACTCCAATTTTAGATCTAATGTTTCCCAAATGAAGGTTCTAATGCTTGGGAATGTCACATAATCTTCTGAAAAATATTATTTGACTATTTTTATTGACATTGTTATCAGAAATTATGATAAAACTAAATTTTTACATTTATTACAGATGAAAGTATAGATTTTCATGGAATTATTTTCATATAACATTAATTACAATAACAAATTTAAATTTAGTGGAATCTAAAATATCATATAATTTTGAAACTACATACCCAATTTTTTGTATTTAAATAATGATTGTTAAATACAGGTGTATATATAACTAAAATGTATAAACTAAAGAAAAACAATTATTATTATTTCTATTAAGCATGGTGGCCAGATAATCCTGGAATATCAATTTAAAAGGCTGAAAACAGAACTTAGAAAATCTGAAATTTTTATTTATATGTCAAATTATAAAATTAATAATTATAATATTCTTGATTTTTATGCATATTAATTATATTTTGATGTATTATTTTTTTAAATACCTACACTGAATAAAGAGGGTTACTCAATAGGTAATTTATTTATTCATACAAAATCATTAAACAATTAACAAGTTATATCATTTTTAAAACTAGATTGATAACAAAATAAATAAATAAAATTCTTGAATTATTATCATTAACAGAAGTTAAACACTAAGAATTATTTCTGTCTGTAAAATATTTTTATGGTATTTTTTTCATAGATATATACAACAATTTTATTTATTTAATTTTTCTTTTTAACTTTATTTCTGTCATTCGTAGTTATTTTAATTTAAACACATAAATAAGCAAATCAAGTTTTTTATACTTTAATTTTACATTAATTATAAAATAAATAAATCACTTTAAAATTTATTCACTATCACAATATTCAAAAAAATATATGTTAATTTCACAATTCAAGCTAATTGGCTGTTTCTTTCATCATCAGGCTTAATTAATAATACATGCACACTAATTTATTTATATATACTATGTGAATGCTTTAACATATATATCCTTTTTGAATGTAGTATTATCAAGGACGTTTTAAACATTCTTATTTATTATTTATAATTCAGAATAAATTTAATGTTCTGTCTAGAGTTCTTTTGGGTTGTTTCTAAAAGATGTTAAAAATCAAAATAATTTAAAATATTTGGAACAGTTGTTCAGACCATTCATAAGTAAATATTGAGAAAACAATCATAAATTTTATTTGTGCCTCATTTAATAATAAAGAAATTCATTAATATATCCAAACATTTTATCATTTACTTGGCTAAAAGAAAATCTTTGTAACCTTGAGATTCCTCATACTTATGTAAGAATTCTCAAGCAAGCTTAGAATTTCTTTCAGATATCTGGTGTATGCTAAATCAAGCTAACCATCAATGATTGGCTTGTAAATGGTCATCTGGTTATTTTCAGCAAAAGGCTATAATAAAGTTATAAAGCTTTCATAAATATAATGATTTGTTTTTCAATAATTTAATGCTGAAAAGACTTTTAATTCCATGATTATCTACTTAATGTTTTACTTAATTAAAAAAAGATATGTACTGTATTATCCTTACAAGTAAATAGATAACTAATTTACTTGTTTATTAACTTATAAATAAATTATTTGTTGCAAGGTCATATTTGAAAAAAAAAATTATTCTCATGATGCAGTGTTTTTAACTTACATTTTTAAAATAAGCAGTCTTATTATTTATGGATATGATTTATTAACAAATTATCAATTTATTTATAATTAAATTAGAATATAAATCCGCATATTATCTTCAACTTTCCATTAAACAATTTTATTTTTTAAACATAATTAAAAACTTTTGTTTTTGCACTAGTTAAAATAAATAAATCATTTGTTTATTAATAAATATTATTAAATCATTAACAAATTTACAGATTGAATATGATTCACAAAAAACATTTGTTTATACTAAGCTGATTTTAAGTTAATTAAATTTTGAGTTAATTAAAAAAGAAGATAATGTTTTAAAATTATAGCAATTCCTGTATAGTATGATATTTCATATTAATTATGTATTAAATATATATATTAAACTTTTTAGCATCTCCTTTTATGCATTTTTAATGCCATCTTTTTTATATATAATTCCTTCTTTAATTTGTTTTCAATTTTAACTGTCCTGCAGTCTTTATCAGAGCTACAATATGTAATCATATAACCATTATTTTATATACATATTAATATACATATTCTATATTACCATTCATAATCATATTAAACTTTAACTTTATAGCCTAATTCTCTTATTTCTTACTTATATTTTCTTATTATTTTTACTTTTATTTTATTCCTATTTTTTATTCTATTTTATCTATCATTCCACATTTATTCTTTAATATATCACTATAACTTTTCCATTTTATGTTTTATATATATTTATTGTCTAATATCTTTTATTATCTTCTATTATTTTATATATTTATTCTTTTATTAATATTTCTATTTTATTCTTACTCTTATCTCTATTTTTATTTTCCTACTCTCACTTTTTTTTCCATTTTATTTATCTCGCTATAAGTTTCACTTCTCTCCTTACAATTGTAACAATTTTTTTTTTAATTTTATTAGCTTCTATTACATATACTCCTTTTATATAACTCCCTCTTTATCAATTTTTCCAGATTTTTTTACAGATGTAAGGAGAAAAGTGAAACTTATAGATAGGTAAGTAAAATGAAAAAAAAAAGTGTGAGTAGGAAAATAAAATTATAGATAAGAGTAAGAATAAAATAGGAATATTAATAAAGGAATAAATATATAAAATAATAGAAGATAATAAAAGATATTATACACTAAGTATATATATAAAATAAAATGAAAAGATTATTGCGATATATTAAAGAATAAATGTGAAATGATAGATAAGATAAAATAAAATAAAAAATAGAAATAAAATGAAAGTAAAAAGAAATAAAAAATAATAAGAAAATATGAATAAGAAATAAAAGAATTTATAAAGTTAAAGTTGAATATGATTATGAATGGTAATATAAAATATGGATATAAAATAATGTTTATATGATTATATGTTTAAGTGTTGTAGCTCTGATGAAGACTGCAGGATAATTGAAATTATAACCAACTTAGAGAAGAAATTATATAAAAAAAATATTGCATTAAAGTGTGTAAGATGAGATGAATGTATGAAGAGAAATGCAAAAAAGTAAAGGAAAAGTTATAAGAATATATATAACATTTGAAATTATATTCATTTTTCAAATTTTAAACTGAATAATTTTTTTAAATTGATCAAATTAAAAAATTATCCAAAATTTTACGTCATGCTTACTGTTATCACTGTGATTTTTATCATATCTAGTACTATTTACATTCTCTTGCAATGATTGGATTTTAATTTTTTGTTATTCAATGATAACTTTTTTGCTGCTTTCATGTTGCATCCAGTCTCATAAGTTTGTTTTATTGAAGCAGTGTTCATAATTTATTTTATCTGATTTTGAAACATTTTCAATAGTAATTTAAATTGATTGCAAATAAACAATTCTTTTATATTTCTATAATTATTTAAACTTGTTGATAATTATACATCATGATTCAACTTCACCATTTCCAATAATATTCTGTCAAAATTATAAAAACAAATTAATTAATAAAATTTTCTTTCAGAAATAGGTTTAGATTGTCTAAAAAAAAATATTTTTTGTATAAGATTACAAATACCTTCTGTATTAACAATATTTTATCTTAAAAGATATATTATGCATTTATATATGTAATTTTGCATATGCTTGACAGAAATTAATCCTTCTTCATTTGACAAGATTTCATTTGATTTATTTATTCATTTATAAATACTATTCATTAATTTATAAGTAAATCAGAAAAAAATCAATAATTATATATAGTTTGGCATGCATGAAAATCATGACTTTTCTTAGTATTTGGCTTCTTTAAATATATATTTTTCTTCTAATTATCCAGCTGCACATTGTTTTTTTAACATAGAAATAAGCTTTTATTATAAGTTTAGATGTTATAAACTTATTATAAATAGAGTTTCAGATAATAAAAAAGAATAACTCAGATGAACATGAAGAACTCAAATGCTGTTAAAATGTTTGTTTAAATAATAATAAAAAAGAAATAATAAATTGCCATATGATAAATAATCATAATGTCATGGTAATGATCAGGTCTTATTAACTGATTATAAGATTTTAGTGACTAGTTACTTCACCTGTTTTTTATCAAAGAATTTAATATACAAGTTAATAAAAATAGATTTACTTATGTCTGTTCAAAGTAATATTTTAAATTATATATATCGTTTATCAATATATTATGTTTCATCTAATTTTCAAAATTAAAAATATCTTTATTAATTGTGATGGCAAAGAAAGTAATTAATTACAGTAGATTGATGCTTAAATGTCAAATTTTTTTTTTAAATTTTCCAGGAAATTCAAACACATAAGGGTTAAATGGTTCATTGGTTTGCTTTTTCTCTTTTTATTTTTTTAACATGTTCAAAGAATTTTATTATTTCCAACTAAACATTGCATTTTATCATGATTGATTTTCTTTGTTTATTTATTTGTTTGTACTTTGAAACTATTTTAGATATGGGTAAAATTAATAAGAAGAAATTATATTGAAAAGAAAATTGCTGAAAAGAAAATCAATATATTATTGCTATTATAAGAGAGTAAATAAGCTTTTAGAATAAAAATAATTAAAATTATATAGAAAATTATTTTTTAAAAAAATTGAAATTATATTAAATCTTTTATTAAAAAAAAACAGTTTTATTTTAGAACCTAAAGATATTTTGAATTAGAATAATTTTTTATATAAAAATATTTTGAAACAGATGTGAAACTTCACAATTATAAATCTTATTATGAATTTCTTAGTAAAGGTGAGAGATTTATCTTGCAATTTTTTAAACGTCATTACCATGGTACAATAATCAATAATATATATATTAACTAAAATAATATATAATTAAGATATTAAAAAATAATATATCTTTCTGCCTGTCTGTTCGCCTTTTCTTGTATTCTCAAAATAGATAATATATATATAGAATATCAAAATATATTGATAACAAATAACTATGACATGTATTCAAATCTAGGCTGAGTTTTAATTAACCATGGATTTTTTTGAAGTAGCTAGCTAATAGATAAAGTATTGACTGATACATAACAATCCTTAGCTAGAGGTTAAAACAATGATAGCAAACTATTTAATTCTATACTATCTAGGAATTCGAAAATCTGTTAAGTAAACCTGTTAACTAATTAGAATTAGTAATACATAAGCATTTATTTAATAGTATATTGCCATCATAATGTTCAATCATTATTGATCCATTACAAAATAAAGATTTCTCCAAGTTTAATCCAGATTTTTTTTATTCCCAGCTTCTCTTCTCAACAACACACCAGAAAAATTTCTTATTTACTTTTCCATCTTACATGTTGTCTCTTTCTAAGTCATATACAATCTTTTAGGATCCAATTTAAGACTTAAACTTTACATCTAATATCATCTCTTGCAGCAATATGTCTGGTCCAGCTTCATTCCAGCCTCATAATTATTTCAATGTTGTCAGTGACACCTGTTTGTTCTCTCATCCATATATTTTATTAGTGATCTTTTGTTACTCCTAACATACATCTCCCCATACTTTATGAAATGATTTAAAATATCTGTATTATTCTCCTGAATCTATAAGTAAGAAATTGTAAAATATATCTATTACTAACTTCCTTTTTAAATGCATAGACATATTTCCTTTTAATATGATGTTATTTTTACCAAAACATTCCATCCAAATTTAATTATATGATTAATTTCATCCATTATATTTCCACATGTATTAATAATCTGTTCAAGGTATTTGTAATTGTTAATCTCTTCTAATTCATATTTTTCAATCTTTGTTTTCTTTTTCTTAGAAAATTCATTGAACATTACTTCAGACTTTTTACCATTTATCTTTAGTTTACTTTCTTATTTCCATCTGATAATGTTTGCAAAATTTCTTAAAACTATGAAACATTATTTTCAAATACAACCATGACAGCTCAAAATCTAGATGACTTAAATAATCTCCACTTTTATTCCTATAACTTTTCATTTCAATTAACAAAATATATCTTGTAAAATTGCTGTAAAAATTTTTGAAGATATGAAATCTTTTCTGCACTCTTTTTAATGCTAATCTTTTTCATATAATTTGGGATATAATCATGCTGTTGTATTTTAATAAATATCCTTGGTCTATATTATGATGTTGTAATGATGAAATCATG
The DNA here is from genome assembly GCA_028023455.1 of Epiperipatus broadwayi. NCBI lineage: Eukaryota > Metazoa > Onychophora > Udeonychophora > Euonychophora > Peripatidae > Epiperipatus > Epiperipatus broadwayi. The sequence continues at coordinate 6,840,354 of JAQFVV010012417.1, read as the reverse complement.
GTAGAAATGCCCATAGAATCAAATGCTTTTTTGTCATCTACAAATTCAAAGCATAATGGCAACTCACATTCATTGATTCTTTTTATAACTTCTTGCAATAACTTGAATGTGATTCACTGTACTAAAACTATTTTTAAATCCATTTTATTCTTTTGGTTGGTTAGAATCCAAATTCCACTGTAGATAAATTTTAACTAAATAAAACTTTTGGATAGAAGTGATATAGATGTCTATTTTCTAATATCTTCTTCTTCATCTTTTTTAGATTTTAATATTACTATTGCAATATTCCAATTATCTGATATATATTTATCATTTAGACATTTAGTATGTAATTTTCCTAACAATTTTCTATTTTTTCATTTGCTTCTTTAAGTTATCAGTAAAAATTCCATCATTTTTTTTATCTTCTCCCTTCTTTATAAATTTAATAGCATGACTTACTTTTTCATTTAAAATGCTGTGTAATTCAGAAGTTGTCATGATTATAGAAAATATCTTGTTATCTTGTTTTTATTATTATATATATTTTTATAAAACTCTTGTACACATCCATAATATCATTATTTTTTTTAGTAATAGTTGCATATTTCCTTCTTATTGCAGAAATAACTTTCATTGCAATAGCAAAATGTTGTTTTATATTAAAGACTTTTATTTTCTTCTATAGCTTTTCTTGACATTTGGCAACTATCTTTTTTTTATATTATTAAATGTTTTTCATACAGTTTTACAAAACTATATTCTACTCTTTAAATGGATAATTTAAAATATATTTCAATTTCCTTCTTTCTTCTATATATTGTCTTGTCAGTAATATATATATATATATATATATACTGATAAATTATTGCTATTTTGTATCCGTTGTCTGACTAGTTATTAATAGAGTATCAGTTACCTTCTTATTGATTTCAGTCAAATGTGAATCATCTTCAAAATCTATTAATATTTTTAAATGATTTTTCAAGTTTTAATTGAAATTTGCTGAATTTTTTCCGTAGGTTAAGACTATCAATTATCAACACTGTCTTTTAATAATTCTCTTCTCTCTAGTTTTGCATTAACATATACCTTCCAGATCACTAAATAAAAATTACTTTTTGTGTTGAATTTATTAAGAACACTACAGTCATAAAATATATATTTTCTTTTAGACAAAATATAATCCAATTCTGTTGTATCTTCATTTGGATGCTTCCATGTTCATTTTTATTTAAGATTTTTATGAATAAAAGAATTCTAAAATACAATTTTTTTATTCTATGAATTCAGAAAGTCTGTTGTTTCTCATTTCTCTCACCATAATCAAATTATCTAAAGCATTTTCATCTTTCAATTGCTTACTAATTCTAGTATTAAAGTTTTTTATAACAATTTTAAAATGTTGTTTGGTCTGATCAAAAGCATTTTACACATCCATATAAAAACGTCCACTATTTCATCACAATGAAAACTTGCTGGGCCAGAAACCTGAGTTATCTGCATTTTGTAACTTCCATTAATTTGAATAATTAGCCTTGTCTATCTGTTTGGGTTACCAATAATCTCCAGATGATAGTGCCTAATAAATATGTTGCTGAAACAATGAGTAAGCTAAGCTCACTTGGTAGAAATATGTGATAGATATCTGTTGAAAATTTTATGTAATAAAGTGTATTTTTTTAAAAATTTTATTGCTTTTACTTTGGTTAAAATTATGTTCAAATAAAACTTGATTTGAAATACTGTAATGGCTTAAAATAATACTAATAAAAATTGTTGAGATATTACACATATGTAAAAAAAAGTATTCATAAAAAAGACTTTTATGGAGTTGAGGATTGATGCAATTTTCTAAAAAAACTATTGTAATGGATTATATCTACTATATATTGAATAAGTATTCAAACAAAAAAATTATATTTTTAGTAATTGGGGGGGGGTCATGACTTCTGTTATGCCATTGAATAATTAAACAAAATATATACAAAATAAAATAATATTTGCAAATAAATTTTACTTTTTATTGTACATATATTTTTAACTTTATTTTATAATCTTTTGTACAATAATTATAAATTGTGAATAGATTATTCAGATAGATATGAACAAATCTAAATGTTTATATGCTACCAGTATATCAGATGCTGAATTCAAGACAACATAGTCAACAGTGGGTTCATTATAGAATAACCTTTAAATATGAATATCAACTATAATTAACCCAGTAAATAATGGATTATTCAAGAGTTATCATCTACTGCTTTGAAAATATAAAGTTATCATTCAACAAAAGTTAAACACTGTTTATGATACATCAGTGTTTTTATATTTTTTCTATACTTGATCTTTTTTTTAATTTTTAATTGTTTTTTTTACCAAATAATCACTTATATTGGAGTACATTCTAGTCATCATGAGTCTTTTATAACATATGTCATTAGTATGCAATAATTGTGACAATGGAATTGTATTTGTGCATCCACATTTGCAGCCTTTCATTATTTATGCACAACAATTTTAGCATTAATCTTTTCTTTTTTTTGCAAATTTGTATAATATGGAAAGAATACAAAACCAATTTGCGTTAAGAAAACAATAATGAGAGCAATGGACTTCCATTATAGTTTTAAATTATACAATCCAATCAAGCAATTAATTATTTTAAAACTACATAAATGATTGTAAATTTGGTTATTCCTATTTAGAATGAATCAAATATCATAAAAATGCAAAGATTTAGAAAATGTCATGTAAAATTGATTTATTTCACAAAATCTGGTTAAATTATCATGTCTGAAAAGCAATAATAATAGTAATAATAGCAAGCAATGAATAATTATACAAATATAGGTAAGTAGTTCAATTTATTTCTAAATATAGATACATCCAGCATGTAAAATTTGTTTTAGCAATTTAAGATTTAAATATAAGACAAAATTTATAGGTAAAAAAAAATTGTCATGATCCAAACCCTATATTGCAGTATACTCCTAGTAAAATTTATGAACTAGAGAGAGGAAGTTTAACTGAACTGGGAAATAACATTTTTGTAAAAACAAAACATTAAGTAAAGGAAGACTGGATATTATTTTTTTTTTAGTAAATTTAATTTGATATCTTTTATTATTGTAATTTCTAGATACATCAATGACTGTCTAATAGCATTAAAAATTGTTTTATAAAAATAATTTTCTATTAACTAAGAAATACTAACTAATGCTTCAAACAACTGAACAGAGCAAATTCCTAATGTACACTTTATGCAATTTTTTCATGGCAGCTGCTATTATTATATACTTAATTAATATGATAGTGTAACATAAGTGAACAATTTAACATCATGCATTTGTCTAGTTTGATGACTTTACAGACTTTTATCTCTTGATTTAACAACCTTTTAGCTGTCTAATTTTTTTGAGGAAACAAGGAATTAATTTTATTGGTCAATTACATAAAAGTTTGAATAATGTTATTTGTCAATTATGTTTAGAGTATGTTTCTATTCAAAAAAATAAAACCTTCAATGAACAGAACTGTTTTAATTTAGCTTCTAAAAATCGAATTATTTCACATTCAAATTGGTTAAATGTAATGAAAAATTTAAAATAATGTTAATAACTGAAGAAAAATATAAGAAAAACATTTGAAAAAGAACCTTCAGTAAAACAAAAGAATTATATTTTTTAACCAATCATTATGTGACATTGCAGGTGATTTTTTTGTCTTAGAAATTACAATCTCTGATTATTCATTTTTGTTTTTTCTTCATCTAAAATTCAATATTTTAAATGAAAATCTAAATCTAGACACATTATTAGTCAATATAGTGTAAAAAGTAATTATTATGAAAAATAGTTGCATTTTTCTAGAACATTGAATGTCATTGATATGCAAATAGCGGTCACTTGTCTTGAATTTTCTTCTAAAATTTAAAAAATTTCAAATCAAAGTTTATATTTAAGTAAATTAATGTAAAAACTTAACTATAAATGTAAAAAAATATGAGAAATAAATTTATTTACATTCAAAAATCTATTGCAAAGGCATAAAACATTCATAAAACATTTTTGTTTGATTTCTGACTTTGACAGTTAGAAACGCTTAGTGGACAATGGTCAAACTCACAATCAGTACTGACCAGCTCCTTGTAAGGGAAAAAACCATACTATATAACAATAGACAGTAATAAAAAATTTATTTTTTTCAAAAATTACTGCAAAATGTGGATGGAACTAAAATTTTAAATATGTGATTTTCTACAGAATAAGCACAAAATAATGATTTTGTGACCAAAACTGGACAAGAGACAGTACATATAATAAACAATTAAAAGCTATTAAAAAAGAAATCCAATGGGTTTTTTTTTAATTTTCTAAGAGAGGGTGGCAAAAATTCCCTAATTAAAGTCTTAGTCTGCATTCAATGTTAAGCATTTATTTAACTATCTATAATTGTAGATCACTTTCAAGCAAAGGAAAAATTGCATAAATTAAAAGACCTATCTGATATTAAATATTTGGATTGTGAAAAAACAATGGTTTTTTTAAAAAATGGATAATTTACTACAAGTATACAAATATTAAAAGCACAAGTAGAAATGTGGACATAATCAGTGAAGTATTGAATAGCTTCATGCTCACAGATCTAACCACTTCAGCTTTAGCTATTTAAATAGAAAGTAGGGTTGAAGTAAAGAAGGGTTCCCCTCTTTTCTTCTATAGTGTAAGCTTGTGGTTAAACACCTGTAAAGATCCCTATTATCACATTTTACACACATATTCTCGAGGTTACAGCCTTGGTAAATATTACTAACAGGATTTATTATAAATAAAAAATGCAATAACAGTATGGAGATTTATGATATGTCATGTAGACTTGCAAAACTAAAATTATGAATGTATTTATAAACCTTCCAAATGTAAATTAATTCAAGTTTAGGCAGCAGCCTGTTTTCACTTTGATTAAAAAAAAGTGATTTTATTTAAATATATAGAACAGTGGTCTTCAACCCTTGGTCCATGGACCAGTGCTGGTCTGCAGAAGTTTTTTGCCATCTGCCCTAGACTGGCAGGAAAGTTTGTAATAACAAAATAATGAGTTTAAACTTTTAATTAATATAAACAATTTTTATTTATTTTTTTATCTTATTTTTATCCAATTAAAAAAAAAGAAACAGAATAGAAACAAAATCTAATCAATCATACATAAATTAATTTATTTTTCTAGTTAGCACAGATGTTTATGGAGGGGGGGGGTAGAATTAAATGTTTTATTATTTTTCTAAAAAAATTCAAAATTAAAAAAAAAGTTTTTTATTATACAAACTCCATATATATATATATATATATATAACTTCATCTTGTATATTTGACATTATATCACAGATATTACATTTATCATAATCATTGTCATGTAATTACACTAGCTGTGATATTTTCAAACATTCAGGTGAATAACATTTTATTCTTGCATGTTTTAACAATGAAATAATAAACATAGCAATGCAGGCACATTAATGAAAATAATTATTGTAATGTTTTATGTAGCAGTATAACTGTGCAACTCAAAAAAGTGTTCAGCATGTGAAGGTAAGCAACACCATTACTATACACAGTAACTACTGTGTTGTTTTGATCAGTTATAACAACTATGCTCTTCTAAGGCAAAGCAGTTTACATCTTTAAAAAAATTTATCTATAGACTTCTACTGGTCCATGAAACTTTATCCTTATTTTTTCCAGTCTGCAGGTGTGAAAAGGTTGAAGACCACTGATATAAAATACTTTTGGTTAAACCAAACAATATGTTATAATTATCATGGGAGCTTTTAATATTAGAAACGGAAAACAACTAAAAAATGAAAGTGCTGTAGGTAAATTTATATATGATAGAGAAATAAATATGCAAAATTTGTGGAAGGAAAATATCTGCTTATTATGAGTTCTATAATGAGAATTTTAAATGGTGTTATAAAAGAATTAGATTTATGTTTTAGCTAACAGGACATTTTAATGGTTAATAGAGTCTATGCATAAAATGATTATTGATTAGTGAATTGTAAAATAAATTGTAAGAAAACCTAGAACAATGAAATATACTAAAAAAATACATTATTGATAGGTGATACTTCTAACCTTCAGAAATATTATCTGACTCCATCACGAGTCCAGGTTACATATTGCTCTTACAGCAGCATAATGTTTTTACCATCTTTATGCCACTTACTGTAAGCTTTAGTAAGTAATAATAGATGCCAGATGATAGTCTATATTAATTCCTTATATGCTGTCATATCCAATATTCCTAGACTATTTTCAAGCTTAAGGCTATCATCAGTGAGGAGTTTTGGATCTTGGGATAGTGCACTTGGATCTTTAAAAAAGACTTCTTCACTGATAAAAGCCATAAGTTTAAAATTATTCTGATAATATTTGATATGATAATACAGAATAGAGAGTAATAAGTATTATTATCTGGCATCCATTACTACTTACGAAGGCATAAATAGCATAGAAATGTTGCAAAATTGTGCTGCTTCAGAGATATTCTACTGAGTTTAATCTAGCATTTGCAAATCACTTTAAAATATTAAGATTTTAATGATGACTTAGTCTTGAATCACATTAATAAGAAGATAACTAATACACTACAAGTCAGCAAAACAGACAGCCAAAAAAGTAGTAATTAAATAGTAAATTTTTTATTGAATCAAGGCAATATATAAATCAAACCAGGAATATGAAAATATTTTTTAAATGATCCATTTAAATGAATCAAATATTTGGAATTTTGTAAAATGGTATGAGAAAGATTTGAAGTTGATATAAAACATTTAACTGTGCATTCTTATGGAAAATTATAGTAAAAAAAAATTTCTAAAGTCTAATACAGCTGAAGGTATTGGAAGAAAAATTATTTCAGAAATAATAAAAAAAGATGACACTGTTAAACAGAGATACAACATTATGAAGTGAGTGAAAAAATTCAACAAAAAAAATTATATAGCAATAAAGAAACAAATAGCAAAGTAGTTTATTCAATTATAATATCTTGAAATGTCAAGTATTATGAATAAAGAGGTATGTAATCATATGTAAGAAGAGTAAAAAAACCCTAAAAATGATAAAATTATTATTGATATCTTAAAAAATCATGATTTAAAGTAATTTATTATTTGCTATGGTCTCTTTTACAATATTAATAATTATATTATCAAGCTAATATATATGTTTGCCCTCATATCATTATTATGCTGAGTGAAACTGCTTAAAGTCTATTGTTAATTAAATGCTTGAATGTGCTGTAATATTGGATTATGTTTTAGGACCAAGTTCATGACAACTGTTCCAAAGATGTCATTGAATGCAGTTGAAAATCAATAAAGATTATTTTCAATTTCATTAGAGAGTCAAGATAGCCAAATGTTTGAATTATTAGTTCAGTGTAGATAATATTGTAATTTAAAAGTATATATAAAAAAATTATAATTTGATAAAGGCTCAGTTCATTTGTAATAAAATAATACAATCATTTAATATAGAGAAAACACTCTTGGCCAGATGTAAGACATAATTTGAGAGTATTTGCTATTTTTCATTACTGCATATATTGTAGCAATAAACTGGAAGTTAACATGTTAACAAATGACATTTGTTATTATTATTTAAAATGTGTTTAATAGCTTGATATTATTTAAAGTAATCATGAGATCATGATATTATCAACTGAACAGACTATAATTATATAGGGTTTAGTGAAAAGAATATGATGTGGAGACAAATATATTAAAATCAGTCCAATTATGATTTTCACATTGATTATAAGACCTATTCCTAACATTTCTCAATCATCAGACAAGTGTCTTAATATTTTTGTTGATAGACAATATTAAATATTGTTTCTCTTAATTCTACAATGGAACACATGCATATAAAACTGAAATTAATTAATTTATGTATTTTTTTCTAAGATTTTAAGTATTTAAAGTTTTAAGATTTTTTTACATTTTTGTTGGTATTATTTCTTTGCTGATTTTTACTGCCACTAATTGTCATTATGAATATTCACTTCAGAGCAATTTGCTAATTTTGTTAAAATGCTTATTCACAATGGTATCTCATTTTAAGTAAAATATTGTTGTTTAATATTCAAAATAATTAATATTTTAATTGAAATAAAGATATTATTCTTTAAAACTAACTTTATATATAAAAATAATACTAGTATTTACTGTTTTTAACTAAAAAAAAATTAGATTTTTTTTTAATAACTTTTAAAATTGTGGTTATCTTAGGAAAATGTTCACATTAAGTGAATTTATTTGTTTTTATTTAAAAAATTACTAATACTCTTTTTTTTATTAATAATTGTTTTAAAGTATTGATTTTTAATGTAGTCATTTTTCATTTATCATATTTTTTTTTTAAATAGCAACACTTTTGCACTAATTTAGCTAAAATTGTAAATAAACTGACAAATTCAATATGGCTGATTTAGTTTCTAATTGTATTCAATCATTTTGATTAAAATTTTCAGTAACCGATTCAAAACTTTTATTATTTATTTATACTATACTTTTTTATTTCATGGCTTAGTATTCACATTGTAAAGTACTTGGGAATTCATGAGTTGTTGAAAGCCTACAAACAGAATAAGACTTTAACAGTCCCATTCAATTAATCCAAGCTGAGTTTTTAAATTATATTCCTAATTGAGAATTGATTTTGCAATCTTAAAGTCTTTTTTTGTTACTATAACACTGCACTAAATCACATAAAACTATTTAATGAATTATAATTGTTTTATTAATAAATCAAACTATTTTATTTATTTAATTTATTCAAATATGTTAATTTTAATCTTATTTTGTAATGTTCAATCTACATCAATCTTTGATTCTTTGAAAGCTTACAGCCTTAAATTACTTTTATTGAGTTTCTAACATTCACATTCATAAAAAGAAGTTGTTATAAACATATTTAAAATTTTCAAACAAACATAAAAGTTAATTAATAAATACAGAATATAATTTGAAAATAAAAAAACAAAGATATATATGAATATAATTTCTGTAGTGTAATTTTCATTACATCATTCTCACACAAGATAGGGATTGGTTTCTATCTACTTTTAGTAGTTGTGGAGGAGTGTAATCATAAATAGATGACCAAAGATATGTGAAAAAAGATGTATGATACTTCACAAGGTGTTAAAAGTGGTTAGAAACCAGTCCCACCTTGCATGAGAATAGTGTAGTGGAAATTACATTACAAAACTATTATTAATTAAGAGAATAATTGCTAATCTAATGAACGACTAATAAAAATTATTTACAAAGATATATATATTGTCGTTTTAAATGATTGTCTTTTTTTATTTTTACGAATTGTCTTTTTTACTTTCTTTCAATTTTAAATAGATCAATTAATTTGCTTAAGTGTGTGCGTTTGTAATTTGCTTTAAACTGATATTATTTTAGTATTTAATGCCATTGTGATTTTATTTCTAAAGATTTAAAAATAAAAATGAAAATTATTATATAATTACCATACATTGCAACAATAATTGAATCCATAGAAATATTAAAATAAAAATTAGAAAATAAATTAAGTAAGCAAAAATAAAAATCAATATTATGTCAACTACTGATAAAAACAACTAAACAAAACTGAAAAGAAAATTGGCTGTGATGAATAGGCAAACCACCATAACAAGCCAGAGAAGAGAGTTTAACAAAGACAGAAAACATTGCTGATATGGACTAATTTAAACGTTAACAGGAAAGTATTGCAAAAATATTTTCTTTTTTACTTTAATATAACAAAATACCAACTAAACAAAAATATCTTTCCACAAATATTTATTAAAGTTATTTAATCAATATTTTATAATAAAAAAATACCTCTGTTTTATTTTTCAATAATATCAAATTCAATTACAATAAATAAACTTAATTAAAAAAAACTAGATGAGATTATTTATTTTCCTAAAATGAGACAAATAATATAAACATAAAAAATAAGTATTTGTTTACAATTTCATTTATTTAAAATTGTAAAAAAAAAAAAGCTTTTGATAACAATTATTTTATAAAACATAGAATTGCAGACCATTAAAATAAATAACAATAAATGTTTTGAAAATTATTTTTAGCTCTGTAATGAAGTAAGCGTTTCAGTATACATAAAATTTAATTTAATTTGAACTATGAAACATGAACGGCAAAGTTTAAAGCTTAAATATTTTAAATGGAATTAATTTCCATGATGTAATACTATAAAATATGTTAGTAATTATTTAGTAAAAGTTTGATGTTAGAGTTCAAAATCTTATTAATTTTTTTAAGATGAGGAAAACTGTCTGTAATTCTATATGTAATTACATAATAGTATTTAAACGTTTGAGAGTGAAAAGATATTTGATAGTGATTATTCTATTAAAAATCCAAAAGCATAATACAACAATTGAAAAATATTAACTTTTAGAAATATTATTACCATATTTATTAATCAGTGGTATATTACATTAAATGTATTGCTCAACCCTTAGTTTAAATATATATTCCATAATTTAAATAACATGAATGTAATTTAAATGGAAACTTTTCGTTTAAAAAGCTGTCACTTTTTCTCTTTCTCTTCTGTCTATTCAAGCAATGTATTTGCAAAGATGATAATTCAAATTTTTATAAGAACTCTGCAAGTGATTTTCAGCTTATTAATTTGCTTAGTTATTGTTTCAGATAAAAAAGAAAAAACGTCACAAAATAAAAAAGTTTGAATTTGACCTCAAGACAGCTTGCTTGTATAATTACATAGACCTTCTGGTTATATATATGTATTAAGTCCAAAGATTTTCACTGATGAAAATATAAGACAAAAACTAATCAGAAATGTGAATATAGCATTACTATTGCCATCTATTAGCTACTAAAGTTTACAATAGATAAACTCTGAGAATAGTAGAATGAATATTATCACTTTAAAAGAAATACGTCATTGTAAGCAAAGAAAATCATTGTGATATGTTGTTAAAATAAAATAAAAATGAACAAGTAAAAACATATTAATTAATTGTATATACTGCTTAGTTGTTAAAAAGATCTTTCCAATACTTGCATTGTTGTTACTGTTATTATCATAAATATAAACAAATTGGTTCATTCTCAGAATGGGAAATGCCCATCATATACACTTTGTAATATACTTATAATATTTCTCTAAGGTAGTATATATAAATGCAATATTACTATTGTTATCTGATATTGATGATTTCAGTTTCAACTTTGTATATTTGTATTTTCATTTTTTTTTTACAGAATTCTGCATAATTTTAAGTTAGACATAATTTATTTTTAATATTATTGTTTGATATAAACAGTCAAGATATTAAAACAAAATAGTACATTCCTTTCCTAGCTTGCATTTAAAAGTTGTATCAATAATAGTAAATCACTTTATATCATGTTGCTGTAATAATCAATGGATGTCAAATGAAAGCTTTAACCAAATTCAAAATATTAGTTTCTGATTTCTAGTCTTCATCAAAGAAGAGCACTTGATATTCATCACCTTCATTTGTATTATTTGTTTATTTGTATTATTTATTCAAGATGTTGATTAAAATTATAAGCAGCTTGAAACTTTTAAACTGCTAGTTTGAATAGTGTAATAGAATTAATGTGACTACTGGATGCACAAGACACTATTTTGCAATTCAGTTATCACAACCATTTAGTAGCTGCTAAAAACCCATAATTATGAAGTTGACGATTAGATAGATTATTATATAAACTATATTAGTGTTATCAAACATTAAAAGCCAAAATCTAAACTAGTCAACAAAATAATTAAAATTGCCCCAACTTCAAAAGTAAACCAGACTAGTCAAAGAAAATAAATTATATAACACAACTATTGGTTTCACTGCTAAAAGCAGACTTTTCAAGTGAAAGGACTTAAAAATTACCAACACATATATATACTAACTATTACCTACAATTCTCAATTACATTCCACACACCCTTAATATTAAAATAATTCTTAAACAAGTTAATTGTTTTAGAATCATACATTTTTAATAATAAAGATTCTTTATTTTTTTTTAATTTAATTTCTTTCAAAAAAGATAATCTTAGCCTCATCAAAATTAATAATGTGGCCTATATCTCTTTTTTATATATGTAAAGCAGAAGCAATATATTTATTTCAAACCCTACTTTTATGTACTATTATTTTTTCATTTAGCTCAAACTATTCTGTTCTATATATAACCTTTTACCAAAACAAGGTATAATATACACTACTCCAGGAATAGTCTTCCTATCAAAAAATATTTTTTTGTATTATTAAAAAAAATATATTCAAAGTAATATCTTTTTTTCAAGCAATTTTCTTATTTTCAAATAAATTAATATTATTAATAATTGTAATAATATGGAAGATAAAGAAAAAATTGATTTCATTTCTTTGCTTTTTAAATTAATTTCTTATAGAATTGTAAATAACAATATTAATTTATTTGGAAATAAGAAAATTGTTTGGAAAAGGAGTAATACTTTGAATAATTTATTAAATAATATAAAGAAAAATTTTTGATAAGAAAACTATTCCTAGAGTAGTTTATATTAACACTTGTTGTTTGTAAGTTATATATAAGCCAGAGTAGTTTGAGCTTAAATGAAAGAATAAAAGTAGATAAAAGTAGGATTAGAAATAAATATCTTAGTTCTGCTTTATATATACATGAAAGAGATACAGGTCACACTACTAATTTTGATGAGGCACACGTTGCCTTCTTTAAAAGAAATGAACAAAAGAGAAGGATTAAAGAATCTTTATTATTAAAAAGATATCATTCTGAAACAATTAACTTGTTTAAAAGTTCTTATTATATTAAGGATGTGTGGAATGTAATTGGGAATTGTGGCTAATAGTTAGTATATGTGTATTCCTAAGTTTTTAGTTCTTTACGCTTGAGAAGTTTGCTTTTAGCAATGAAACCAATTGTTGTTTTATAGAGTTTATTTTCCTTGGCTAGTCTGGTTTGCTTTTAAAGTTGGATCAATTTAATTAGTGTTATTAAGTATTATATAAAAATTCACACGTACAATTTGACTTATGGGTCTCAAATATAAAGCAATTCTACCAGTCTTAATTACTGGAATTAAAAAATTTATGGTTACAAACAACTCATTTTATAATTTAAATTTTTGAAAGCAAGTTCGATGAAAAAAATGTTGTATCTAAAAATATTATGCCAATTACTGAACATTTAATTAATCATTTCAATATTTTCAATTGACTATCTTTAATGCCTAATTCACAAATGCTTTCAGGAATTTAGCTGCTGTTAATCTATTACAATTGTAAATGCAAAGCGTAATATTTTATTTTTTTATATAAATAAATATTTTTTTTTATTTATAGAATAAATAGTTGCAACAATTGCTTAACTAATAAAATATTAAAACGTTAATTAGGAATTTTAAAATGAAATCAAAATTAACATGTGTTTGAGAACACACCGTGAATATATAGTACCTGCTCAGGATAGCATAATACGTGATTCGTTTTTATTTAAAATAAATCAGCTTTTGTTTCTATATTTTATTAAACATGATTTAGGTTTTCTTTTAAAAATAATTTAGATATTTTCAGTTATTAAATAAGTTCGTAATTACAAAAAAAAAAAAAAAGGACTGCTCTTTATAAATATCTATTTTTAGGTTTTATTACTAATAAATATCAAATGTCAACGATTTCAATTATTTAAAAGTCATTAAAGTTTATGATTTTCCTCTAATTTGGATGTTAGGGGGCGTCAAGCAGTGACAGACTGTTAAAGGTTTAATACTTCTTGAAGCGCCCTGTCACCTACATATTTCCATTTTGAAGTTTTATAAAAAAATAATCTTTTTTTTTTTAATGTGTCAAAGCGTCGGCCGTGAAACGAACCCCGGGACAACTACTTGTAAGGCAGCTGTGCTAACCACTCGGCCCAAAAATCTTTTTGTCATCAAAAAATTATATAATGAGCTCCTATAAAGTAAAGCCATTCCAAAAAATTCACTGCAGTATTGTATATGAAATTTAACAAAGAAAAAAATTACCACATTGTTTTAATAATATTATCCTAAACTCAAAAATATGTTGAGAAAATAATTTAAAAATCTATTTATCTTAGAAAATTATTTAATAAACAAATTAGTTTTTACAGCTGTTGCTGACTTAATTACAAGTGTAATAAATCAATTTGTTTTGCAAATTGTTTCCTAGTTAGATTTTTTGAACCATTTTAATAAATTTTACTTCTCAGAATTTTATTTATTTATAGTTAGTCATGATTTACTACATGTTTGTGTGTGTGTATATATATAGAGCTACGTTCTGATTTTAGATTTGTTAAATATATATATAAGTTAAAACTGATTCTATAAAGACGGAACAATCTGACTCTATTATAGAATAGTTTGTCGAAAAAAACTTGTTCCAAATTGAAAAAAAATAGTCTGAAAGCTTGACATCAAAATAGATGCATGCTATCTTGACATTGAAAACTTTATACAATAAAAATTTCCAAATTGAACAAATCTCAGAATCACCAATACATTTAAGAGAAGAATAATTGGCACAATTGTAAAGGTATTTGGTGCACACATTGATTAATATAATTAGCATGATAACTACATATGATAAGTAGAAATAAATTTAGTCTATTGAAGCTGTTTAAACAGTAGGATTCTCTCCATACAGTACTTCCACCAAGTGTGAGCCATAATAATAAATGGATGGTAGAAAATTTGTGCATCAAAATCCCTATCTAGTGTCCACTCATCCAACATCTCCAGACTAATTGCTACAGTTTTAACAATTTGTGTAAGCATAAGAAATTGGGATCATATGATGTTTTAGTGGTGAATCCATTTGGAATGCAGTCATAATATTTTGAATCTGCCAATATGAAAAGATATAAAAAATGAAATTTAGTCAAGCATTGGTGGCCGAGTGGTCAGCACAGCTGCCTTACAAGCAGTTGTCCTGGGTTCACTTCCTGGCCAATGCTTTGACACATGAAAAGAAAAAAAAGGGGTAAATTTATTTGCCTATTATTAAAAAATAGACTGGACTATATCAATGACTTGTGTTTGCTCAAAAGCTGTTTTGAGGACATGAATATATAAATAAAATGTCCATGATATGTTTTAATAAAAATGCTGCTGTGCAATTTAATATTGGCAATTAAAATATTGAAGAGAATAAAAAAGAAAACATCATTGAGTAAAATATTGGTGTCTGAATTTATAAATGTAATTAAAAAAAGACATCTGCAATAACTGGAGTTGGGAAATATAATTTTTGGTTAGGATTGTATGTTAAGACAACCTAATTAGATATCCCTTTGCCTACCAAAGAAATGAAAAGGATCTTTAAAATATGATTTTAAAAAGCTTGTTCTCTACAGTCTAATTAGATTGTTATACCTTACAAAATATCATTGAAGTAATAGAAATAATTGTATTGTTAATAATAGCAGTAGGTAATGGTAATACAAATATAAGTATTGTAAATCAATTTTTTTTTCTAAATATAGATACAGGCAATATGCAAATTTTATACAAATTCTTTAAGAATTGAATAGAGTTTATAACTTATAATTAATAAGCTGTAAGATTTAAATTAACATAGCTGCCATTATTAAAACTCATCTTCTAAAGAACATTTAACTTAACATGTAGTGATCAACCAATAAAAAAAACTAAATGGTGTTGCATTTGCAATAAAGCCTAATTTAGTATTTTTTCTTCTTAGAATTCCTTGACATATCAATGAATCAGAGAAAGAAAGCTTTTATTTTTTGCTAGATAAAATTTTTATTACAATACAATTAAATTTTTTTTTTTCAGAGACTTTGACTTTACACTAATATCATAAAAAGTAACGGCATTTCAATGCTGTAAATTCAAATAGAGTGTTGTTATTAAATTTTTGTATAGTATAGGAATTGACTATCATAAACAGTTTATTTAGTCAGAAAAATCATGTATTTAATCAGAAAAATCACTATAAAAACAATAATATTTAATAGATTATATTATTATTAGGAATCAGAATACAAGTGTTGATATTACATGAGCAAGAACAATGAGAATTGTTGAACAGAATGGAGAGTAATTTACTTCAAAATTAAAACTATTTTCATAAAAAAAAAGAGACTTACTTCAGTCATATTTGTAAAAAAAATTGATGTTAGTTTTGAAATATCTACTATTGACATTAAATTTCAATCACTGTCAAACATTAAAAAACCTAATTTGGAAATTTAGAATTGCCATGGTAATAGTGCATGGAATTCTTTTAAAGAGTATTATGGATTTCTGCTTCACTAAAAAAATAATTATAATTGATTATTTGATAATGATCATATTATTCCGTGACTTGATTAAAATTAAACATATAGAAATTTTTGCTTGGTAGAATAATAAATTGAATATGAAGCTTCATGATTAATATCAAGATTTAAAAGCAGAATTTCAATAACCTACAAAAAGCCTTGAAAATAATTAATGAAGATACATACAATAGCTAATTGTGGTCAGTTTAAAACTTTTCTTATGCCTTAAAACTACATCATCATAATTTTCAATTATTATCAATTCACTGAAGAATGAAGGTTTTTCCAAGTTTATTTCATTTTATATGAATCACACCAGAACCATCTATCTCAACTGTGGTCTTTTTTAGATCTGTTAAATCTCCCAGAATCTTATTAAAGGGTTCAACAGTCCATCAATATTTTTTCTGGCAATATGTTCAACCCAGTTTCAGTTTCTAATTTTTTTTATTAATGCCAGTGATATATGTTTGTTCTTTTAACTATGTATTTCATTTTTGAACTATTATAATTTTAACATACATTCCTTTATATTTCATTGTGTGGTATAAAGTCTTTGTGTTTATTTTTATTAAGTGTTCAAGTCTCAGATTCATAATAAAAACTGATAAAACACATTTATTAAAAACCTTTGTTTTTAAATACATAAAATATTTCTTTTATTGTTAATCTGTTTCTATCAAAATCATTCCAATCAAGTTTAATTCTATATTTACTATTTTATATTTAATTTTATCCATCATGTTTACATCTGTATTAATAATTTTATCATAGTAATCTTTATTTTCTTCTTCTAAGAAAATCTGCTGAACATTATTTTAGTCTTTTTGGCAATCTTTAGTCTTATTTTCAGCAGATAACTCTTGCAACATTTCCTGTAGCTCTGAAGGATTATATGGAAAAACAACCACAACTTCTGCTAAATCTAGATGACTTAAAATAATCTCCATTTACTTTTACTTCCCAAGCTTTTCATTTTAATCTTAAAAAATACTTCTTTTAATCTGCTGTAAAAAGTTTGATATGAAATGGTCCTGTCATCCACTTTTCACAATATTAATCTTTTTAGTTTCATCATGTAATATAATTATTGTTGCCAAATTTTAATAAATATTCTTTAGAATATGACAATATCCCATATCTATATCTTGATAACCCAATTTTTTAATCAATTTATTGCAATAAAAACAAATGCATTTTCATAACCTACAAATCCAAAGCATAATGGTAATTCATATTCATTAGTTCTTTCTATAGCTTCTCACAATATTTTGATGTAGTCCACTATGTTAAACAATTTTTAAATCCAGTATGTTTTTTTAGTTGGTTAGAATTTAAATTTCACTGTTGACAAATTATAATTATCTTGATAAAAAAAAATTGTATAAAACTGATAACAGACTGATAGATTTATAATTTCTAATATCTTCCTTATCACATTTTTTAAATATCAATTTTATTATTACTGCATTTTACCAATCATCTGATATAATTCCATCATTTAGACATTTACCAAATAACAATGCCAATATTTTTTGTATTTCTTTACTTATTTCTTTTAAAATATTGATTATAATTTTTTCTTCTTTATAGATAGAATTACACATTTCACTTCTTTATTAAAAATGCTTGACATCTCAAAAAATGTAGTAATTGTAAATAATATTTTGGTTTCTTATTGTCTTTTAAATGAATCTTGTGTTAAGATTTGTAGAGGTCCCTACTGTCATTTTTCAAGAGCATAGTCTTAAAATTATTTCCTTAATATATATATATCATCATCATCATTATCAACCATTATCAATCCACTGCAGGATGAAGGTCTCTCCAAGTTTAATCCATCTTCTCTGATCTTTAGCTTCTCTTCTCCACATCACCCCTACACATTTTCTTATTTCATCCATCCATCTTACATGTGGTCTCCTTCTGGGTCTTTTACAATCTCTTGGAATCCAGTTTAAAATTTCAATTGTCCATCTATTATCATCTCTTCTAGCAATATGTCCAGCCCAACTCCACTTCAATCTTTTAATTTTGTCAATGAGGTCAGTAACACCTGTTTGTTCTCTTACCCATACATTGCGTTTTCGATCTCTTCTTGTTACTCCCAACATACATCTCTCCATACTTCTTTGAGTGGTCTGAAGTCTCTGTATTGATCTTCTATTAAGTGTCCAAGTCTCAGATCCATAAGTAAGAACTGGTAAAACACATTTGTTAAAAACCTTTCTTTTCAAACACATAGGCATATTTCCTTTTAATATCAAGTTATTTCTACCAAAAGCACTCCAACCAAGTTTAATTCTATGATTAATTTCCTCTATTATGTTTCCATCTGTATTAATAATCTGACCAAGGTATTTGTAACTCTTAACTTCTTCTAATTCATCATAATCAATCTTTATTTTCATATTTGGAGCAAATCGATTAAACATTACTTTAGTCTTTTTAACATTTATCTTTAGTCCTACTTTCCTACTTTCATCTGATAACTCCTGCAACATTTCCTGCAGCTCGGAAGCATTATTTGCAAAAACAACTACATCATCTGCAAAATCTAAATGACTTAAATAATCTCCATTTACTTTCACTCCTTTAGTTTCCCATTTTAATCCACAAAATACTTCTTGCAGCACTGCTGTAAAAAGTTTTGGAGATATGGAGTCACCTTGTCTTACACCTTTCTCAATGTTGACTTTCCCAGTATCATTATGTAATCTAATTGTTGCTGTTGCATTTTTATAAATATTCTTTAAAATATGACAATATCCTGGATCTATACCTTGATGATCCAATGCTTTAATCACTGAAGAAATGTTTATAGAATCAAATGCCTTTTCATAATCTACAAATCCAAAACATAATGACAACTCATATTCATTTGTCCTTTCTATAACTTCTCTCAATACTTGAATATGATCTACTGTACTAAAACCACTTTTAAATCCAGCTTGTTCTCTTGGTTGGTGAAAATCCAAGGTTCTCTGTAGACGAGTTGTAATTATCTTGGTAAAAATTTTATATAAAACTGATAAAAGGCTGATAGGTCTGTAATTTCTAATATCTTCTTTATCACCTTTTTTAAATATTAATATTATTACTGCATTCTTCCAATCATCCGGTACATCTTTATCATTTAGACAGTTGGTATATAACTTTGCCTACATTTTTTCTCTTTCTTCACCTGCTTCTTTTAATATATCAATTATAATTCCATCATTACCTGGAGCCTTTCCTTTTTTCATACATTTAATTGCATTTCTCACTTCTTCATTTAAAATTCTGGGCAATTCGGAAGATGTAATAGATATAGGAGGTACTTGTTCTTTATTACTATATAATTCTTGATAAAAATCTTCTACCAATTTCATAATGTCATCCCTCTTTTTAGTAATAATTCCATCTTTTTTCCTTATTGCAGATATAAATTTCCTACCAATACCAAAATGTTGTTTTACATTCTTAAGACTTTTATTTTCTTCTACAGCTTTTCTTGCTAGTTCACAGTTATACTTTCTTATATCATTTTCAACTCTTTTCCGCACCATTTTACAAAATTCGAGATATTCAATTCTTTTTAATGCATCATTCTTGCATATCTTCATATTCCTTCTTTTCTTCATAAGTTCTCTAGTCTCAGTAGAAATTTTATTAGTCAATTGCTGCTTTTTTCAGCTATCTTTGTTGCAGTTTTTAAAAGTGTATCAGTTATTTTCATATTAATTTCATTCAAATCTGAATCATGTTCAAAATCTACTAATACTTGAAACCGATTTGTAAGTTCTAATTTAAATTCATTAGAATGTTTCTGAAGATTAGGAATATCAACTGTAAATATAGTTTTTCTTAATAATTTTTGTCTCTCTAGTTTTACATTAACATGTATCTTACCCCTTACTAATCGATGATCACTTCCTGTGTTAAATTTATTAAGAACATTACAATCTTGACATATGTATTTCCTGTTAGTCAAAATATAATCCAATTCTGCTGTACCTTCATTTGGATGCTTCCATGTCCATTTCCTTCTAACATTTTTCTCAAAAAAAGAATTCATAATATAAAGTTTTTCCTTCTCTGCAAACTCCACAAGTCTATGTCCTCTCTCATTTCTATTACCATAACCAAAATTACCTACAACACTTTCATCTTTCATTTGTTTACCAATTCTAGCATTAAAATCTCCCATAACAATTTTAAAATGTTGTTTACTCTGATCAAAAGCCTTTTGTACATCCATATAAAAATCTTCTACTACTTCATCACTGTGAGAACTTGTTGGGGCATAAACCTGAATTATCTGCATTTGATATCTGCTATTAAGTTGTATAACTAATCTTGCCACTCTGTCTGATACACCATCAATCTCCACAATATTGTTCTTCCACTTTTTATTTATAATGAATCCTACTCCACTTGTATTTCCAATATTTGTGCCTTTATAATAGAGCATATGTCCACTTTTTAAATCAATTGTCTCTTCACCTTTTCTTCTAACTTCACAAAGTCCAATAATATCCCATTTAATATAAGAGAGTTCTTCTTCTAATTCTTGCAATCTTCCTTCACTTGAAAGTGATCTGCAGTTGTAAGTACCTAAATAAAAAGTCATCATCAAATGGCAGCCTGGGTCTGCCTCCAGGATATTCTTAGCACCCTCCGCCTTCGGCCACCAACCGCTGCCTTGGTTGGTGACTTTACAGCCTCCTGGGATTAAGGGCCATGCTTTATCTTTGTCTGTCATAATTGTATAATTGGGAAAAATCTTTATCATTTACACAAACATTCATTCTGCCTTATCAGGCACTGAGAAGAAAGACCATGGTGTTTCTTGATCTTAAACTCAGAGGTAAAAAGCCAATAAACTCACCACGCTGGCTAATGCATGTTGGTGAGCAGCCCATCCATGTTCGTATACTATATGAATAAACATATAGTAATAACAGCTGCAACGACAAGAACGTATGGAATGGACATTAGGAATTTGCCCTGCTCGGTTCCTTTAAGGCCTCCAAGAGGAATCAAAGGGTCTCCTTTCAGTTAATAGCAAACTCCTTTCTGCAGCCATATATATATATATATATATGATATATATATAAATATACAAATATATATATAATATATATATATATATATATATATATATATATATATATTACTTTACATATTTCTTTGTAGAATTCTTCCAAACATTTTGTGATATTTACCTTTTTAGTAATAGTTCCATCGTTTCTTAACAATACCAACATATTGTTTTACATTTTTTATATTTTTATTCTCTTCTATAAGTTTTCTTGATAATTCACAATTATATTTTCTTATATCATTATTAACCTTTTTTGTACATTTTACAAATCTGTAGAGCTTTGACTCTTCTTAATGTATTATTTTCATATATTTTCAAATTCCTTTTTTCTTCTTATTTTATTTTATCTCAAGTAAAAAATTATAGGTATATTGCTGGGTTTTTTTTTTAATTAGATATCTTTGTTGTAGTTCTATCAGTTATCTTCTTATTGATTTCATTCAAATCTGAACCATTATAAAAATCTGTTAATTTTCAAGTTTTCATTCAAATTCTTTGGAATGTTTCTGAAAAACCACTAAACATCACTACCATTTCCTATGCTTACCCTATTGCATGGTGAATTTGGTAATGTTTCTGAAGATTAGAAATATCAAATGTGATTATCATTTCCTTAATAATTTTGATTACTCTAGGCATGCATTAAGATACATCACACATCTCATTAATTGATGATCACCCTCTTTATAAAATCTATTAAAAACATTATAATCTTGGAACACATATTTTCTGTTTTTCAAATTATAATACAATTCTGCTTTTTTATTTGGATGCTTTCATGTTTATTCTTATTTAGCACTTTACTTAAAGAAAAAAATAATAATATGCATTTTATTTTGTGAATTGTCCCCTCTTTCATTTCTTTCACCATAACCAAATTTTCCCACAGCATTTTCATTTTTCACTAGTTTATCAATTTTAGCATTAAAGTTTATAATGACTATTTAAACATGTTGTTTGGTGTGACCAAAAGTATTTTGTACAGCAGTATAAAAATCCTCTATTTTGAATAACTACTTATTCTATTCTATCTAATATATTCTCAATCTCCACAATGTTTTTTCTTCTACTTTTTATTTAAAATGAATTTTATTAATGCTTCCAGTATTTGTGATTTGTAGTAAAGTACATACACTTTTAAAGTCTATTGTTTCTTCACCTTTTCTTCTAATTTCACAATATTAAACAATATTTTTCTTCAAATTCCAAAAATCTGTGTCTTCTCTCATCTATATCATCACAATCAAATTTACTTACACTTTCATCTTTTAATTATTTATCAATTCTAGCAGTAATCTCTCATGACAATTTTAAAAATATTGTTTGATCTAATCAAAAGCCTTTTGTATATGAATATATCAATATAAAAACCTTCTATTTCTTCATCAAAATGACAATTTGTTGAGACATAAATGTGAATTACCTGCATTTAGTATTGATAATATACCATCAATCTTCACAATATTACTCTTCCATTTTTTATTTATAATGAAGCCTACTTTACTTGAGCTTCGAATATTTGTGCCTTTGTCTCTTCTCCTTTTTTTCTAACATCACAGAATCAAACAATATTCCATTTTATTTTACACAGTTATTCTTGCAATTTTCCTTTACTTGAAGCTAATCTGCAGTTGTAAATATCTAAATAAAAGATTATCATCAATCTACAACCTTTATTCCCAATCAGAGATGATTCTTAGTATCCTCTGTCCTTATCCAATAACCACTACCTTGGTTAGTAAATTTGCAGCATCCTGGGAATAAAAACTATAATTTAGTTTTGTGAGTCAAGATTTTAAATATCTATTAAAAACAGTTAATTCAGAGACATTCATTCTATCTTTAAGAAAACTCAACTGTTACTACCATTGAGAGATATCAGCCAACTAAGAAAAAAGACCATGGTATTTTTTGATATTAAAGTTAGAGTTAAAAAGCCAATAAACTATGCAGATTAATACAAAGAATTTGATATTACTCATTACTTTTAAGACCTCAAAGAGGGACTAAAGAGTCTATTTTCAGTTAAAACATTCAATATAATATTACAATCTCATTCTAAGAAATATATATTTAATAATTAAGTCCTATGTCAAATAAAATATTTTTAATCAATCACATTAATTTATAGCATTCTTGAATTCCACCCCTTAATCTCATAAGCTATTAAGCTAGAGAAATATACTTAAATTTTTTTATATCTATAATTATATTAAACTATTTATAATTTTCTAATTATTTTTTTATCAATCAAAAATTATCATGTTATACATCAAGCATCAATTAACAATTCAGTTAGTTTAGCAAATATAATCATAGTTTTTATAATTTTCACTCCATTAAAATAGTTAACATATAGTTATGAAATGATCTTCTTAATGTTTACTGTAATATAATTTTAAGTCTTCTGTTAGTATCTCTCTCTCTCCCAACATATTTTTTGATCTA
This sequence comes from Epiperipatus broadwayi, assembly GCA_028023455.1. NCBI lineage: Eukaryota > Metazoa > Onychophora > Udeonychophora > Euonychophora > Peripatidae > Epiperipatus > Epiperipatus broadwayi. Next base: position 6,816,443 of record JAQFVV010012417.1, on the reverse strand, counting down.
ATGTATTAAATGTTTATAATCAGTTTACATATTAACTTGCAGTTTATACATATTATATAAAATTAAAGTTTGAATAACTGGTGAAAAATGCATATTGACCAAATGATAAGAATTGATCATCATCAATGATAGTTTGGTACATGGTTTAAAGTAAAAGTAGAATAGTGGATTTTGGAATTCAAGGTTGATAAATTATGATCCAGATTCTTGCTTCCAGTGCTTGAACTTTTTTTATGATTTTCTGAACAATAAACAATTCATTTATTTATTTTTTATTAATGATAGTTTGCTATTGCACATGATACATACTTGTAATATAATTTTTTCAATTCACAAAGATGCAAATAATTAAATGATTACATATATAAACATCATATTTATAGTTACAACAAATGAAAAATTCTAAACTTTTAAAATATAGCCACAGATAGTAATTAGTTCCTGTAAAATAAAACATTTTTCTCAAATTTTTATAAATAAAATGAACAATGTATTATTCATTTCAATGTCAGCCACATGATTTCACATGGATGAATATTTAAAAATAAAAAATAAAACTTTTTTGTCAAAGAATGTGTTGCAAATAACACAATTAGATAAGAGATTTAAAAAAATTCAGGCAATTAAAGTGTTAAGCAAATTAATCAATCAAAAAAATGTAGCAGATTATTCAAGACAGAAAAAAATAAAATGTATATAAAATCAATTTTTCTTATTGCAATCATTGTGGACTTTCAATTTATTAGAATAGCATTAGATCCCATTATGCTTACTGAATAAAAGACAAAAAAACCACCACCTGCTAATCTAACCTGGACATCTGAAAACTTGACATGTTATTTTGAATAAATCTGCTTAAAATTAAAAAAACAATGTTTATTTCAAATTGCAAAGCAGGAGATTGCTAAAATATACTATGGCCACATACAAACTGATTAATATTTGCCATTGAAAGAAAACAAACTACTGTTATCCTGCTTTATAAATTCTCCTTTTAAAAAGACCATTTATATTTTATCATAACTATTTTAAGTTTATATTTAATACCAATATGCTATATCTTCTGAATTACTTAAAATAGGAAGAAGTTTAGATGATGCAAAAAAAAAAGATATTGTAAAGAACTTTTCTTTTAATATATGTTAAACAAATGTTATTTTGTCGAAATTGTCAGTTAAAAACAAAACACAAATGATAATGGAAGATGTAATATTTATTTTAAATGTAATGTATACATAAAATCATCCAAATGTTAAATAATTGAAGTAAATAATTATTATTAATAGCTTTAAGTTCATGATTTAATTATATTCATTAGGTTAATTTATCCAACACTGCATTTCATTGCTGAAAGTTACATTTTGTGTAGGTGAGTTTATAGTATATATGTACATTTATTTGTTCACTGTTGAATAGTTTAAATATATCTGTATCTGTATGGGAGAATTCATTCCTATTTGTTTTAATAAATTAGAGATTAGACTCAATATACGCCTAGAAATAGTAGTTTTATTAAATTGGGATTTAGGCTTAAAAATGGTCATTCCTTATAGTTACTGTTGTAGAAAGGTGTAGCATTTACATTTATCTCATATTAAGTATATGCATGTATCGGTATTAGGAAACTTAAGAATCAAATAAATGTCTTATATTTATAGATTTATCCATATGTAGAGTTATATTTTAAGTTTATTAAAGTCTATGATTCACTGTATGGCAAATGTAGTCGATTCTCTGTAACTGTAATAATACCATAGTGTAAATTGAAGATTAAGATTAAATTTACCAAAGAAACCTTGGACATTTTATAAGTAATTATTGTTTTCCTGCATGCATATGAAATAAGACAATAATATATAAGAGATTGGAGAAAAGGCTTTATTAAGTTATATGTCAACTGATAATTATATTTTGTAATTAAACAATTGTTGTTTTGATATGTTGCAATATGAATTCATACATTAGGAGTAACTTGTGTTCTTCATGAGGTAGCCAGATATTGCAAAATAAGGGCTGTATAATGATCACCATTATCTTATTAAATAAAAGCTTGTTAAAATATATGTGCCAGTCTATTTCCCGGTATTTAAAATCAGGTGGCGCCTAGTACATCATCGAAACATGCTTAGTCTGACCATTACAATATATATATATATATAGAACTTTAGAAATAAAATTGTCTCCTATGTATGATTGTATATATATGGAGTGTATATATATGGGAACAGAAACTTAAGCTAAAACACATTTTATATCAATCTTTAATGACAATGATTCCAGTAAAAAGTAATTGAACATTTATTGCTCTGGTGGTCATATGACTGCGAGGACCACCGAAAGTAACGGCGTTCATCGGCAATCTATAGGCTTTTAGCTTTTGACTTTGTCATTTTACTATCGCATTATTGTAGAGTAGTAATCATCATAAAGTCGTTTGTATAATCATCTGTATTGCATAGAATAAAAATGTTTTTACATTTAATTTTTTTTTTATGTATAAATTTACTGAAATCAACAAATTCAGATAGTATTTCTGTGGTGTAATTTTCACTACACTACTCTCATGCAATATAGGGAATGGTTTCTATCCGCTTTTAACTTCTAGAGGGTGGGAGTGCGTGAAGGGTAATCAGTCCCATTTTGCGTGAGAGTAATATGCGAAAATTACATTTTAGAAATATTATTCATTAAGTGGATAATCTCTAGTCTAATGAATGAGTAATAAAAATTATTAACTTCAGATAGTATTTTAAAATGTTTTAAAGTTGGAAAGATTTTATTATACATATAAATTTCGTTTGAATGTTTTTTGTTATTGATCATAAAGATTTTTTATTATTAAAATAAATACTATTTATATCTTTTTAAAAATATTAATTCAAATAAACATATTAAAAAAAATAGAAAATGAAAGTATTTTAATTTGTAATGTAAAAAAATATTTCTGCATAAACTTAAATGATTAAATGAATTTTTTTTAATGTATATTTTCTTAAACGGTTTTGATTAGTAACTTTTTGTATTAATGAAATTTGTAAATTGCTATACAATTTAATCTATATCTTTAATTAATATGAGCTAAACTTCCTTAAAACTTTTTTGAAGCTCTTGGAATATACAAATTTCTATTTTAATTGTCATAGCAACAGATTAAACACACACATTTACCATATGCATCAATTTGTCATCTTTCCTCCCCTTCAAAAAAAAAAAAAGTTATGCACTAGCCGTTGAATAAACATATGTTAAATTTCTGTTTTATTACAAATATAGACATTTTCAGTTTGAAAATTAATTATTCTACTGAAATAATTTTATAAGTTGTTTTACATATTGCAGAAAATATAAAACAATTTTTATATATTCAACATTTGCATTAAAAACAGTCATTATTTATTCTATTGCAGAGCCATCTATAATTGTTCTTAATGCAAATGAAAAGCATTTAGCAGAGAAAGTCACATGATGCTTTGTTAAGCCTAGTTTCTATGACAACATAAAAATGGAACAAACCTTTATTTAAATTTGGTATGTCCCAAGAAAATAATAAAAATGAATGTAAACTACTTTGAAAAAATAATTTTAATGTAAATATTGTTTATTGATAAAAAAGTTTTACTTACATTAAAAATAAAACCTGATAACTTAGTAAATCTTTTCAAACCAATTAAATAAATGCCAATATTAAATACGGTTCATTGCCGTTGGTTACCACATTTTTATAGGATTAATTCTATAAATAGATATAAGATAGTCAAACTAGTCCCTAGAAGGATGAAAGCGAAATGGCCTTAGGTTTCTGGATTTATATGTGCAGAAATGCAGCAATCGTTTGAATTATAAAATGATGGTTAAACCCATCCAAATTAGAGTTGCAATTCATCCCAAATTGCTACCCCCCTATACCTCATAAACTTGCAGGCTTTAAGGCATTCTTATATCAAACATGAAGTTATGTAAATTTAAACCTGGCAGTAAAGCCAACACTGAAGAGTATATTAAGGACTTGTGCAAGATAAGATATAATCCATAAAAACCTGATCAACACAGTCATAAAATTTTACTCCAAAATCTGACATATGCCTGCACAAATGATGGCAAAACCATGGTTAACAACATACATACCCGGGGTATCTCAAAGTTTAATGTTTTCTCTGGAACATATGATGTCAGTTTTCAGACCACCACTCTAAATTGTTTGATAAACAAATCCAAACACAGACTGCCTCTGGAGCAGCTCTCCTCTCCCAGATTGTTTACAAGATTAGTTGCAACAACTCTCTTTGCAAAGCCATTTTTTTTTTAAAAAAAAAAGTTTTTTTTTTTTTATAATTATTATTTTACCATATCACTGAGACTGATTTTCTGTGAATTAGCTTTCTAAAAAAAAAAAAAAAGAAAGAAATTATAAATTTAGTTGGGATTCCTTAGCTTTATAGAATGTATACTTTTTCAATTATCTTAATAAAAGATTACCTAACATAACCAACATACATAAATATACTATCATAATCATTATTTGTTTTAATTACTCCTTGTACTGGTGATAATTTTTAAATATTAAAAGCATACATGGCCATTGATTATTTATTATAGTATATTTATGTAATAATTTCATTTTTATTTATTATGAACATATAAAACTAAAGATTATTATTTAAAATATACAAATACAGTATTACTAATCCATAAGTAAAATAGATTAACTTTAAAATCAAAATACTTTATGGAATAAAATTTATTTTACTTTTACCTGGTTAGCATGCTTTTACAACTTAATACTCATTCATAGCTTGATTCAAAATGTATATTGAACAACAATGTTCCAAGAAATTGAATTCCATATAAAAATATCAATATGAGTAAAATAAATAGTCGTTAATTATCGTTAATTACATGGTTCATTGTTTATTCCATTTCTAAAACAAATTAGCACATATAACCTATTAATGACAATCCAGTTACGGAAAGTTCAAATCAACTGGCTTTATTATAAAAAAAAAAGATTAGTCAAGGCTTTACAAGAAGCCTATTTTTTGTCCATAATTTTTCTATTGTTTAAAAGATTTTTTGGTACAACATATTGAAATATTTTCTTTTAAACATATATATATTACACAATAATCTAAAATATAAATTTTATCCATTTGGGCCACCTAAATTACAAAATCTAATTTTTTCATCTGCTTGTAATTTGCATCTGTAATCTCTATGACATAGTTAAATAAAATATATATTTTAGGTTGTTAAGTGATTTGTTTATATGATTCAAGTATAGAATTGTGTGTGATTGAATTAGTTATATAAATATAACAAAATAGAATTATTTGTCTATACAGCTGTTTTAATATTTCATTCTAGGACTGGTTTTCATCAGAAGATACAACTGTATTTTTTAAGAAAAACCAGAGCTCTGACTGAAATATTAAACAGCTGTGTAGACAAAATAATTGAATTTTTATTTTTATTATTTTCTTTAGTTAGTTTATATATATATAATGATGAAATCAGGACCTTAAAGAAATCACAGTTTGCAAGTAGTAGAATGATTATGAACTAATTGTGATTAATCAATAAGCAACATCTACTTGAGAGTATCTTTTACACTATTTTAGGATATGATGATAGCTCATCAAAGGGTAGCTTATTTTTAATATATAAATAGTATTTTCTGTCTTCTTTTTATGAGCCATCAATCATTTTTTCCTAATAATAATGGCAATAGAAGTATGTCTGTGGTTTTTTTTCAATATTTGATATAATATTTGGAATAATCAGGTAAAAAATTTGATTTAATAATTATGTGTTTAGTAATTAATTGTTATGAAACTTAAATATTTTAACTGCCATTGACAAAAAAATCATTAATAACTTTTACTTTGAATAGTTATCAACTAAGAATGTAGGTCAATTTAAATAACTTCATAGATTTTATGCAGATAAGAAGATATGAATGTTAAGTTGAAGTATTGATTTCCATTGTGCTACTGCTATGTTTACAAAAGATAAAGTTTTTTTATTATAATGTTACAATTAATTCAGCTAAATTAATTATATACCGGATTGTTATTCTCCCAAGTTTATTATATAGAAATGATACATGAACTTTCTATTGATGAAACGTAAAATTACCAAAAAAAAAAATGTGTTTGCTGAAGCTTCATAATAATAATAATCAGAAAATAATAATTTGTACAACAGCTATATAATCAAATAATAATTATATATATATATAAAGCTTTTTTTAGCACCTGCTTTGGTGCCCTTTTCAAATGTTATTAATCTATTTAACGTTAATGAATTACCTGACATAAAACCATCCAGTGTCCTTTCCAATTTTGAAGCTTTATAATATTCTCATAAAATAGTAACATAATAAGACCCATCACTATGTTCTTTAGTTTACTAAATGTGTTTGTAGTAAATATATTTTTATAAAATAGATTGGAAATATTTAAGCTATATTACTCATTTTAAGGACACTCTAAAGAAATGTAGTATTGTTTATATTATTTGATTGTGGATGCGAATAGAATTAAATGGAGTTATAATTAGGTAATTTTACAAAATTCTTCAGATGAAAAATTCTACTGCAGAAGTTAAATGATAGCTAATGAGATAAGTAGACGTATTTGCATTTTACAGATTATTTTGTGAAAGTATCTCAAATATTCCTTTTAACTTTTTTTTTATCAGTTTTCCTGAATTTAGAATGATCATCACCATTTACTAGTGGCTACTACTGATGATAAAGATATATGTTATAGATTTAATTTGGGTTATAAAATATGTATAAAAATTTTTTGAATCTTTATAGAAAAGAAAAATTTTAAATGCATGTAAAAGATTTTAAAAACAATATTATCAACTTCATGAAGACTAAAATAATTACATCACTTTAATTAAATAAAGTTGAGCAGAAACCAGTGAAACTCAAAAATCTGCAATCAATATGATATCAGAATAATTTCCCAAATTATAGCAAATTATAAGATCATAACTTCTACAAAATTGAAACTTGTAATGCAGAAAAACAAAAACTATCTGTATCTGCAAATTTTACTGTGGCTATGAAAGATTATATATATATATATATATATATTGTAACTTAAATTACGTTGATCACAAGATATTAAATATAAATATTATTTAGCTTAATAAACAAAAAAGAATTGTAATATGCAACTTGCTGAGCATAAGCTATTAAACAAAAGATCAGACTGAGTTATCAATAATATTAAGGGTCATTGGATTAAATGAAACATACTCCTGGATAGTAGCTATATAGCCATAAGGTCATAAATATTAAAATGATGACTAGGAATAAATTAAACATATTTCTATAATTAGATTTCTCAAGATATCACAATATCAATAATTGTAAACAAATTATTAATAACAACTATTATAATTCAGGTATATGGAAATCAAGTGAGGTGAGTATACTAGTAACTCAATAAAATATCTTCTCAGGTATACAGACAGTAGATTTTATCCACTTTCATTTCTTGGTTGGATCTCAAGTGCATGTCTAAGTGAACAACAAGTGAATATGGTCTATCAGGGCGCCACTAGGTTAGCTGGATCTAGACAAAGTTATATTTATAACTTTTTCACATGTACCAGGTTTGAATCCCTTTGGTACCTTATTTCTTACAAAATGTATGATTTTGATTTTAGACCCATAGCACTGTATGCACTAATATTTAAGTAAACACCTAGGTAACATAAAACATATTTAAACTAAAGTGGAATTCATTAGACAGAAATCATTTCTTAGATCTTAACATAACAAATGGGTTTCAATATTTTTTTATAAGTTTTACTAGCTCTTATTATTAATTTAGGATAGTAATTCACTCATCTTTGCATGAAATAGATGATAGGATGGTGGTTATAATAATACTAAGAAATCACTAAATACTATGAAATCAATATTTATTTATGGCTTTTAAACATTTAAACAGCTCATTAATTAAAACATGATGATGATGATGATGATGATAATGACAACGATAATGGTTTCAACCCTAATTGTTATAAAGAAATTCATACTTATTGCTTAATTTTAGTATATCTAATTGGAACTTAAATAGCTAATATTCACCTTGATGATGAATGATCACACTTAATAAAGACTACTCTTAATGAAATATATACGCCTCATTTAATAAAATAAACTAATATTTATTGCTGCATTTCTAACATATACATAAAAATTTCTATATCTACATGAAAATTGATATTAACAATAACAACAGTACTCATAATTGACTCTTTTAAAATCATAACATTAATTTTTAAATTCTTCCCCCTTTCCCATAAATGTATTTCAAATTGGATGTCACATTGACCATGATTTTCACTCCATGAGAAAATGTCTAAAAAAAAATAAACACTCTTTTTCTCTCTCTTTTCTCTTTCGCACCCATACCTTTATAAATCTAACATGTAATAGAATGACAAAAATAAATGTTAGTAAAATTGGAAAAAGCCAGTTTTAGAAACAAGTTTTAAAGTATCTTTCTATCCCTCTCCATTCTACACTCTGAAACCTATACTTTCTTAAGTCAAAATAATTTAATATTTTAATACTACTTATTCCTTCACATTCACACACAATTACATATATGCAACAAGTATTATATTATTATGTATGTGCGTGTTTTATCCCCATAATAACAAAATATTATTTAAAACAAAATAATAAAAAATTATATTACATATTAATAACATTTCATAACTTCAAGTTAATAGACAATCATATGTTTATCATTATTAGGAAATTCTGGGTTTCAATTGATCTTGTTTGTTTTAAAAGTTCTTTAAACAAAATTATACCACTCCATTGCTAAAATTTTACCAAGACTCTGATATCATAAAGAAAACATAAAAAAAAATTCATATTACCAGTTCCATTCTTTGGCCGCGACTTCCAATGATTCAAATTTATCTTGTTCAATGTCTATCTTTCTGCAGCTACCATTTCTGTTTTACTTTGGAACAATCTCTTTCTTGAAGTGTATAATTATTTGATGGTGATGATCCTATTAAGGTTATTTGCTTTAGTGGACAATTTGGAAATCATTATATTAACTTTTCTTCTCTTCCTGTCAAGCATGATTCTTTTAATGGATGAAGTACAGCAGTTGTTTTCCCATTTATAAATTTTCTGGGGTTTAAACTCAGTTACTGGAACAATTAATTGGACTTTATGATTTACTATTTATCTGTAGATTAATCATTTTTCTTCTGATCGCCTTCAAATGTGGGTGAATGCTTTCTTATTTCTATTTAAAAACATCTGATTTCTCTCGGTCAGTTGAAAGGTGTAGAATATTATTTTTCAGACAAGACATCTTTTCTTTCCTATATAATGTGCTGGCTGGATGATCTGGTCAACAGATGAGATATATATTAATTTTTCTTAGCCTGCCATCCTTATATTTTCAACCTTCAACACTTGATATTAAAAAAATGATTTAAAAAAAAAAGGTTATCTAGCAGAATTAAAAATGTTTGTCTGCTTTAGTTTCAATAATTTTTAAAAGTCTCTCTTCCAGACTGCTTTTATATCTGATTTTTATTTCTATTTTTGACCAATTCGTTTTTTTAGCTGGAAAGTGCAATTTTAAAAAAAAATCACACACCTGGTTTCCAGACAAACTTTTGTCTTGATGGAAAAAATAGACTTAATCCTTTTTTTTACACCCATGTAACATCTCAAATTTTGAGCTTCTTTCTTTTGATTTTAAGATGAGACATTTTTAAAATTAGACTTCGCATATCGTCTCTAAGTTTTTTAACAGAAAAACAACCCTTATAATACAAAAAATTGTTGAGTAAGAAAAAAAAACAATATAACAGATTTTCTTCCTTTTCTCTCAATATTTAATAAATGTAGATATATTTATGTGATGTAACACACACACTCCATCATTCAAATCATGTATAAACTGACATTAAATAATCTAATTTGCTAGCTTAGTAATTATAACCCTAATATTTAAAATTAAAATTTTAACCCTTTAAATCCAAATTACAATTATAGAAAAGTAAAACAGAGAAATAATAAAATATTAAAATTTAGCAAATGTAGGTTAGTTTTAAAGAAAGTTAAAATGTTTAATATTTAAAATATAAAACAATTAAATAGCTTACACATACATTGCCTATATATGTGTAACTTTGCTTTTTAACAGAAAAATTAAATATTGAATAGTTTAAATGTGTGTATTACCTTTCTATCAACACACAAACAAATAAAGAATATAATTGTTAACCCACTCTCTTTCTGTCTAAAGATTTTAGAACTTGATCTTGTAGGGTTTAAACTTGGATGCCCTACAGCTTCCTTTTTATATGAAAATGTGATGATGATTTTTGTTCAGCATTTTCTTTCATGCACATTACGATAAATTTAGCTAATGACTAAATTGTAATGGCACAATATATATATATATATATATATATATTGGTGAAACTATTGTCACATTAAAAAGGCAATTTAAAGAAACTAACTGATAATTAGAAATGAAGAAACAGATATATCCAAAACAGTAGACAATGTATATATCAATAAATATATGTTCAATTGTAAAAAGATCAGAATATTGAACAGGAAAGAAATACAAAAAAGAAATGAAATTTGAAGAAGGTTTTATAAGTGAAGTTAGTATGATAATTCATAGTGTTTGGAAACCACTGATTACCCATGTCCTTAAGAAAAAAAGTGGAGAAATCAATAACACCCTCCTTTATATAAAATTTCTATTGTGTGTTGCCTTTAATAGAATAGCCTAGTTGATTGGAGCACCATCTTAAATTCAATATTCATGGATCTTAAAGCTGCTATTTGATTTTCATGCTAGTATTGTAATTGATTGGGCAACACAGTATTTGAGGAAGAGAGGTAAATTATATCACTTAAGGCATTGTCTTGTAGACTAACTGTGTGTTACTACTAATAATGGAATATATTTGGAAAGTTTTAATAAAGTTTGAATTTTTCTAAAAATAAATAAATTAATAATTAATATTAGATAATGAAAATAGTCTAAGATATAATTACAATTAAAATAACTTTATCTTTCTTATTGCATTGCCAAATCCATATAATATTAATATCATTTACATTCTTTATTATTTTTAAAATGCTTCATATAATTACAACCCTTGATTGTTACAGAAATCTTCTTCAGAACTTCTACTTGTACTTTAAGATTTGAAAATATAAGTAGAAATTTTGAAGAAGATTGCTGGGGCAATCGAAATTGTCAATAGTGGATTGTAATTATATGAAGCATTGTAAAAGTAATAAAGAAAGTAAATGATATAAATATTAAACAATTAAAATACCATCATCTCAAAAATTTTCAGACAAACAAAATAACTATAGACCTAATTAATGTGAAAGCATATTCCATTTATTACTTGATATTGATAAATTGTTCAATTGCAATTTTATAATAAGTCTATTGAAAATCCAAATAAGATATTTCTAATCTTACAAAGAAGCTTATTTAAAAAAGAGTTCCATCAGCTATTCGCATTTTTAGACTAATGGCTACAGTATACACATTCATATATATATATATATGGTAAAAATTTATCTACATTCTTGGATATAAATTTTATTCTAGAACTTTCTAAGAATTCAATTACTTCATTTTAATGTCTGAATGTTTTTGTAATGTCAAGGCAATCAGCATTTTCAAATTTTTTCATATAATGAATGTTTACTCAAAAATAAATGATTATATTTGAAAAACTATTTCTTTACATCTGTAAGGCTAAATTAATTCAGGTTTTTAAAATTTAGTTGAAAAAATACACGATAAATAAAAAGGTATTTTATTTTTACTATAAAGAATAAGCGTTTTAAATAATAAATCGCATATGTCTGCTCTTTTTTTTTAAAAAGTCTTTATTAATAATGTAAGGAGTTTGGTTATTTTATAATGTAGCTTTATTGTAGATTTAAATAAATATAATTTGAGCGATATATCTAGTCTTTTACTTGACGACTTAACTTAGTAGAAAATATACGTGTATTAGTGTGTGGACGTATATATGTGTGTGTGTGTGGATGTAGATATGGGTATGCTGGAAATTTTAAAAATATAAAGATAAATTGTGAATATATATCTAAACAACAATTATTAAGAAAATCAAAACAAAAAAATCATCAACATTTTATATCACCTATGAATTCTTTAGATCTCTTCTCTAATTCTCTTCAAATCAATATAACTATTCTTTTTCTTAAGATAATTTAATAATTAAAAAGTAAACACTGCACTTTAAAAGTGAAAGAACAAAGTTGTAGAGAGTGAAGGTAGAATGACATTTTAGGAATTTTATTCAAATAGAAGCTAGAAAATGCGAATAAATCTGATTTATGCCCCAACAAATTCTTATTGTGATGAGGAAGTAGACGGTTTTTATATAAATATCCAAAATGCTTTTGATCAGACCAAACAATATTTTTAAACTGTCATGGGAGACTTTAATGCCAGAATTGGTAAATAATTAAAAAATGAAAGTACTGTGGGTGAATTTGATTATGGTGGCAAAAATGAAAAAGGATACAGACGTATGGAGTTCAGCAGAATTGGATTATATTTTGACTAACAAAATATACATGTTTCAAGATTGAAATGTTCTTAATAGATTCAACCCATGAAGCACACATTTATTAGTAAGATGTAAAATATGTGATACTGCAAAATTATAAAGAAGAAAACTATTTAAAAAGACAGTATTAACAGTTGACATCCCTAATCTTTAGAAAAACTACAGTGAATTTCAATTAGAATTTACTAATTACTTTAAAATATTAACAGATTGTGAAGATGATTCAAATTTGAATGAAATCAAAAAAAAAAATATAACTAATACATTATTAAGAATTGCAATAAAGATATCTGGTGCAAAAAGTGCCAGGTTGCCAATAAATTTTCTCTTGAGATAAAACAATGTATGGAGAGAAAAAAATGAAAATATATACCATTAAGAAGATTTGATTATCTAAAGTTTTGCAAAATTATACAAAAAAAAGTTAATGATGACATAAAATAATATAACTGTGAATTAACAAAGGAATCTAGAAAAGAAAATAGAATCCTTGAAAGTGTAAAACAACATCTTGGTTTTAGTAGCGAACTTATTCTGCAATAAAAAGAAAAGATGAAACTACTAGTAAAAAGAGAGATGGTATCAAGAAATGTGTTGAAGATCTATAAAGAATTATACAGTAATAACAAGTAAGAAATTAACATATTCCATATAATTAGTATATCTTCTGAATTCCCCATTATTTTAAATGAAGAAGTGAAGCAGGCAATTAAATTTACAAAGAAGAGAAAATCTTTAGAAACTGGTGGAATTGTAATAGATATCTTAAAAGAAACAGATGAAGAAATAAAAAAATTGGCAGCAAAATTATATAAAAAATGTTAAATAATAAAGGTGTATCAAATGATTGGAAGGTTATAGTAGTAATTTTGATATTATAAAAAAATTAGAATTTGCAGACTTATCTGTCTTATCAATTCTATACAATTTTTTTGACTAGATAATTACAAATTATCCATAGTAAACTTTTGATATTAATCAACCAAAAGAACAAGTTGGATTTAAAGATTGTTTTAGTACAGTGAATTATTGAAAAATGACATACAAAGAACCAATAAATATGAGCTGCCATTATGCTTTGGATTTGTAAATTTTAAAAATGTATTTGATTTTATAAGCATTTCTTCAGTAATTAAAATATTGTATTATTAAGATATAGATCCAAGACATTGTCATATTCTGAAGAATATTTTTCAAAATGCAAAAGCAATGGTTAGATTACACTACAATTCTAAAAAGTTTAACATTGAGAAGGTTGTATGAGAGGATGATTCCATATCTCCAAAAAATTTTACAGCAATTTTACAAAAAAAAATATTTTTGTGGATTACAATGAAAAGCTAAAGAAATAAAAGAAAATACACTTATTTAAGTCATCTAGATTTAGCAGATGATGTGATTATTTTTTCAAATAATACTTCAAAATGTTTCAAGAGTTATCATATGAGAGTAAGAAAGTAGGACTAAAGATAAATGCTAAAAAAACTACAATAATGTTCAGTGAATTTTCTCAGAACAAGAAAAAGATTAATAATGATAAATTAAAGAAGTTAACAACTACAAGTATTTGCTCAGATTATTAATGGAAATGGAGACATAAGGGATGAAATTGATCACAGAATTAAACTTGGACCTAATACTTTTGATGGAAATAATTTGATATTAAAAAAAAATATCTCAGTGTATTTTTTAAAAAAAGATTTTTTAATAAATGTGTTTATCAGTTCTTACTTTGGAATCTGAAACATGAACATTTAACAGAAGAATAGTTCAGAAACTTCAGACAATGCAGAAATTTTAGAGATGCATGTTAGAAGTAGTATGAAGGGATTGAAAATGAAATACATCAGTAGGAGAACTAACAGGTATTATTTGACATCATTAAAAACATTAAGAATCTGAAATGGGTCTGGACTGGACATATTGCTAGAAGAATAATATGTGGACAGTTGACTAAATTTCAAAAGATTGTTAAAGATCTAGAAAGAGAACATATGTGAGATAGATGGATAAAATAAGGAAATTTATTAATACGATGTGGAGAAAAGAGGTTAGATGTCAGAAAAACTGGATTAAACTTGGAGAGATCTTCATTCTGCAGTGAAATGTTAATGGTAGAAAATGATGATGATAAATCTAATAATTTCTTCATTTTCTTCATTCTTTTTCTTTCTTCGTGTATTGTAACAAGCAAACATACAAGGATATTAAGTTACTATTTAATATATAAAGAAGAAATAGTAAACTAGGTAATTGATTTCAATAATTAATTATAAAACTTATCTTTGTGTTTATATATATATTGATTTTATCAAAAGTATTACAGTGACTACTTGTAGAGCACTTAAACATGGTTTATGTATTGTAGATTTTGATAATAATAAAAACGTGGCGGGAGAGGAGGAAACTTGATTTAATAAGATTCAGAGAGCAGAGGCAGCAAAAGAAAATGAATTAAAAAATGAAAAAAACTCGCCCTGAATATATTTTATTGTATGAATCAAAAGAGAAAAAAACATTGTAAAAGATAAAAAAATGGATAAATGATTTTAAGAAGTGAGGAGATATAAATCAAACAAAAGATGTAGAGTTTATAATTTTTATTTTTGAATATCTTTCTATTATATATTAATTAAAAAATTTCCATGGTCTTATAGATATAAGCATTGTAATACAGAAACAATTTTTTTCATGTAATAATCTAAATAAAATTTCAGCTCAGATATTATCAAGCAACAAACAACTAAAACTGGTGATGTACCCTAAAGTCATAATCATAACTCTCCATGAAAGATCTAGCAGATGCTTGTAAAAATTCAAAATTGTTGTACTTTACATTTGCCCACATATAAAATACTTATATTGGATTTTAGTCACAGAATTAAGATATGGTTCAGATAAATACTATTGGCATTATTAGATATTATTTTAGCTTACATAATCAATTTTGTTTTTTGGTTATATAGTAGCTGAAATTTTACTTAGATTATCACATGAAGAAGTTTCAATTCTATTTAAAGTTTCTTATATATATATATATATATATATATATAAGAAACTTTATATATATATATATATATATATATATATATATATATATTGTGCCCTTTTGTATGGGTCACCATCTAATTTTGTGCTAATCTATTAAAAATTTTAAATTTAAGATATATTTGAATATGTGATGTTAATTTTGCTTATGGTAATATTTCAAAAGGTTTAATTAAAGCAATCTATGAGTATTTGATGTGTGAAATTGTGCTGATGTAGAGAGAGACATTTTAAATGATGATGATTATAATATATAGTTGGGAAAAATGGCCATAACCAATACTGCATTAATATATTTAATAAATAGGTATTTAAAGCTAAAAGTGTTTAAAAGACAAGTAAGATTAAATGCATATATTTATTGTTGATAAAATAATGTTATAAAAGAATATAAATATTTTAATTTTTATAAGTACATAAATAGAAGATTAATATTTGATTTTAATAATATCGAATTATTAATTTAAAATCTGTTATAATATCTTATTTATTTTTAAAAATATTTATTTTAAAAAATGCAATTGTTAGTTTATTTTTAGATTATGAGAAGCGTTTCTTTTATTGTAAAAAAAAACAAACAAATGTTAGTTAGATACACAAGCATGCTTGGAAGTTATTTAGTAAAGTTGCAAAACTATTTTAAAAAATCATGTTATAAAATTTATAAATAATACGTGAGTTATCACGAGATTAAAGTAAAGATATTTAATGTAAAATATTAAGTCTGATTTTAAAATATTGTTTTAAAAATATAACGTATAAAAATATTTAGTATATTTTAAAATGATCTTATAAAAGTTAAAATTAAAATCAAGTAAGTAAGAATATTTTAAAAGAATGTTTAATAAATTTAAATGAACGATAAAGATTATTTAGAAATTTAATAATGTAATAAATATTAAATATTAAATAAGTCATTATTTATTTTTAATTTTGTGTTGTTGGTAAATATGTAAATAAGCCAGCAAAGTTGATTGTTTAATCTACCAATCAAATGGGAAGTTTCTTCCGGTATAAAAGCTTAGTTCAATTGTTAGGAGAGGACTTCATGATTGAATTTTCAAGTTAATTGTGCTATTAGAAAAATAGCTAAGTAATTTTATAGACGCTTTTAAAAATCATTTTTCAAAATTATAAGAGTGTCTTTGTAAATAAGTTATAGAAATTTTAAATGATAAACCTGCAGTGTTAACTTAATTTTTCCCTATCGATCGTCTCTATATCAAGCTCAATTTGCAAGTAAATAATCATGGAAACATCATATATAGTGAAAATATATCGGAAACTTTATACTAAAAGTATGACAAACGCTGGATTAGTTCGGATAATTACGAGATTGAGAAAAGTAATATTTTGGACAGTATATAATTTTAAAAGCTAATTGCTATTGATTATTTAAAATAGATATTTTAAAGAATAAAATACTTCTTTATAAAGAAAGTATTTTGCAAGCTATAAATTTAAAGGTATATCTTAAGTAAAGATATTAAAAAATGAAAGTAGTTTTATAAATACTTGCCTTGTTAAGTCTTTATGTTTAAAAGACTGAATGTTGACAATTTTGAAAGACAAATAAGTTGAAAATATATTAACTAAAAGTCTTAATATAATAAAAATTATTATATTGAAATAATTTAAACGCTGGTCGTTTATAGATAAAAAGCTTATTCTTACCTGGATATTTTGGTTATGGAATGTGCAAGTAATATGTGGACGTCCAAGTTAATTTAAAAAATAATTAAATATAAATTTTTATAAACTATAGACTAAATTAAAATAATAACTTTTGAATAATATTTTTAAAAGAACTAAACCAGGATCCTATAAACTATTTTAATTTATTTTATTTCTTATGGAAGAATTAACTTTTATTTTGTTTTAAAATAACGTTTTCGTTTTTCATAAACTTTTAAAAAAAAACACGTGATGGACCGGAAACAGGAAATGGTGTTCTAGTGAATGTGTGCCTCAGATTAAAGAACTTTATGGTGAAAAGGAAACATCGCTGGAGTCACATAATATGAACTCTGTTTTATTTATCTAATATAAAAATTAAATATTATTAATTTATTAAAAATAAGATAGGTACATATCTTTAAATAATAACTAAAAAATAATATAATGATTAATTGCATGAGTTTATTTTATAATTAATATAACACAGAATATTTTAAAGTATGATCGTGAGTATAAATGTGAATTATTTTATGAAGCTGTAATTCCGAAGAATATTGGAAGATGGACTGGACATTAATTCATTATCTATGGTAAAAATTGTATAATAATAATAATTTTGATGTATTTAATATGTTTTCTTTAGATCAACCAAATATTATGTTATTTTGAATGAATGTATGATTATTTTAAAAATATACACATTATATTGGCAGTGACAGTTTTATTTAAATATGCATAATTTGAATTTATGAAATAAATACGATGCAACATTACATAAGAAGCTTAGAAATAATTATATGATTCTTTCGTAAATAAATTTTGATTTTATTTTTATTATTATTATTTTGGAGTATTAGAATTATATTTATTATTCATATAAGTAATTATTTTATTTCAAGTTAGGAAGAGATCTCAAAGTCTATATTTTATTATTATTTTATTGGATAAATTAAGTTAAGTTTTATGTAGAAGTTTATACTTGGATTGAAGGTTTACCAAGTATAAAGGATGAAGTATAAATAGTTTGGATAATTAATATTTTATTTAGAGTTGAAAGTTGTTTTCCGGAAATTTTAAATAAGTTTAGATGATGTTTTTTTGTAGATAGAAATTTATTAAGAAGGAGTAGTATAACACATAAAGTAAAGTAATAATTTTACATAGAAAAGAATCATAGAATTTATCTAATATAATACTTTATAAATTTGAAATTAATGAATAATTTAAATATTATTATTTAACAGTACATATATGTAATGCATATTTAGTAAAACATGTAGCATAAATTGCATTAAGTGAAATATAAAATTGTAATCAATTATTTGTTATTACATTACACAGATACATTAATTTCTATATTATAATATTAAAGTAGTACTAATAGTAAAGTGAATACATACTATTACATTATGGAATGAATAACAGTAATACTTAAGTGATATAGCAATTTAATTAATAAAGTTTAATTGTTTACATATGCTACATAAATATTATTTACATAAATTTTTCTGTGTAATAATTGAAGTTCACTAATATTTGTTTAAAGTCTAAGTTTTTGAAAACATACTTCAATGTTATTAGTACAGCATTTTAAAGAATGTATAATTACTTATTAGGAGTATGAGTTAATAACAGTGTAAACATATTGTATTATTATTTTCTTATTTTATTTTCTTTATTTTTTTCATAATTTGAACTGTAAATATTGTAAATAAATTCTTAATCAAAGTTAATGTAAATAAATTTGTTTAATTTGTTTTAAAAGTGTGTCGAGTTCATTATTTTGCACCACAGCATTTGACAGCAGATAATTTGAAGAAACATAATATTTGCACAATGTGAATTTATTAATATTATTTTAGAAATAAATACAATATTTTCCTGATTATCATTTATGAGAATTGATTGACATTATTACATCATATTACAATGGTCATAGAATAATTATAATGCATAATATAAGAGTACAATATTATTTATTGCCACAGATTATGAAGTTGTAAGATTTTGATCTATTCTAAAATTAAGATACTATATGAAAATAAAAGATATACATATTATTATTTATTTAATGATTGATGATATAACAGAAATAGATAGGATTAAGTTATACCTTAAGACTAGTAGTGAGTATTATTATTATTAGAATAAGTTAGGTGTATTTAGGTTTGATATAAAATCCCATATCATACTTATTTACATGAGTTATCATTACTTTAAGATAATTAGAAGAACCTGAGATTATTTAATTATATTTTAAAAATAAAAGTTAAGATTTATTTTTATTATTATTAAAGGTAATTTATTTTATTTTAAAAGCCATAAGAATGCTGTAGATGTAGTATTAAGTTAATAAGGAGGTAATAGTATTCTTATGCCATTGAGACAATGTCTTGGAAGATATTGACTCAATGTAAATCTACTTATTGCTTTGTAACTTTACTTCACAGTCTCATGATTTTAATTAAATACTTATTTAATTAGTACATATTATAGAAATATATTGATTTTGATAATTAATAACAAATTTAATTCGAATATGATAATATAAAAGTATATTAAAGATAGATATGCAAATTTTAATTAAGCATTACAATTTAATTGAGCTAGTTGTATTTCAAACTATATTATACATCGAGAAGTAAGGGTACAATATATATATATATATATCAATATATTTTTATACAGATATAACTGTTTAAATATTTAATATAGAAAAACGATATATATATATATATATATATATATTGTAACTTAATAACATGATCAAAAGATCTGATCCAAGTATCAAAAATCCAAATATTATTAAAATCTCAAATATTCAAATATTATAACTTAATAAACAAAAAAGGAATTGTAGCTTTTTATTTTATATCAAAAAGAAAATAATTATTTAACCTGAGTAGTGGCTATTAAACAAAAGATCAGACTGAGTTATCAATCATATTAAGGGGCATTATTAGATATTATTTTAGCTTACATAATCAATTTTGTTTTTTGGTTATATAGTAGCTGAAATTTTACTTAGAAAATCACATGAAGAAGTTTCAATTCTATTTAAAGTTTCTTATAAGATCGGAAGAGCACACGTATATATATATATATATATATATATATATATATATATATCTATATATATATATATATATATTGTAACTTAATAACATGATCAAAAGATCTGATCCAAGTATCAAAAATCCAAATATTATTAAAATCTCAAATATTCAAATATTATAACTTAATAAACAAAAAAGAATTGTAGCTTTTTATTTTATATCAAAAAGAAAATAATTATTTAACCTGAGTAGTGGCTATTAAACAAAAGATCAGACTGAGTTATCAATCATATTAAGGGACATTGGATTAAATGAAACATATTTTTATAATTAGATTTCTCAAGATATCACAATATCAATAATTATAAACAAATTATTAAGAACACTACTATAGCTCATGAAATAACATCACGTAGGTGAGTACACTGGTAACTCAATCAAATATCTCTCAATATATCCAACTGTAGATTTTACTCACTTTTATCTCTTGGTTGGATCTCAAGTGCATATCTACATGAACAACAAGTGAATATGGTCTATCAGGGCACCACTAGGTTATCTGAACCTAGACACAGTTATATCTTATAACCTTTTTACATGTACTGGGTTTGAATCCCTTTTGGTGCTTTATTTCTAATAAAAATGGAGGATTTTGCTTTTAGACCCATATCACTGTATGCAATAATATTTAGGTAAACATAAAACATCTTTAAACTAAAGTGGAGTATATAAATTTCATTGGACAGAAATCATTTTTTCGATCTTAACATAATAAATGTGTTTCAATATTTTTTATACATTTTACTAGCTCAGATTATATTATTAATTTAGAATGGCAATTCACTCATCCTTGCATGATATAGATGATGGAATGGTGGTTATAATATTACTAAGAAATCAATATTTATTTATGGCCTTTAAACATTTATCTATCTCATTAATTAAAATGTGATGATGATGACAATTATAATGATAACGATAATGGTTTCAACCACAGCTTTAGGACTAAGCATAATCATAAAATTTAGTTTCAGAAATTAATAATTAGTGGCTAATCTTAGTATATCTAATTGGAACTTAAATAGCTAATATTCACCTTGATGATGAATGATCACAACCAGAAAAACAAAAAAATACTCTTAATGAAATATATACACCTCTGTTTAATAAAACAAAGTAACATTTATTCTTGCATTTCTAATGTATACCTAAAAATTTCTATATCTACATGAAAATTGATATTAACAATAACAACAATAATCATAATTGACTGTTTTAAAATCATAACATCAATTTTAAATTCTTCCCCCTTTCCCGTAAATGTATTTCAAATGGGATACTATGTTTGTTAAAGTTTTCAATTCACAAGAAAATATTTCATAAAAAAAAATATTTACTCTTTTTCTTTCTCTTTTCTCTTTTGCACACATACTTTTATAATCTAACATGTAAAGCAGAATGACAAAAAAAATGTTTGTAGAAGTGAAAGAGCAAGATTTCCAGAACAAGTTTTAAATTATTTTTCTCCCCCTCCCTTCTACCCTCTGAAATGCTATACTTTATCCTAAAACAAAATCTAATATTTTTAATACCGCCACACCATTACATATATGCAACAAGTATTATTATATTATGTATGTGCATGTTTTATCCCCATAATAACAAAAATATTATTTAAAACAAAATAATAATAATAATAAAATGTTACATATTAATAACATTTCATAACTTTAGGTTAATAGACAATCATAATTTTAGTACATATAAAATCATTAATGAAGCTTATGTTTATCATTATTAAGAAATTCTTGGTTTCATTTGATCTTGGTTGTTTTAAAAGTTCTTTAAACAAAATATACCACTCTGTTGCTAAAGTTTTACTAAGTCTCTGATATTATAAAGAAAATATATAAAAAAAATTATATTACCAGTTCTATTCTTTGTAGCAACTTCCAATGAGTCAAATTTATCTTGTTTAATGTCTATATTTTGCAGCTACCATTTCTGTTTTACTTTGGAACAATCTCTTTCTTGAGGTGTATAATTATTTGATGATGATGATTCTATTTAGGACAATTTGGAAATAATTATATTAACTTTTTTTTTCTTCATGTCAAGCATGATTCTTTTAGTGGATGAAGTACAGCAGTTGTTTTCACATTTATAAATTTTCTTGGGTTTAAACTCAGTTACTGGAACAATTAATTGGACTTGATGATTTAATATTTATCAGTAGATTTTCCTGATTGCCTTCAAATGCAGGTGAATGTTTTCTTCTTTCTATTTAAAAACATCTTATTTCTTTTGGTCAGTTGAAAGGTGTAGAATATTATTTTTCAGACAAGACATCTTTTCTTTCCTATATGATGTGCTAGCTCTGGGGTGAATGGGATTTCCCAGATGAAATATATTTATTTTAACCTGCAATGCTGTTTTTCATCTTCACAAAAAAAACTTTATATTAAAATGATTTTTAAAATTGATATTTGCAGAATTAAAATGCTTATTTCCTTAGTTTCAATATTTTTAAAAGTCTCTCCTCACTGATTTTTCCCAGGCAGGTTTTTATAGTTTATTTTTGAGTCAACTCACCCAATTAGAGTGATAGTGTGACTTTCTCTGGAAACTTATTTAAAAATCACACTACCTTGATTTTTCAGACTAATCCTGTTTTGAAGTAAAAATTGTCTTAATCATTTTTCCTCGCATATATCTGTAACATCTAAAAATGAGAGCTTCTTTCTTTTGATCTTAGATGAGACATTTTTAAAATTAGACTTCTCACATCATCTCTAAGTTTTTCAACAGAAAAACAACCCTTATAATACAAAATTGTTGAGTAAAAAAAAATAATTTAACATATTTTCTTCTTTTTCTTTCAATATTTAATAAATGTGGATATATTTATGCAATACACACACACTTTCTCATTCAAATCATATATAAACTGACATATTAAAATAATCTGAATGCTAGCTTAGTAATTCTAACCTTAATATTTAAAATTAAATCCTTAGCTTTTAAATCCAAATTACAATTATAGAAAAGCAAAAATAGAAGTATAGAATAAGATATTAAAATTTAGCAAGTGTAGGTTAGTTTTAAAGAATTAATATGTGTGATTTAAAAGTGACTAACTAAATAGCTTTTATAACACACACTGCCTATATATGTTTTATAACTCGATTTAAAAGATTTAACCATTGAATAACCAAATGTGTGTACTACTCTTTTTTTTAGTTTTCTATCAGCACACAAACAAATAAAGAATATAACTGCTGTCCCACTCTCTTTCTGTCTCAAGCTTTTAAAACTTGATCTTGTAGGGTTTAAACTTGGGTGCCCTACCGCTTCCTTTACTATATGAAAATGTGATGATGATTTTTGTTCCACATTTTCTTTCATGCACATTACTACAAATTTAGCTAATGACTAAATTGTAATGGCACAATATATATATATATATATATATATATATATATATATATATATATATATATATATATATATATATATATGGTTGTAAATTTGAAAGAGTGAAATAGCTCTTAAATAGCACACTACAATATATAGGCCTTCCAGAATTCTCTTAAAAAAGAGAAGGGAAATTGCATTACTCAATATTACAGTGGTGGCGAACCTTTTTACATGTACAAACCAAAAATTTTCAAAAAATATTTATTGAATGATTATCATGCCATACAGTTATTAAATTAAAATGTAAACAACTTAGATATTGCAGTTTTTTAAAAGTTTATAAAACAAAATAATAGTAATAATGATAATAAGAATTAAAATATATTTTCTATAGAATAGGCATTTTCATACCTGCACTCCAATATGTAATATATAGGTTTGAACTCAGACTTTCACATGACCCTTAACTATCCACACTATCTCATACTGCTGACACACTTAATAACACACTAGAAAAGATAAACAATCACCAATATCACATTTCATGCTAAACCAGCATTTGAAAGTTGGTCCAGATTATTATCATCACACAAATACACAATCAATTCTCAGCTATATTAAAATACCCAATCTTCATACTGTAATGGACAGGCTTCAATACACTCCACCCCACAACTCTTCAGCAATCCATTTCATTGAAAATTCAATGAAGGAACACTCAAAGCTCACACTGGTTCCAACCTTCTCATCCTACCCATGTTGACCATAAGTTACTCTGATCCCTCATATGCAGGACATAATCCATTTACATACATATACAAGAAATGTGCAGACCTTTCAGCACTATATTTTAATATATGCATTTTACTACAGTGCAGGCTTTTTCATACCTGCACTCCAATATGTAATATACAGAAGTTTGAACTCAGACTTTTACATGATGCTCACATCCATGCTATCTCATACTGCTGACTCACTTGATCACACACATTTAGAAAAGATAAACAATCATCAATATACCCATTTCATGCTAAACCAGCACCTATCAATTGGTGCAGATTATCATCTCCACACATATATAAAATCAATGTTCAGCCAATCTTCATATTTTAAGGGACAGGCTTCAATCCACTCCACCGCACAACTCTTCAGGCATCTGTTTCATTGAAAATCCGATGGAAAGCTCAAAGCTCACATTGGTGCCAACCTTCTCATCCTACCTATGTTGACTATAAGTCACTCTGATTCTTCATGTACAGGACATAATCCATTTACATACATATACAGGCGATGGGCAGACCTTATAGCACTATATTTTAATATATAAATTTTTCTACAGTACAGACTCCAGGCTTTTTCATACCTGCACTCCAATATGTAATCAAGTGTATCAGCCTGTACTGTAGAAAAAATTCATATATTGAAATATAGGGCTGTATGGTGCCCATCCTCATATATGTATGTAAATGGATTATGTCCTGTGCATGATGGGTCAGAGTGACTTATGGTCTACATGGTAGGATGAGAAGGTTGTCATTAATGTGGGATTTCAATGAAATTGATGATTGAAGGGCCGTGTGGAGTGGATTGAAACTTGTCCATTAAAATTTGAAGATTGACTATCTTAATATAAGCTGAGCATTGATTATATATATGTGTGGAGATGATAATCTGGACCAACTGATGAGTGCTGATTTATCATGAAATACATATATTGGTGATTGTTTAACTTTTCAACATTGTGTGATCAAGGGGGTCAACAATATGAGATAGCATGGATAGTTGAAGATTGTGTGAAAGTCTGAGTTCAAACCTCTATATAATAATAATTAAACAAAATTTCTAAATAAGCTAAATACAAGCGAACGATATTTATTTAGAAGAGAACAAGTTGGATAAAATGTAATAGTAAAAAATTAATAGTAATTAAAACAAAATTTTGGAAATATATAAAATCAACATAAATAGATATTATTTAATGAGATTTTTTGCTGTTCTACATTGGGTGCCAAATATTTTATATCTGGTTCATATTTTGGCATTTTTAATAATGTACATGTGAACTAGATTCATCTGTCATTCTATTTTTGGAACTGTCTTTAATTAAATTCATTTCTGAAAACAATGATTCACATGCATATGTAGAGGAAAAAATTGATAATATAACAGTCGCTAATTTTTTTAAACAATTAAATGTTTCAGAAATAGCATTCCATGCAGTCAGTAATTCCTGTTCAGCATTCTTTTTATATATACCCAGTAATCGATCATTTTCCATTGTTTCTAACTCATTTCTCAAGTCAACAAATTTCTGTTTCCATATAGAACTGGATTGAAAATTGACTGATTGCATTTCCATATCTTTCAAATTAAGCCACTCAAAATTTCTGACTTGAGACTATCCACTGATATTATAAAATAAATATATACAAAAATATATAAAATAAATGTTGATATTTCTGAAAATTGTCTGAACTATGTAAATCCTAAAGTAAATTAATCAATTATCGAGTGAATAACAGCACAAAAGTCCTGCGTCAATTTTACTTGATCTGATTTTTCATGAGATTCTAAATCAGTCAAGAACTTTTTTAGATTGGAAAATATTTGAAAGTGTAAGAAATAACATCACGGTTGAAAATTTGTAATTTAACTTCAAAGCATTTGATCAAATTAAACTTGACAACAATTGTACAATTGTCTTATTAAAACTTTGCAGTTTCACATTTAACTCATTTAAATGTGAACACATATCAGTAAAAAAAAACATTAATTTTGAAGGCCATTCAACATCCATTAATTCATTATATTTTTCAATGAATTTTCTCATTGTGTAAAACCAGTCCAATTTCTTTTAAATACTTAACAAATCTTTGTAGAACTTTTCCTCAACTTAACCATCAGACATTGTTGTACATAAATAAACCATAGTATACTGAGTTTACCCCACTCAATGTGTAGATATAAAATTGATTAACTTAGTCACAACATTCATGACATCATCCAGTGGCTTAAAGCTGGCCTTTATGCATATGAATGTCAATACAGTTGGTAAATAAACTGAGAAAACTATTTTCTTTTCCAGTTATAAGCACCATCTGTAGTTACTGATACTAATTTGGCAACATCTATGTTGCTAATATCAATACCTTTTGTTGTTGTTATTAATGAGGTTAAACTGATCAATTCTTTTTTGATATTATTCCCAAGACAATAGCAAATAAAAATAGCTAAATGAGTTGACTCATTTATGTATGTACTTTTATCAAGGCAGATAGAAATTAAACTAGATTTTGTATCTCTTTTTTGTTGGTAAGTTATGTTGTTAGCCATTTGCAGGATTTTTTCTTTAACTGTACTTCTAACCAATGATACATTTTTTTATGCTCTGAATAATTTTTGCTTTGTTTCAAAATCTTTAAAAAGAACTGGTGCACATTTTATCCAAGCTTCATTCATATATTCTCTATCATTAAAAAATTTCCCATGTTTGGCAATTACATGTGAAACAAAAAAACTAGCAGCAGTAATATTTGAATGATTTTCAATAAATTTCATTATAGATGTTGATTGAATATTTATATTTTTAAATGCTTGTGCAATATATTCTTGTTGTTCATCTTTACTTTTTTCACAGAGTGATTTATGATTGGTCTCATAATGCCATTTTACCAATGATATTCTCAATACAACTGTTCCAGAATATAAAACACATACTACTCTGGTACCTTTGTTAATCATTCCATACTCACCAGTCCATCAATTTTGAAATTCCCTATTACTTGATAATTTTGTGTTTTTTTATTTTCACTTAGTCATATTAATATAATGGTAACAAATTTATTTAAAAGTAAATTTAAATGAGTTTTAATAATTTTATAAATCAAAGATTTATCATTTCATTTTTATAGCAGAACATCAAGCAAATGATTACACATTTCATTTATTTGTTCACAATTTTGATTACATTAAAAAAATGAATGGTGTCAATATGTTTAGGTGAAAAAAGATTAGGACAGAAAACCATTTGATTCCTTTTATTTTAGATTTGAAAATAATTACTTCAAAGAAGTATAAAATATTTTACTGAGTTTACTTTTTAATTTTATTATAATCATTTGACAGGTTTATACATTATGATACCACAGTATATCAGTACCACCTTTTTGACTTAAAATAACATAATTTATTGCTTTTAATCAAAGTTCAATTGTAAACTGAATTCTAATATATTATATTTATTTATTTTACCTTTAGTTTACAGTAAATATTTATTAGTACAGATTTTAGCAACAAAAAAAATATTTAAGAAAATTATGATATATAAATAGTTCATATGCCAGTAAAAAATTTAAACATGCCATCTCTGGCACATGTCCATAGGTTCACTATCACTGGCCAAGTAGATAGAATTTAGTCTTTTTATTTTGTTTTAGCTTACTCTCTTACATATAATAATAGAAACCTATTTATCAATCAATAATTTCAGGATCTGCTCAATGAATAGCAGCCAGATATCTGTAGACAATGCAAAAAAAAAAACATCACATTAAATATATTTACAAATTAAAAATGTTTTATGTTATTCCTGACTAAGAATCAATCTATTTTTGTTTGAACTTTATTATATTGAAATATTTTGTGTAACAAACCAAATAAATATTTATTAATAAACATTTTATATATTATTCTACTAATAGTGCATTATTTATTATAAAACAAAAAAGTAAAATCCCATTTTTGAATTTTATTGAAGTTTATAGATCACTGGTACCATTGTGACTGGTTAATGATCACTATCCACTATGATAAAAATTCCACACCATGCAACATTCATCACTTCAAAATTTGTTAAGATTTCTTTGTATGGTTTTTGTACTTTTCTTTTCATGTGTCATAGCATCAGCTGGGAAGTGAAACTGCTAACCGAGGACAACTGCTTATAAAGCAGATGTGCTGACCTCTCAACCTCCAATGCTTGACTGGTTTTTGTACTTTAACATATAACACATAATCTTAGACAGAGATTCTAATTATTTTGTTGAATTTATTAAAAACATAATACTATTTGATATTGAAAGTGGTAATGCATTTTGTTTATAAAAAAAGATTAAATAAAATAACTCTTTACAAATCAGAACAATTCTTTCTATTGGTAGCATAATGGAACTTCTAACATTTTGCATAATAATAACATACTTGTAATAAAAACAGATTTTTTAAACAAAAGAAATTGCTATAGGTTTACCTCTATTATCCCCAATTAGCAGCATTTTTCATGAAAGAATTCAAATTTATAATGGTAACAATAAGTCTATCTCCATCAAAAATTTGACTTTATCATGTTAGTGATACATTGATTATATAGCCAAATAAGTGAAGCACTAATAAACAGTCTGGACACACACTAGTATCATATAACCTTCATTCCAAAATAGAATTAGTACCAAAATTATAATCCTTAAATGTTCTTGTGACAAGTCTCCCTTGCAGAAAATATAAACTACTGCTTGCAGAAATCCATGCAAATAATAACATATGTAATCATAACAGAAACATAAAAATTGTTCTCCTATAATAGAACCATGGAAAAGAGAAAAAGTGATTTGAAAAAAAAGGTCCAACATAGAATAAACTCTCATAAAGAATGTTAATTAAGAAAATCTTAAATAAACAACAAAAAGATTAATCAAAACAAAAAAAAAAGATAGGTAAAATAACAAACCATAGATAATCTGTATTTAATATAATATCAAACAACTTTTCAAAGCCATAGCTGCAAATACCATGTAAATGTAGAAGAACAAATATAGGTGAAACTATTCATTTCATAAAAAAGGCTATAAGAATACATAGTAATGATTATAGGGGGCAAAACAGATATTAGCAGCTCAAGTGTATTGTAACAATTTTATGTATTATTGAAAAACGTAAAAATATTTGTTGGAGAGAAAAAATAAAAAGAATAAAATTTAAAAAAACTGCTCATGACAATAACAAATAATTCTACAAGTCAACCTAAAATTTATAATCAATAATGTTTGGAAACCACTGAAGTAATCAAAGAAATTCTATTAAGCATTTATTTTTAGTATAAGTTGTCTAAATGTAAAAGTTTTTGGTTCAACTTCATGCTAGTTGTTCTAAATGTATTGCAGCTGCCTTGCAAGCAAGTAGTTGGTTCCAGACGGTTGTGGGTTCACCTCCTGGATGAAGCTATGACATATGAAAAAAAAAACTTCATGCTAGTAATGTCACAAAGCCAATAAAATGTAAAAAAAGAAGAAGAAGAATATCTTTTGAAACACCATATTCTATACTAATTTGTATGTTGTTAATAACAGTTGAATGTACTTTCAAGGGTATAATTAAAACTTGAATTTTTTTAATAATAATCATAAACTAGGTAATAATAAGGGTTCAACTATAATTGTAAGTAAATTAATGTTAATATTTATTTTCAGAGAAACGTCTAATACAAGTTCATATTCATTTTAGTTTAGTAATAATAATGTTAGAAAAGAATAAATTTTTTATAGCCTTGCTCAGAAAAGTTCAGGCCTTTAAATTTTATATTTTTTACAGTTCACTTTTCTTCTAAAATTTAGATTAGCCCTGCCACTGACAATTTCTGTTTTATATAAAACATTTAAGTAAACACACACACAAACACAAACTTGCAGTATTTTTATACTTTTATTTCACTTATATAAACATTTTAAAGAGTTTATTTATAAGTTTGAAACAGAAACTTAAAATAGTCTTACTTCGCATTTAGATTTTGATAAGGTCAGTTATTATATCTATGATTACCTACTTAAAATAGATTACACTTAAAATCAAATATAATGAAAGAAAAACACGTATTATGATTATAAATTAGTTCATATCTATTTATGTCATTGTACAAATTAATCATATTCTATATTCTACCTATGCTCTTATAAACTGTAAGACTTTTTTGCAGATAGATATGCAGATAAAAATACAAATAATTACTTATAGTTTGCTTAATTTTAATAATATAGACTACTGGAATAAAAAAATATAAAGCAGCACTTTGTTTTTCTCATTTTTAATGTTTATGTAAAAGACACATTATTATAGTGGTACGACTTTTTCTGTCATGCCCACAATTAGAAATTTTTCTGAAAATGAAATTTTCAAGCAAAATAGTCAATCTACAGTCAGCTACAGTAAATGGGTAGCTAGTTACTCTTAGCCAGAAAGTTAAGCAAGCAGTTGATTTAGATTGATAAGTAATGTTTTCTTTTAGAGTAGAGAAGTACTATTATTTATAATACCATATTAAGCTGAAAAATTTAAGCATACAGTAGATGGTGCTTGATTAGAAGGAAGAGAACTGCTCATTTATATTGCTTTATTGATCCTCTTAGCATATATACTATACAAGCCATTATTATGTTTCTTGTTTATGGTAAATTTTCTGTAATAATTCATTATTAAGGTCACAAATTAGAAGAGCACAGAATCATGAATTTAACCTAAATTCTTATTTTAGAATATTCTTATTCAGATGTGAATCTATCCTGGCTTCAATAAAATCTTTGTTGATAAAAATAAATTATATTGACTGGATGTGATAGTAGTAATATTTTTTTAGGATACTGCTATTTAAAATAAAAGGTTATATTTTTTATTTCTAGTAAATGTATAACTTTTTTCTGGATAAAGTCTTTTATAAATGAATCCACTTCTTATAATATAATTGTGAGCATATAAGAATAAATAAATCACCAAGATAGTCACATGCCAAAGTTGCAGCATTACAGTAAAAAAAATCTCTTAATTTTAACCACATTATAAGTGTACTATCTCTTTTTGAATATTTAATTCTTGCAATATTCAGGTTTAATTAAATGACAATGATTTTGATTGTTCAACAATCTATGGCAAAGTTTTCTGTTCTGCTATTGTTATTATAATCTTATATTATTGAATAAATTTTGAGCATTCCAAAAATTAAGTATAAAAATAAGATACTTAACTTAATATTGAATAAAATACAATGCTAACAGAAAAGAGGAGTATTATTGAAATAATATTATTATGTAAGAGAATTATAATTAAAAAATTTAAATTAGTATGATAATGTTTTTATATGATAAAAGAAGGATTAAAAATATAAACTACTGATATGCAAAAGTAGTGAACACATTATTTTATGCATAGGATGGTTGCCTACTGAAATTGAGTTAAATAACATGGAATATCATGATTATGCAGAATCACTTGAATATAATTTCAATTATTATTATTATTAATACTGCAGTCCTGGTGTGCAAATGGAAGCAATACAACGAATAAAGCTCTGAACACAAACAACCAAAGATATTCAAGAAAAAATACTAACCTTACAGAAAAAGCAACAAACAGGAAGAGGATAATGCACCCAAGTAACAAAAGAAAATTACATATCAAAATATTAAGCAAATAACCTAATTAACAAGAAAAAGATTGACATTACAAGAAAAAACATGGCATTGACACAAAAAAATAATGATCTAATTGTCATCAAAATAGTTTACAATAAATCAAACATAAACAATATAGCAAAAACTTGTGCAAATGTTGCAAAACAAAACAGACAACAAAACAGCACAGAAAATTATTCAAAATTATGTCAGACTGGTAGATTCACAAAAACAAATCACAAAGATATTAATGCACTAAATTTCAGAAGTGATGATAATCTAGAACCACCAGAAGTCATCTGAAATCAAGAGGAATTGCAAATAATAAATGCCAACTTTAACAACACAATTTCAAAAAAAAACCTATTCAACACATTTAAAAAATTCTTCTTGCCCAAATCAATTGTAATAGTGGTCACAGACAAAAATCTTACCCTTTATAAATTCCCTAGAGAATTATTATATGAAGCATTAACTGAAAAAGTAATATGGGATACAATATCAAGCATTGGAGATCACCCAAACTCCTGATATCTAGCGATAGATTTTTTCAATGAGTATCAAAACAGTAGATTTCAAGCAGAAATTAAAATGCTGGGAAATTATGCATTAATAACAGTGGACAAGAATTTGCAGAACTATGTTGTGAGCACTATCAAAAATACATACTTTGGATATGGTATGTAGGACTTTCAAAATATGATAAAATCATTTGGAAAAACAATATACCTAAACCCTATATATCTTCTAAATCACATCCCCACACCAGTATATAGCAACAGTTTTCCATTTAAAATAAAATTAAATGATCTTATGATCCCATAAAACATTCCAACACAGATCATCAATCAAAATGCAATACTTACATTGTATATAAAAGGCCTAAGACCACAATGTTTTTCATGTGGAGATCGATGACATCTGGCAATAAATTGTAATACAATCCAAACAAAAAAGGCTATAGAAAAGCAACAACCCAAAGACAGTATAAACAAAGAAACAACTACAAATATCAGGCTTCTGGATCTATTGAGTAAAAAAAAATTAACTGAGATCAAACACCTAACAGAAACACATGAAAATTATGACAAATAACCCAACACACAATATAGAGAAAACAGTGCAGATTACAGTGAAGAAAATAAAAGCAAAGAAAAAGTCTCAATAATATTAATAACATAAATAATAAGACTCAGCCACCATGCATACCAAAGATATTCATCAAGTATAACACAAGCAATCACTCCATATATGCCCAAAATAATGCAAACAATGCCAGAGGCAAAGAGAAGACCAGGAAGACCACCAAAAAAAGCCAAGAAGATAAAAAGGAAAGCAAACAATTCAAAAGAGATTTCTAAACAAGTACACCACTCAAGTGACACAACTGATGAAAAAAATAGATCTAGACTATAAAGATGCACAGGATCAACTGTTAGCAACAATACAAACTGTGACCACTACCTGAGTTTTAAATATATAATCTCTTTTTTATTCTACTCTCATGATCTATGCATTTGAACTAATGAACGCTTGCTTCACACACAAAACACACACACACACACACACACACACACACATATATATATATAAATGTTACATTGAGTTTTAAATATATATTTTTTTATTAATGCTCTTTCACTTGAACTACTCTCATGAAGTATGCATTTGAACTAATGAACATTTGCTTCACTTATATATGTATGAGTGATATTGAGTTTTAAATATATAATTTTTTTTATTAATGCGAAACTGTTTTGCCCCTGCAAAAATTGCATGCCTTCCATGACTTGTGTACACTTGTGCATAAATATAATTGCAGAAGATAAATAAATACCATGTAAACAAATCTTGTATATACAAATGTAAACAATGTACAATTTTACTTTGAGTCAATAAAGTTCCTTTTTGAAGAATCATCATCATCATCTAAATGTAGTTTGATTATTTAAATTTAAAACTTAATACTATTGTATTTAAAATATTATAATCTATGAAAGGTCTGTTGATTTCATTGGATGATTAGTCACTTTCAGCATTTAAACATTGAATAAACTCCAAGACCAATAAAACTATTTGATTATTTTATTTAATGGTACCCATCATTGTCCCTTCAGTATCAATTTTTTATTCTTAGACTACACCAAATTTATTTTTAAATTATATTGAATAGTAGGGTCTGTAAAAAAAACCCACTGAAAGTAGACATTTATTTTATCTACTATAATATCAATTTACATAATAAATAAAGCATATTAGCAGCTTAATAATCATGGGTCACTAACCTATTAGTTATAACATTTAAAAGATTTATTACATAGTATTTTATATTCACTAGTATTAAAGAATAGAAGATATATATGTAATAAAATCATATAAAGGTATAAAATATGTAAGAAGTGAATTTCATGCATACATATATATAATGATTTTAACTAGATGGTTAAATATATTTACACCTTTATTTAAAAAATAATAATACAATTATGTTAATCCTTTTACAGGGTAACATTTTTTGTACCCATTATACATTTGAGTTTAGTATTAAACTATTTATCTAAATTAGAATTCAATAAATTGAGCTTGATTTGTTAACAGTGGATGTTTACAAATAAAAAACATTCTAAAAAATCGTATCTGAACTTTGAAAATACTGAAAAAATAGTAAACAGAGAACAAAAACATTTTCATCATTGAATGGTCAACAGAAAACAGCCAAGAGAGTAACCTCAGAAAATCAACAAAATCTTGTTTAAATAAAATTTATTTTCAAAATGGAAATGAATAAATGTTAATCTCTGATAACTTTATAAAATTCTGCTTATATATTAAAATTGCTATATAATTTTATAATATTTCAAAAGATCATAATATAGTGATAGTATTGATTTTTAATAATCAGTTTCATAATGTGTGATGATTGTAATCCCCACATTTTTCTTTGAAACTATTATGCTATAATTTATTAACTTCTAATTTTAAAAACTAAATATATGCATATAAAATAAAACTGCAATTATGTGTTTTTTTTAAAATAATTATTATACAATTATTGTGCAAAAACAATCATGAATCTTTAACTAGTTATGCAAAATATCAATCTTTGATCTATTTCAAAATAATCTTGCAAATATTCTCAAGATCAAAGAACAATGAATGACATTCTAAATTAAAAACCAAAACATCACATCATCACCATTTCATATGCTCACACATGTTGTTAATAAGAGTACCAAACTCTCCACACAGTAGTGCCACTAAATTCAAGGCTCATCACTGATGAAAGCCACAAGGTAGAAACTAGTCTGGGGATGTTGGATGAGTATGCACTAGCTAGGATTTTATGCATGAATCTTCCTGCATCCATTGATTACAAAGACTCGCACTTGGTAGCACTACCATATGGAAAGTTTAGTACTCTATGTTAAACACTTGGAAAAAGGACTAAATATTTTAATTATATCATCTATTTAAAAATATTTATATTAAGAGAATGTCAAAAAGTGCTTTTTCTCAATAAAATTCTTTGTGTTAAAATATGTACAAAGTTTTAATTAACTTTAATAAATATTTTAGCATTTACAAATATTAATTGGTAATTAGCACTATAGATAAAAGTTATGAAAAAGTAATAGTATATAATAATTAATTGAAAAAATTAAGCAGTATCAGAATTTAATTATTTAAAGTTTGACTCTTTAATGTAATTACATGCTTCAAAACTATAGATTGTTTTGAAAAACAAATGAACAAAAATTAAAGTAATAATGATTTTTTTTGTTAATCTAGAATTATGAAATGCCATACTATTGACAAGCTGGGTCTTTTATTAAATCTAAAAATCATGGATCTACAAAAAATCTGGTTCACTTGTGATATTCATTGCATTAGATAAGGACGAGAAAAAATGTGATAAAGAAAATTAAATATATCTGGTTAATTTATCTAACAATATTCATTTTAACAAGCTAAACAATCAATAGAAATTTAGAATCACATTATAGATGTGTTTTTAAACTGATAGTCAATTCCAGCTTCATTATATAACAATAATATAATAGAATATAAAAAATCAAATAGTAAATTGGAACTTAGTCTTGTAATTAGTTTATGTAGACTAGTTATTAGATGAAAGTGTAAAGATATTTCTTTGGCTATAAATTTCTAGTTGAAATAGAAACTGAGAAAAATGGTTAAAAACAGCAATATGAAGAAAGAATGGATGAAAGAAAAAAACATTTCCAAGTTGTGATATTTCCAGAAAAATAAATGTTTGAAATTCAGTCTGTGATTTCTGACAGAAGTTGAGAAGTTTATTCAACTAATTATTTTGTCCATCAGCCATATATCAGTGAAAAAATATTTATATCAATATAAATAAAAATAGAAAGTAACAAATAAAGTTTTTTTTCTAATAAGAACAACAAAAGTAATTTAACTAATTTTTTGTTTTCCTATAGGTTTGTTATGATGGCATTTTAATTATACATATATATTGGAATATTTCCATCATCTAACATTAAATTACAAAAGCCCTTAAAAAAAATTTTAAACTTTATTTAAATTTCCCAGTTACTTTCATGATTTAGTATTAATGATGAAAATAGTCCGATACATAAATACAATTTAATTTCTTTGTTTATAAAAATCAATATCGATTTCTGTCAGGCAAACATATAAATGATATTCTGTCTATTCATAAAATTTTTACAATAGTATACAAAAGTAGTTTGAATATTCTTTTCTGTGCAATTTGAAATAATGTTTTTGAAAATGACCTATGATCAACTATCATTACTTCCCAAAACTGCTATTCAATGTAGACATTCCCAATTAGATGTTAAGAAAAAATGAAATAAATAGAAGAAAGCAAGGCAAATGGAGGAAAATAATAAAAATGATAATAATAACCTACTACACAATGGATTGATTAAGGGACACAAAATAAATCTTAATATAGATTTAGTAATAGATGAGGGCTATAATTGATCAAGACTTCTTTCTAGTTAATAGTATACTTTATCATCTCTATTTTTGTAAAATCTTTTTCTAACATTTAAAACACGTGATGTTAATCTAGGCTTCGAATTTTTAATCATAAATTCTAAATATTAGCATTAGTTAATGAAATTTTTAAATTAGTAAAAGTTGATTATATTTTGTTTTTGTTTTTTACAGAAAAAAAGGCGATTAAAAGAAAGAAAAGAAATAATGTATTATTATTACTGTATATACAAGAAATATTTTTTTTAGATATTTATGCAAAGCCCCCTCCCCTTTTCTTTACTTTTGAATATTGCATTGTTGTAAGAATTTCATTTGTGATATTTTTATATCGGATTTTCCCCCCTTTTATCAGACATATAGGAATGTTAACAATTATTTTAAAAGCTAAATCCTAATAACTGTATTAAATTAATACATTGTACAAGCTTAAACCTGCATTTATATATGTAATATATTCGGGATTTGAACTCAGACTTTCACACGACCCACTACTCTCAGTGCCATCTCATATTGCTGACCCATCTGATCACACACATGTTGAAAAGATAAATAATCACCAATATACGTATTTCATGCTAAACCAGCAATCATCAGTTGGTCTAGATTACTATCCTCACACATATATACAATCAGTGCTCAGTTTTATATTAAGATAGTCAATCTTCATACTTTAATGGACAGGCTTCAAACTCACAGCTCTTCAGCCTTCCCTTTCATTGAAAATCTGATGATGGAAGAAAGTATTATTGATACAAACACTGCATATGCATTTTCATTTTTATTTCTTAATTTACTCTTAAATACTTTTTTCACTTCAAAATAAATTATTACATTATGATAAGTGTATAAAGAAAGGAATATTTATTTTATAGTATTCTTTAATAATTATCACAAAATTTATTTGTCTGGTTTTTGAACCAAAAACAAATTTTCGCAAATATAAATGTTTATTATTAAAAATATTTAAAAGATGCCTTAAATAAATTTACATTTAACCACTAAACATCACATGATCATTATTTCTTATGCTAGCACATTACTGTTATTAAAACAGGCAAAACTCTCCATACAGTAGTGCCACTCAGTGCCAACCAGAGTAATCAATGGATGCCAGAAGGCTTGTGCATAAAATCCCTATCTAGTGCCTACTCATCCAATATCCCCAAACTAATTTCTGGCTTGTGGCCTTTGTCAGTGTGGAGCTGTGGATCTGAGAGCACTGCACCTAATGCAACCCTCCAGCAGTCACCTTTTATCTCTACTTAAATACAAAACTATGAGAATAAAATTGAAACCATAATAATGTTTTCAATCTAAGCTCAATAGCTTATATAGTCATAGGGGTCTGAACTCAGTTCAGTACCGATACATTTTGGTGTCTTTGTTCTTTAACAACCATAGCCACCACTATCCTATTAGGCAAGATTTGTGTTAAACCACTAAACATCACATGATCACTATTTCTTATGCTAGCACATTAGCATTATTAAAACAGGCAAATCTCTTCATACAGTAGTGACACTGAGTGGCACTACTGTATGGAGAGTTTTGCCTGTTTAATAAATTTATATAAAGAACATTTGAGAAAAGCTCAGCAATTTGCATTATAAATTATCAGATGGGTTTTTAACCTCAGATCAAGATCAACCCACAATTAAGCAATGGAATACATGCAAAATACGTGTTCTTTTATTGTCATATCATCTAGTATTGCCAATGGTTGTACAAAAATAAAACAATAATACAATATACATTATTTTAAATAATTTTGATTCTTTTAAAAAAATACATAATACAATGTTTTTTTAATTACAATAGAATGACAGCCTGTTAAGCTAATTGCGCAGACGCTGTGAGAATGTTATTATTAAATGAATACCTTCGAACAACCACATGATATAGTATTTATATAAGAGTAAAAAGCAATCCTCTTACTCTTACGACTCAAATGTTTATATATGAGCAAATCTAAAGTAGTTGTAACAAAGGCGTGACTACATAATAGTCACTTTAAATTACTCTATATAATGTCTGTATGAATGACGCCAATGAAATTTTCTAGAATTTACTAAACACCACTCTAAACGAAACTAAATCATATACATGAATAAGCATTTATTTTATAATGTCTTGCGTGCGATTATAATTTAGAATGACAGCCTGTTAAGCTAATTGTGCAGACACTGTGAGAATGTTATTAATAAATGAATACCTTCGAACAACCACATGATATAGTATTTATATAAGAGTAAAAAGGAATCCTCTTACTCTTACGACTCAAATGTTTATATATGAGCAAATCTAAAGTAGTTGTAACGAAGGCGTGACTACATAATAGTCACTTTAAATTACTATATATAATGTCTGTATGAATGATGCCAATGATTTAGTTTCATTTAGAGTGGCGTTTAGTAAATTCTAGAAAATTTCATTGGCGTCATTCATACAGACATTATATATAATAATTTAAAGTGACTATTATGTAGTCACGCCTTCGTTACAACTACTTTAGATTTGCTCATATATAAACATTTGAGTCGTAAGAGTAAGAGGATTCCTTTTTACTCTTATATAAATACTATATCATGTGGTTGTTTGAAGGTATTCATTTATTAATAACATTCTCACAGCGTCTGCGCAATTAGCTTAACAGGCTGTCATTCTATCGTAATTATAATCGCACGCAAGACGTTATAAAATAAATGCTTATTAATGTTTTTTTATGTAAAAATTGAACTTATGAAATAGTAAATAACTTTTTTTTGCCAAAGCCAATAGAGTTGGTCCTGAAAATTAAAAGCTATGGCATCCAGATTTGCTCGAATCTGTTCTCATTATTTGTAAGTTAAAGATATTTTTTATATAATTATTAATATTTTAGTTAATCCATATTGGCACCAAGATTTTAATAGAAATGTTAATTAAATAGAAATCATTTTGTCTGTTGTTTTTTTTTTTTAATTTTATTTGCATAACTATATATAATTTATATTTTATATATAAAATATGTTTTGTATCATCATTATCAACCATTATCAATCCATTGCAGGATGAAGATCTCTCCAAGTTCAAACCAACTCTGATCTTTAACTTCTCTTTTCCACATGACCCCTGCACACTTTCTTATTTCATCCATCCATCTCACTTGTGGTCTCTTTCTGGGTCTTTTACAATCTCTTGGAATCCGGTTTAAGATTTCAATTGTCCATCTATTATCATCTCTTCTAACAATATGTCCAGTCCAATTCCACTTTTAATTTTTTCAATGAAGTCAATAACACCTGATTGTTATCTTACCCATATATTGTATTTTCAATCTCTTCTTGTTACTCCTAACATGCATCTCTTCATACTTCTTTGAGTGGTCTGAAGTCTCTGTATTGCTCTACTATTAGATCCATAAGTAAAAACTGGTAAAACATATTTATTAAAACCTTTTCTTTTCAAACTTATAGACATATTTCCTTTTCGTATCAAGTTATTTCTATCAAAAGCATTCCAAACAAGTTTAATTCTATGATTAATTTCATCCATTATGTTTCCATATGTATTAATAATCTGACCAAAATATTTGTAGCTGTTCTAACTCATCATAATAATTGTTCTGTATATTTATTTGCTAGTATGTTAGAGTTTTAAATTATTAAATTATTATATTTTTCTAGTTTTAATGCACATGCTACAGCTATATCCAGTATCTAGTGTATTATTGCCTAAATATGAAATATATAACATTAAATTTATATATAAGCAGCTTACAATTTTTTTATTTTTTTTTTACAAAAAAAAATACATTAATCATTTTCTTAGAATTTAAAGAGAGAATTCTGGCAACAGTGATGCAATTCTAGTCATGGCATATGTACTTCTAAATTTAAATTTATCTTTAATAAATAAGTCAGGAAAAAAATGGATTCAATTCATATGGGTAGATTAAGGATAAATCAGTCTCAATATAAATTTATTTCTGAATATAGAATCCAATTCATGTCTCTAGGCAAAAACAACTAGATTGTGATTATTATAGAAGAAATATTTTTCTCAATGTCAAAAAACTGATGTTAATCTAATTAAATCTTAGAAAAACTAACAAATGTATACTATCAACTAAATAATTGTCAAGCGATGAAAATTTATTCATGAACAGAGTATTAATTAGATATCAATTAGGAGAGCATCAATAACTTTAAATAAATTGACACAAGTTTAGTAACAAAACAATTTAACAATAATAATAAATATGAATAAATAAAGATAAACTGGAATTCCATAAGAAATAAATACAGTCTATTATTAATCCTCTAGTTGCGTGTTTTATTTCTCACATGCACAGGCTAATATTATAAGCAACATTATGTGTTTTAATTACAAAGTATTTTGCCCCCATATGCTTGTTACTAATATGTTTTGTGAAACAATTATGCTATTATCAATTTAATATTTTACTTTAGCCAACAATCTGTTATTAAAATTAAACGAATCATATTCTTTCCAAGTTTTTTTTTTGTTCTTACTTAGCACACACAATTTTAATACACTAATTAGCGACCTCTTTGCTAATCCTAGTTTTTAGACTGGGACTTTTATATAAGTCAGACTTCTTACATATAAATGGTCAATTTACATAATATTCTGTTTTCTATACTTGCAAATTATTAATATTAGCATATGTAGATTTTTTTGTAGTGTGCATATTAAAATTAAGATAATTAAGTCAGGAACAATCTGTATGTATTTACACAATTATATATATGCACATGCAACTCCAATTCTCCCCTACTCTAGAAATAATATTTTTAATCATGTGTATAGTCCATTTATCTAATAGGTTTCCTACATAAATGTACATTTCTAGAAAAGGGTCTTTCTTGCTTCTATGAAGTTGTGATAGTTTGTTCTTCTTGTTGTTGCAGTGGTTTAGTAATAATAAAATCTTCCTCAAGCTCAATTATTTAATTCTTATAGAGATCACTTATTTCCAAGTGACCTTTGTTAATTTTTTGTTCAGTTAACAAAATATTTTTACTACACTTTTTGTATATCTGAATTTTCATCATCCTTTCAGTTAACTCATTTGGGTGAGCTGTAAATGATTTACATGTGTTATTATTTCTTTTCCATTTTCTAGTTTGTGAGCTGTAAATGATTTACATGTATTATTATTTCTTTTCCATTTTCTAGTTTTACCTGCTTATTTATCTTGACAAAGTTCACAATATCACTCCTGGTATTCTTTTTTTAAAATTTCACATCCACATGCTTATTCCAATTTTAAATTTTTCATAGTCAAAGCGGTCCTTAAAATTTTCAGTGCTAGTTGGCAACAACTTAATAAGGCAAATGTGAAAAGTCAATGTGCTAATAACTTGGCCAGTGTCTTGTTAGTTGCTATATACAGAGTGATATGTTGATAGAACATAGTATCGATTAATGCTTCCAGTGCATTCTTATAACAAGTTTTGTTTAATGTGATCTTTAAATGTTGAATGGCTTCCTTGGCTATTCTATTATTCTAAGAATGATAAGATGGA
The DNA here is from genome assembly GCA_028023455.1 of Epiperipatus broadwayi. Lineage (NCBI taxonomy): Eukaryota > Metazoa > Onychophora > Udeonychophora > Euonychophora > Peripatidae > Epiperipatus > Epiperipatus broadwayi. The sequence goes on along the minus strand of JAQFVV010012417.1, from coordinate 6,773,636 downwards.
ATAAGAATGTACTATATTTCTTTATCATCTAAGTAATCAATACATTGCTGAGAGCCAAAAATTGTTCCTGTTAACAGTTACAATAATCTCCAAATAATCTTGTATACATATGCAATTTTTTTGCATGCATTAGTGAAACTGTAATTATACTATAATGTTTAATATGTCTGATAAGTGCTTTCAAGATTTAATATTCTAATCACATATTCATAGCTTTATGAATGAAGACTGTTGTAATTTATTGTACACATATGCAAATGAGCTTGAATTTTTAATTAGTTAGTCCATTGTTTGGAGAGAGCAAAGCATGTCTCTCTTCTATTAATGGCACTGAAATTATTTGCTATGTAAAAAGCTTCTTTGACCTTTCTTTTGGCATCATTCTTCTCTGTGCAAATTATTTGAGCAGAACTGGGTCCGAACACATGGCCTGTAGCTGTTTGGTGGTCCCAGAAGATTGATTTTCCTTCATTTTTATTTTTAACCATGTTGTATGCATACCTGTGTTGGTAAATTCTTGTGTTGATGTTAGCCTGAGTCTCACTGTAAGATGCCTGGCAGCCCAATTGAGGGCATGTTATTTTAAAGACCATGAGGGGCTTGATCTTTTTCTATTTTTTCTTTGAAATTATTTATTAGTCAATTAGTGTTAGGAGGTGTTATGAAGCTAAATTTGAAATCATTAGTAATGTAAGTTTTCTATAAAATGTTTTTATTCTCTGATGGATAGTATTGGGTTTAAATCCTATGTTGGTCATTTCTTTTATATATATGTCAATAGATGGCATTCTACCAAAAACACCGTCAAGCATAAGTTTGTTTACATAAATATCAGAGCAAGCATTCACTATCTCTAACTTTAATTCCACTTTGAGATCATGATTTCAAGCTATTTGCTAACATCAGTGAAAGACAGGAATAAGAAACTACATCTAAACACAAACTCTGAGCATTTATAAAACAGTTTCTATTCAGCTTGCAAGTGTGAATCTTTTAGACACTTAATGTCTTCAAACTCAGCATAGCAAGCCAGATAGCTATATGGGTCTGATATCAGTTCAGCATCACACATAGTAGAAGCCTCTGCAATATATATCATTGCAAGAAAGACCTCAAAGGTACATTTATGAAAAACAAAAAAACAAGTTAATAAACTTGCTAATGCTTGTATTTATGTCAATAGATGGCGTTCTACCAAAAACACCATCAGGCGTAAGTTTGTTTACATAAACATCAAAGCAAGCATTCACTATCTCTAACTTTAATTCCACTTTCAGATCATGATTTCAAGCTATTTGCTATCATCAGTGAAAGACAGGAATAAGAAACTAGATCTAAACACAAACTCTGAGCATTTATGAAACAGTTTCTATTCAGCTTGCAAGCGTGAATCTTTTAGACATGTAATGTCTTCAAACTCAGCATAGCAATCCAGATAGCTATATGGGTCTGATATCAGTTCAGCATCACCACATAGTATAAACCTCTGCAATATTCTTGCAATGATATATATTGCAGAGGCTTCTACTATGTGGTGATTCTGAACTGATATCAGACCCATATAGCTATCTGGCTTGCTATGCTGAGTTTGAAGACATTATGTGTCTAAAAGATTCATGCTTGCAAGCTGAATAGAAACTGTTTCATAAATGCCCAGAGTTTGTGTTTAGATTTAGTTTTTTATTCCTATCTTTCATTGATGATAGCAAATAGCTTGAAATCATGATCTGAAAGTGGAATTAAAGTTAAAGATAGTGAATGCTTGCTCTGATATTTATGTAAACAAACTTACGCTTGATGGTGTTTTTGGTAGTACACCATCTATTGACATAAATACAAGAGTTAGCAAGTTTTTAACTAGTTTTTTTGTTTTTTATATATCTACGTTGTTTTTCCTATCCACTGTGTTTTTACATAAATGGTTATTTCTGAATAAGAATGCATTCACACTTGCCCATTTATATATGTTGGGGGTATTAGACTTTGAACTTGTGTAACCTCTTATATGCAGCAGTTTAATTTTTTGTAATCTAGGTATGTGTTCTCTCTTTTTATTCTCAAGTTTAGATATTTTATTTCTTGTTCCTTGTTTTTATCCATTCTATTGAGGGTTAATGCTGATATGGTTTGAAATTCATTTTGTATGTTGATAGTGGTGGAAGGTTTTGCTGGGATAAAAATCTCATCAACATATCAAGTGTATATGAGAGTTGGTTCTGTTGTGAAGTGTTTCAGAAGAATTTGTTTCTCATACTTGTTTATGATGATACTAGCAACAATTCCACTCATTGGCAGTCCCATTGGGCAACTGTCATTCATAACCTACTGTTTGTTTTCAAATTTAGCCAATATGTTGTTATCCAGCCACTTCAAGAATTCTAATTTAGTTTATCTTTGATGATGACAATGGAGGGTTTTCTGTTAATTGACCCATAGAGTTCATTGACATCACATACAATCATTTTGTGTTCTAAATCTATTTTAGCATTTTTTATTCTTTCCACAAATTCAAATAATGATTTGACAGTGTGGTTTCCAAATCCCAGCAAATCTATAAGCCATAGGTTGATCATTTTTGCAGTTTGGAAATAGTGGATGCCTCCAAAGTTGAGCATTAATCTGAGAGGAGAGTTTTTTATGTAGTTTTATGTTGGCAAACATTCTAGGTGGTATAGAAGATGATGGATAGATTCTGAAATATTCAGCCCTAAATAGTATTTTATCTTTATGAGTCCTTAATATATTGGATATAAATCTATCTTTGTTGATTTTATTATTGTTTTCAATAGAATAGATGAAAACAAGGAACAAAAAATAAAATATCTAGACTTGAGAATAAAAAAAGAGAACACATACCTAGATTACAAAATGATAATAAACCACTGCACATAAGAGGTTACACAAGTCCAAAGTCTAATACCCCCAACACATATAAATGGGCAAGTATGAATGCTTTCCTGTTTAGAAATTTCCATTTATGTAAATACACAGTGGATAGGAAAAACAATGTCTATAAATATATAAAGGAAATGACCAACATAGGCTTTAAACCCAGTACTATCTATCAGAGAATAAAAACATTTTATAGAAAACTCAATAATAAACAGCCTAAAGACAATATGAAATTATTTAATGATTCCATTTATACCTAATGTAACTTTAAAATTACTAAAAAATTGATTAATTATTTCAAATTTAGCTTCCAAAGATAAAATAGAAAGAGATCAAGTCCCTCAGGTGGTCTATAAAATAGCATGCCCTCAATTGGGCTGCCAGGCATCTTACTACAGTGAGACTCAGGCTAACATCAACACAAGAATTTACCAACACAGGTATGCATACAACAGGGTTAAAAATAAAAATAAAGGAATATCAATCTTCCGGGACCCCTAAGCAGCTACAGGCCATGTGTTCGAATCCAGTTCTGCCCAAATAATTTGCACACAGAAGAATGATGCCAAAAGAAAGGTCAAAGAAGCTCTTTACATAGCAAATGATCTCAGTGCCATTAATAGAAGAGAGGCATGCTTTGCTCTATCCAAACAATGGACTAACTAATTAAAAATTTAAGCTCATTTACATATGTGTACAATAAATTACAACAGTCTTCATTCATAAAGCTATAAGTATGAGATTAGAATATTAAATCTTGAAAGCACTAAGCAGACATATTAAACATTATAGTATAATTACAGCTTCACTAATGCATGCGAAAAAATTGCCTATGTATAATTACAGGTTTTTTTGGTGAAGAGAAAAACCAATTTATTACATAATCTTGTATAGTAAATATTTTTCTAAATGTTTTAAATTATATATTCTGCACTTGTATTTTTTATGGTCTTATATTCAGTCTAATGAAAAAACATATCAACAACTTTCAAAATTATATGTCCATGCACAGATCTTATTTGATCTAAATTTAAACATTTCCAAGATTGTGTAGACTTAGGCCATGATTCAAGTTTTTTAGGTAATAATTTAGCAATTGACTGACAACTCACACATTTCTTTACCATTTATTCTATTTCACTTCTCAGATTTGACCACCAGATATATAATCTAGCTAAAGCTTTTACATGCATGACTCCAGAATAACTTTGACAAAATATATCACATATGTTGTTTCACTTTCTGGAGATATAAGTAGATGATTGATCATCAATATGCAACCACTGCAAGATGATAAGCTATTTCATATGTATCAAATGGCTTTTAAATTTTTAATTGGATGCCTTTCTGGCCAATAATATTTTATTCATTTGCATAACTGGATATAACAGTGGTCTTGTTTAATCCTATCAAGTGGAGTTCATAGTGTCATAATTTTGTTAATGTCATATTGTCTTTCTTTAGCTAATATCATATAGTATTTCTTTAGCATCAAGTAGATGTAATAATGTGTCCACATGTCCAATCTGCTTTCCTGACTTATATACTAATTCATAATGAATCCTGATAATATATTTATCCAGTATAGCATGCAGTAATGTAATGTGTTTGGGGATTTTTTTCCAGTATCAAATATTCCTAAAACTGGATAATGATTCATGCAGATTTGAAATTTTGTTTATAAATATACTGATGAAATTTCTTTATGGTGAAAATAATTGCTAATGCTTCTTTGTCAATATGACTGTATTTTTTTCTTAGCTGCTGACAATATTCTCAAGGTATAGGTTACAAGACATTTAACTCCATAGCACAGATGGAAACTTATGGCTCCAACACTATGTTCTAATGCATTTATAGTAATAATAACATCCAGATCAGTACAATAGTGTAATAGGAGTTGTTTTGAAGTTAAAAATTCTTTGGTTTTCCACAAAGCTATATTTTGTTTCTAAGACAATTTCCAACATTGTTTCTTTTTACAGTGATAAAAGCAAATAAAACTTTTCTTGCAAATAGTGCAAATTTTACTTTTATATTTGTAGTTTTTATTTAAATGATCTGCTTTACCACAACAGTAACATGTCATATATATTTTATTTTACTGGGGTCTGGTATATTTGTATTTGTTTTCTGTATTGAGAAAGAGAGAGAGTGAGAGATTTTATCCAGTGGTTACGATAATAAGGATTAGGTGAGGTTCACTCAACAATATTTTTTTGAAATTTGAATTCATCATGCCATACAGTAATTGGTTTAGCAACATATCATTAATTTCTGGGCTGAAATCACAATTATTCCTCTAAATTCTCCATACTATATCATAATCTACATGTTTTTCATGAAGTATTTGATTTCTTTTTCTCAGCCTGAATCATGCTACCCATTTTGTTATTTTCAGAGTGAAATATCAGTTTAATTTTTCAAAAATATTTTAGGTGACTCAGTTTATTTGTCAATTGTACAACATCTTGTCTTCCAAACTATGAGAATATAGTTGCTTTTATTCCTCATCTTTTTTTTTATTTTTTATAAACGTTTAGTGTTCCATGTAATTTTCCCATGAAGTGGCATTTAACATGATAAAAAAAAATATTTTTTTTGGAGGTAATGAATGGCATTATATGCAATCATTGTTATTTTTATGAAATACTGCTATTGTTTGCTCAGATTTTTTCTTGAACTATTGACTGTGTCCAATCTTCTATGTCCCAAGGATATTAATTAGATATCAGCCAGGAGAACATCAGTAACTTTAAATAAATTAACACAAGTTCCAAAACAATTTATCTATAAAATAAATAAATAGTTTGGAATTCCATAAGAAATAAATAGTTTATTATTAATCCTCTAGTTGCATGTTTTACTTCTCACACATATAGGATAATATTATAGCAACATTGTGTTTTAATTGCAGTCTTTTACACATATTGCTGTTATATGTATATGCTTTCCAGAACAATTATGTTTCTGGCAATTCAATAGATTACTTTAGCCAACAAAAAAATTGATCATATTCTCTCCAAGTTTTCTTTGTGTTTACTTAATGCACACACTTTTCATGCATTAATTATAATTTCTCTGCTAATCTTAGTTTTTGACTATGTTTTTTTTGTCTGTTTTACATATGAACAGCCAATTTATATAATAATCCATTTATTTATATTAAAATTAAGATAATTAATTCAAAAACAATCTGTACATATTTACACAATTATGAAATCCATTTTATTTACAATCAATATAGACATTACAACATGTAATGGGAGTAATATCTTTAGGCAAAACAACTGGATCATGACTATTATTAGAAGTATTTTCTATCAACTTTTTAATAACTGAAACACACAGGCTAGCAAACTGATAATAATTTAATTAAATCTTGGAAAAAAACCTAAAAAAGTATGCACAGTCAATAACTAAAAAGATAGTGTCCTGATAAATTGTTGGTATTTTAAAAAACGTATAATGCTTAGAAGCCTCCAGCAACCACCTTTTATCTCCATTTAACTACAAAACTATGAGTCTTAAACTGAAAACACCTTAATGTTTTCAATCCAAGCCCATTAGCTTATATAGCCATATGGGTCTGAACCCTGTTCAGTACCCATATATGTTGGTGCCTTTGGTTCTTTAATAACCATAGCCACCACTATGCTATTAGGCAGGATTGGTTTAAACCAATAAAGATCACATGACCACCACCTCTTATGCTTGTGTATAACTGTTGTTAAAACAGGCAAAACTCATTATATATATTGCCACACACAGCAAGCTAGAGTAATCAATGGATGCCAAAAGGCTTGTATATTGCTTAAAGTCATATTGAGGCTTTAACTATATTAATGGTGGTTTTCACTAATTAATACTTATTTTTAAGCATAAATAGTGTTAATATAGTTTTATATTCAAAGCAATTTAAGCCTACTTACATGATTTTGCTAAAAAAGTTTTAAAAGAAATATCATTGTTTGTAGATAAATTTAAAGAGTTTTAATAACTGATCAAACCACGTAAATATAAATTTTATGTTTAAATAATAGCATAATATATTAAAAGATGCAAATGTCATATTATTTTTAATGATTTTATTTTAAAAAGTTTTGCATTCAAAATTCTATAATTTAATTATGCAATATTATGCAAAAAAAAATGCAAAACTATTAGCTGGGTTTTCATTAAAAGAACGTATATTCTTTAAAGATTGCTTTATCCTTTGATAAGAATTCTGGGATAGATTTAATTACTTATAAAATAGAGGCTGATGGGATTGAAAATTGTTATTCAAAATTAAGTAAATTGTTATATAAAAAATAATCTAATAATATGAATAATTAAAAATTATAAAATTTGTTGATCTTTTAAGCAAACATATATACTTATTTCACAAACGTCAACAATTGTTGTCATTAGATTATAATTACTGTTCCCCCTCTTTTTTCCAATTACTGTATGTTATTTTTAAGAGTCTTCTTGTTAAGATTTTTATTATTATTAAACATATTAATTCATTTATTGGGGAAAAAAAATAACTGCCTGTAAAACAATAGAATATTTTAATAAAATTTATATCTCATTGTTAATTAGAAATGATTGAATTACAAAATTAGCTTTTAAATAATTAAGATTATTTATAACTGCAATGGAAGTATTCCTGTCTGTTGAAGCGTAATTTTTTATTTTAAGAAGTAATTAAACGGATATTTTTATAAAGTTATTATGATCGGACTTTAGACAGATTTTTTTCATTATTAAATTTTTATCTTTTAAAATGCTAAAGGTTGATGATTCTAAATTAAATAGGTTTGTTAATTGACTAATTTTTATACTTTCAAATCTAAAACAATATAAATTAACATTACAGTATATAAAAATATTTTTTATATATAAAATATTATAGTAATAATTATTTTATTTTAATTAAAATAGAAAACATAACAATGATTTATTTATTTGCATTAAGTTTAAAGTTAAATCTTATTTATCAATGATTGTTTTTGCAACTGTACAATAATAGACAATGGTTAAATTGCTGAGAAATCATATGACATTCAGGCATATTAGTGGTATTCTAAAATCATACATCCTTTTTTATCACATCCTTTTTTACTTAAGTCAAATCAATTCAGGAAACTTTAATTCTTGTATCAGCGCTAAAATTAAAGACATCTAGACATCCAAACCTGAATTAGGACCAAAAACTTAAAAAAAAAAAAAGATTTTTCCCACATTGATTGAAAAAGTTTTAAGTTCTCAACCAATTTGAGATTAACTAGACTTTAAATCCTTGCAATCAAATGATAACATTTAGGGTTTTGTGCCATAATAGAATAATATATTCATGAACTAAAGATTTCTGGGTTGAAGCTTAACAGATATGTTGGTACAGGAATGCCACATGATGTCATGAATAAAGCAATAAGCATTTGATTACTAGAATATTTGGATTTTATTCTTTGTCATGACTGACACAAGTGGAAGTGTAGGTTGTGCAGGGCACTAAGAGGCTTCATCATGGGAGTGCCAAGACATCAAGATAATTAATAAAATTTATACATAAATGAAAATGTTTACATTTTTGAATCATTTCATTTTTAAAAATATGTTCTGACTGTAAATACTTTTTATTTAATTAGAAATAGAATACTTCTTTAAACTTATTGTGACAATTGCTCAAGCCTTGAATTTTGAGTCTCAAACTCAAAATATACTACATATATACTCTTATCATTATGATAAACTGAAGAGGCTGGTGCCATTTTGCCATGATAATTAATAAAACTTTTATGTAAATGTTTACATTTCTGAATCACTTTATTGTTAGAAACATGTTATTTTTATTTAAATATAAGTGAAATACTTCTTTACTTAGACATGTTGTGATATTTGCTGGAGCCCCCAAATATACTACAGATATTGAAGCAGTCAATCTTATTCCAAGATTGAGCTTCATGGTTCCAAATACTAACTTAAATTCAAACCTTACATCCCATCCCGCTGCTTTAGTTATGTATATATGTCAGAGAAGCACACCTCAAAATTATAAATTTTAACTTTTCATAACATTTATTATTATTATTAATTCTTTTATTAAAATACTTAGGTGCAACTCAGATATATATATATTACAGGAGCAAACATACTAACAAATTAGTGATTTTTTAAAATATTTTATTATTCGTCAATTACAAAACTTTTTCTTTTTAAATTATTATTTTTTAATCAAACTGTATATTTTGTAAAATCCAAGATGGAAGATGCAACCATTAATTGTCCAAACATAATTAAATGGGAGGGGGAATATAATATTATTTTAATCTGGGCAAGGAATTTTAATTAAAGTTTTTACTGAAAATAAAGTGGGGAATAAGATTAATAGATTTAACTCTTGTTATAACATTTTTGTCAAATCTATTTCCAATATGGAAATTGCATCTCCAAAAACAATGGACAAAGAAAACTTAAGATTTTGTTAGATCAAAGATTAGATTTTGGGCTAGAAATAAAAAATTAAAAGCATTCCACAAATACCTGAGCAGGATATAAAATGGGCTGATTTTAAACACCAGAGAAGTTAGCTACTATTGAGAGATCTGTGCAGTTACAGGAATCCATGCTTCTTTGAAATTTAAAAAATGATGATCGTGTAGAAAGCCCATCATCTTCCCAACCCTTGCGGGTTCATATTCCACTGCCATACCATCCTACTTCCCTAAGAATGAAGTAAAATTCTAACCTGAGAATTGTGGAGTGTTGATCAGAAGCTTTGCTGTCACTTAAGAACTCGCATGGATTCCTAGCTTCCATGCACAAACTGACTTTTAAAATGGAAATATAGCCTAACTAATCTCATCAAAATTTCTTTCATGACTGATTTAAATTTGTATCTTTCTCATTTGTAAATTGTTCTCAAATAATTTTGATAAATCTAAATCTCTCTCATATGCTCTAACTTTCTTTAACTTTGGTGTGGTCATTTATTTATATGCATTTATTATTTGATTTTATACCTCTGTTTTTGTTTATTATTAATATGCCAATCTTTAGCAACCTGATGAGCTGAATTTTTCAAAATCTTTTCTTTCCACCTTTTAACTAAACCTCCATGAATTAAGGTTTTTAACATTCCCTCAAAATCATATTGTATTATTAATTAGTTTGCTTGCCAGATTGTTTTTACGAGTCAACATTTTATGTTGTGTTTTTAGTATAAAAGTTGTTATTTGTTCAACTCCAAATAGAAAGAAGTAATTCTATACAGGGTGAATCCATCACTCAAATTAATTAATGCTTTAAAATCTTTTAAAATGTTATTTATTTAAATTCTGAAAGAGTGACCTATTAATTGTTTTTTTTTGCAACTGCTAGTTTCTTTTATTTTTCATACTCTTAAAATCTCAAATGTTTAAATATTCATAGTTATTATCAAAATACATGAAGATGGGATTGAATTATTTTAAATAGCAAAAAAAGAAGGGGGTCAAATCTTAATGGATATTTTATTAAATGAAATCTTCTCTATACATATATTATAGTGGCATCATGTATTATTTGTATAAGTTATAGCATTAAAACAAAGGGTCATTTATTTTAAAGCAGTAAAACCTATGTGTTTCTGACATTCGGCTCATCTTTGTAAATATATATGTGCTTCTAATCTTGGGGTAGCGACAGGATCAAACCCATAGATTTCTCCTCATGTCCTGTCCCATGGATAGTTGAGCCTCCTGGGATTTTTTCCATATAAAAAAGCTTTTGCACATTGGTGATTCCAGTATTCCTGGCACACGCTATGCCTATCCACTTTCTCTAAGCACTGCTCTAAGAATGGAATCTTAGATTTCATTTTTCATCCAGAATCATGACCTTATCTTTGATTTCTTCGCCATTATGTCAGTATCACCACTTCTTAGTTTATTATTTCTTTTGCTTTATGACCTAATTTTAGTGCTGTAATATTAAAAATTGCGCTCTGCTCAAAAATATATGTAAATACTGAATATTACTAATTTTATTAACTAATAATATTATTTCAATCTTATTATACAATCCCACCAATGTAATTTATTATTTCTGTATTTAAGAGTATATATATGCCTTGGGGGAAATAAAGCGTTCTTCTTACCAGTGCTAATTAAAAGAATTTTCAATAAATATTTTGTCATATAGTCAAATATTACTATTTTAAATGTATTTTATTTATTTTCATCTTCATGACTGACATGCCATGAAAATAGCTTTTATTATATCTGTAATGAATTCTGGAATGTTCCCCAATATTATATGTTAGTCATCGTGTTTCAAAACCATAAACCAAAGTGTTAATAGCAGTTTTATGTAATTATTTTAATAATTGATTGGCATATTAATACCATACCCACCAAAGCTGTGTGTTAATGTATATATACTATTTAGTTAATAAAAGAGCATATGAGAATCATTAGCGTGAATTTCAATATGTAATCATCTACCATTTGGTAGACCACTCATTCACATACACTGTAATGTAAATAATTAATTCATTATATTAAATTATTTTTTTATTATCTAACTTATTTGAATCATTTGAATTCCCTTATTCTTCACTTCCACACATACAACCATGTGTATGTCTATGTCAGTTAAGTTATAATGTTGTTAATATTAAGTCTTATTGTCTTTTCTTCTCTGCTAGTAGGCCGGATTTAAAAATAAATTATCATGTGCCATCATTATATGTTATTCAATAGGTGTTCGATTTTGGGCTTGGGGAATGGGTTTGAATCCAGGTTGGCCCCTGACCTAAATCTCGGGCTTGACTGGGTTTGAAGTACACTTTTCAAGTTCCAGCTCATGTTAGATGAATCAACATGTTTTGACCAGTACAATATATTCTACCATTGAACAAAAGTAAACAGAGTGACACCCTTTTGTTACTATAATTAATAAAATTTATATATAAATGAAAATGTTTAGATTTCCAAATCACTTTTATTTAAAGAACTGAATATATATCTAAAAACAACACGTTATCATCAATAATTTATTTAAAAATAAAACTTATTTTAAAAATATTGCCTTATAATTACAATAATTCTGCAAATGATGAAATTATCAAAGATATTTACACAACTCACATGTCTTATTCACTTTAGAGTGGAGATAGAGTATTCAATTCTGGAATGTAAGAAACTAAAATTGATTCCATTGTTGTCTTATGTAAAATATTTTTAATAGCAGTATTTTTTATTATTTTTTTAATCTTTTTATATACTTTATTAAATAGTTTTTTTATTTTTAATAATGATTATTATCTTCTTTTAAATGCTGTATTACAGATTTTCATTAGATGTGGACTCAGGTTTGTTCTCTAGCTAAAAACTTGTAATTGACCCATAGTCCATACTATGATCCAAATCTAAGGAAAACAGAATGATTAAAAGATATAATATCTAAAAAATATATATATTCCACACAAAAATATTTAATTTTTAACAAATTTCATGATAATGATATTCTTTAATGCAAACCCACTATTGACAATGCCTAAAAAATTTATCTAGTGGAACAAACCAAGGATTTGATTTTTTAAAAATAGTTATCTAACATAACCTATAATTAAACAAAATAAAGTGCAAGGCATTTTAATGGCTTCTAAAAATGTATTGAATAAATAATCTAAGTATGAAAATTTAAAATTTCTTACTTTAAATAAACCCTGCCTAAATCCCTAATTATCAAACTATATAATGAAGTATAAGTATAATAAACAAATACTTCTGTCTATAGTTGAAATAATAATTCAACAATAGGCTGTAGTTACTCATAGAGACAATATTTTATATAATATTAACAAATAAATAATACATAAATATCTACCACTTTCGATTTAAGTCCTTATCAAAGCAATAAACTGTATAGAAAACTAATCGATAAACATCAAAATGGCTATACTGTAGACTAGGATGAACTAATAGGAAAAGTAGTCAATTTAGAATTTAGCACATAAAGAGTATTTTTTGATTACTTATAATTCTTTAATTTTATGCTTTGTATCTTATGTCTCATGCACTAATACCTCAAAAGATTGTGAACGAAACTTATGCCTGATAGAAAATTGATGAATATAAAAAAATAAAATAAACTGAATCATCCATTAATTCTTTATTATGTGTGATTATATTGCTTAACATGGTATTTTATATTGTTTTTTGTTTAACCAATATATACAGCTCTCAACCAGGGTGTTGATATAAAATAGAACACACTATCAATATTAGTACAAAATTTTGTATTATTTAAAATTTTATTGAGATTAGATGGGGTCCTTAATAGCTGCACTTTGCACTTTAATCAGATGGGATAAAAGCCAGAGCTATCCATAGTTTATCAGATCTTATAATATTCCTATTATACTGTAACTTTTTATAAAAAATTATCAACTAACGATAATAACATAACCCATTTGCACCAAATACTGAACATAAGAATCTCTATTATCATTATGATACACTTCACATGAATATAAACATTGGTTGCATATTAAAAAAATTAAAACATTTATAGTTAGCCAGTACATTAAAACTTGGATGTATATAATCTCTAATAGGAATATGCTTGATTACACTCTTATACAAAAATGTACTATTCAAAGATGATATCTGCATATCTAAATATTTAATTGAACAATTATTCTCATTCTCCATTGTCCATAATAAACATTGTTTATTCTGTAGTTATCAAAAACATTTTCTATCACAGATTGCTGTGAATATATTAATACATCATCAATATATCTACAATAAAGTATATTCTGATAATCCATTACAATAGTCTGGATAATACATTGTTCAATACTATCCAAAAATAAACTACTTAAAATCTCATTTATTGCCAAATACATAGGCCAAATATTTTCCATTGAATAAATTGATCACCATGAACAGCAGTAATATGTTTACTAATCCAATTTAAGACTATTATAAATTTCAACTTATCCCAAGACATATCACTAGCTCTTAATTTCTCTATCATAATTAAAATAGATGCTGATCAATCCACAGAACCCATAACCCTCAGCAAGGTACCACAATAACTTTATCCAAAATTTTAATAATTCAAAAGTTGATGATACAGTGTATAACCAAAACCTACACTATTTGAAACTCAATGTGGAATAATTTTTGCCAACTTTTGATAATATGCACCTGTAAAATCAATCATCAACTTTAAAACAACATCAACTCTATGTGTTTTAGTATTATCAAGTACACAAGGTTTTATAGCTGCAGATAACTAGATGCAAAATATTAGAAACAAATTTGTATTTCATTAATTTTATATTATAATTAGTAATTCTTTTAAAATTTGACTTATGTTCATACATGTCTTTATTCATTAACACATTTATTAGATTTATCTTCTTTAGAACAAATGAGATTATTATTTAAAAAAGAATTTACTTCCTTTATAATATGTTGCTTGCTTTGATTAATATTCAATCTCTGAGATATAGATTTTATAACAACCTCCTTATTAGAATCACCATAATATACAGATTCAATGTTCATTATTAACTATCCTTTGGATACTTCCACTTACCAAAAACATATCTATGGCCATGTGATAAAATATTATTAACAATAACATTATTCAGTATTATACAATCAGAAATATTAATTACTTGCTAATAATTAGATTTATATTTAATATCATTCGGTTTATGAAACAAAAACTCAAACTTCATTGTAAACTTTTGTCTTAACTTGCATTTTAAAAACACCAAATGAATGTTTCTTAGCTACTGAAAAACTAGAATAACATCTAATTGATTTTTCTTTTGATAAAAAAGAAAAAAGTTCCTTTTTACAATCTTGTACCAAAAATTGAAACAATGCATACTGAACTTTGCTCATTGCTTTTCTACTATTAAAAATACCATTAGTCAATTTTTACATGAATTTGGAATAATTCTAAATTGAACTTATTTTGTTAAAAAAACTCTAAATATTCATTAACCACAATAACCATTCTACGTCATTTTTTAGCTCCATACATTTTCCAATCCTGTTCCATAATACATGTAATAAACAAATATTTCTGTCAATACTTGGAAATAATAATAAAATAACATGGTTGTTATTACTGCCAGAAATAATAATATTTTATATAATATTAACAAATAAATAATGCATAAATGCCTAGCACTTTCAAATTTAATCCTTTCAAGGCAATAAACTGTATAAAAATCTAATAGGTAAACATCAAAATGATTATTCTGTAGACAAAAAAAAAAACTAATAGAAAAACTAGTCAGTTTAGAATTTACTGCACAAAAAGTATCTGCATTGTTTTTTAATAAGTCTTCAAATCTCTCGACCATAAAAAGTAGTTGTAAAGGCCATTTTTAAAAAAATGTTCAGTTTCAAACATATAGTAGATGCATTTCCTTTTAATTCATTATTATCAAACTTTATTCTCTCATTTTTTGAAAAGGTAATAAATGTAACTTTAATTTTATTAGCAGGCAATCACATGTGTGGTAAGACACACAATCTTTAACACCCCATTAAAATAACCTTTGGCCAATTTCACATCAATCATTAGTTGGCAAAAATGCTTATCTAACTTAACATAATGTAAAAAGCTTTTTGCATATATATACCAAATCCAAAAACATTCTAATACTAAAATGGAAAATAATTATATCACAGTCTTATAACATATACTTAATATTTAAGATAATAAAATTTGTAGTTGCTTTCAACTCTGTTATGAGACAATTTAGTAATATTTACATGGTTAAACTTGTATTATAATCCAAATATGTATATTTCTAAACTGATAAGAATATGTGTTAACTTACAACATTTAACTAACTAGCCAATCAAATCAGCATTAACATTCACTTACAATTTTTGACATCTTATTAATAGAAGCAGCAGGTAGCTCATTTTTCAGTTGTCAAATGAGCTAACTGCTAATTATTTTGGTCTAATGTTCAAAGGTTGTAAGTGAATGTTACTGATAATTTGAGTGATTAATTAATTAAATATTGTTTAAATAAATTAATATATCTATATATTTTGTAATGGTAAGTAAAGATTTATGTATTTAAGCCAATACATTGATTAGGCCAGGGGTGGGCAAATAGCGGCCTGCTAAGAGTTTTCATGTGGCCCACCAAAACAATCAGAAAAAATCTGCCTTGAACTGAGATACCGAAGATTCGTCTTGTATTTTCCACTAGGATGGCCATATCAATACACATGCGCAGTATAGATACAATATGCAGTGTTTTGCCAGTTGATCTGGTTAATTTCAATTTTGTCTTTGCATTAGCAAATATATACATTTCCAACTTTTGTGAAACCATGAACCCTCTGAAAAAATGTAAAATCAGTGATGAATGTTGTGTGTTTAATGAAGAATGGACAAACAAATATTTCTTTGGTAATACAGGGAATAAAGCAGTGTGTTTATTGTGTCATGAAAAAAAGGTGTGGCCCTGTGCTAACCTTCGCTTTCACAAAGTGGCCCCCAATGCGGCCCTCCGTCAACCTCTGCGGCCCCTGAGTCAAAACAATTGCCCACCCCTGGATTAGGCCATTGTAATGATATAATTACATAGGGCATTTAAAATAAAATAATATATTACACATGTTCAATCGAAATGAAATGGATTTACAGTTAAACAAGAATTAACCAGGGAGAATATTAAAAGTATAACACCATAGATGTTTCTCATGTGGTAATTAATTATGATGCATCTAATTAATAAATTGTTATCCAATTATCACACATATTAAATTATGAAGTTAAATATACTATATACCATTATTAATGGTGCATAGAAAAGAAGAAAGACAAAGACTTTAAATTTTAACAAAACAATTGGTTTTTAATAAGACAAAGAATAATAGTGAATACTAACAAGGTTTGAATATAGCACAAATGAGCATTTTATTACATAATATATTATTTAAGAACTCAATTATTATAATAATAACTTTATCCCACATTCTAGCTAGAATTTTATCAAAATAATTAGCTTTCACATGCAGGTTATGCTGTTATAAAAAAATATACAAATGTAAAATGTTTAATCAAAAACTATATACATGTAAACAATATATATATATAACTACAGATAATATTAAGTAATAATAATAATTTTTAAAATATTTTATAAATCTAATATTAATATATATAAAAATGTTCATTATCAAATAGAATTATAGAAAAAATAAAATTTACATCTAGGTACTTTTGAATTTAATGCTTGAGCTCAAAAAATAAAAATATACATATTATTTTAACACATGTTTAAACTATTAGTACAACATTTTCAATTCATTATTTTCATGGATAAGCCAGTATTGCTTTTTTTCTTTAAATAGATATCTTCAATTCTTTTGGACTTTTTTATCTTGTGATTCTCTTTGAATTTTATTACTTTAACTTTCACTTGACTTTTTTTCCTTCTTAATCTCTTTTTTTATTTTACATAATTACAAGTACTGTGCAGAATAGCAAGAGTCATTATTTTTTATTAATCAGATCCACCTACAAGTGGAAAAAAGTAATTAAAGCTCAGACTGGATCATTTGATAGGCCCAACAGATTTCATTAGGAAGGCATCAAGGAGATTTCTATTCAGATGTTTTATAGCAAGCTTATATTCTAATGGACTAGTTCACTGGTTTTAATCTATAGCTTATGATAGTAAGTTTTTTCTTATTCTATCTAAACTATCAGAAATTCCTTTAGGAGTCTAATGATTCAATTACGGGCTAAATCTTGTTTTGGCATACATTGATCTATAAAAGTATATATAGGAGATTTGGACTCAGACTTTCAAGCAACCTTCAACTATCCACACTATCTTATACTACTGATACACATAACCACACACATGTAGTAAAAATAAATAATCACCAATATATGTATTTCATGCTGAACTAGCACTCATCAGTTGATCCAGATTATCATCTCCCACACACATATATAATCAGTGCTCAGTTTATATTAAGATAGCAAATCTTTATACTTTAATGGACAGGCTTCAATCTACTCCAACCTCCAACTCTTCAGACATCCATACCATTAAAAATATGATGATAGAATATCCAAATCCCATGCTGGTGCCAATATTATTGTTATGCCCATGTTGAGCTCAAGTATAAGAATGCCTGTATTTCAAATCTTATACATTAAGCCTGCTTTCTTCCCTACCTTCTTCTATGTATTTAAATGGATACTGCCCTATACATGAGGGCTTAGAATGACTTGAGGTCAACATGAGCATAACAACAATATTGGCATCAGCATAGGATTTGGGTATTTTATCATCAGATTTTCAATGATATGGATGGCTGAAGAGTTAGAGGTTGGAGTAGATTGAAGCCTGTTTATTAAAGTATAAAAATGTACTATCTTAATATAAAGTGATCACTGATTATACATATGTGTGGGAGATGATAATCTGGACCAATTGATGAGTGCTGGTTCATCACGAAATACATGTATTGGTGATTGTTTATCTTTTCTACATGTGTGTGGCCAGATAGTGCAGATAGTTGAAGGTTGCTTGAAAGTCTGAGTTCAAATCCCCTACCTTTACAATTAAGTTACAGGTATAAGAATGCCTGTATTTCAAATCTTGATCTATTAAAGGTAACTTCTTTTTTCCGTAATCTAATATGCTTTTTGAAATTAAGTATTAAATAATATTCTCACTTGAAGATGTAATCAAGCCCAAACAACAAATTCTTATTTTTTAAAAACAATTAATTTTACTGCACATAACTGTTTATTAAGAATTAATAATTTAATTATTATCCATTCAATCCTTTTTTCCCTTTTTGTTTACAAAACAATTATCTTTAATTAGTTTACAAATCTAATAAACATAAATTTGTAAGCAAGTTAAATCGTCTTACAAATGAAAAATATGACTGAGTTTTTACATCTTTATTCTTTGAAAATAAAAATACATTTCACATACAACGTAAGTTATCATATTTTGTTTCTTGTACTTTAACTCTAATTAATATTTGTTTACTTCTAAGTATTACATTATTCAACAGTCATTCTTTATTGATTAAAAAAAAAGCTGTTTTTTATCGGAAAATTACAATTTATTTAATTCTTGGGTCAACACGTATGTGCAAAATATGTATTTTTACCCATATATATATATATTAATTCCAATTTATCAATGTTTGTTTGAATTATAATAGAGTAAATTATTTAAGCCATTAAATTTGTTTTTTATTTCAATTCCATCTTAAAAGATTTTATCATAATAAATAAATATTTGTAACATTGCATTGTGATTATTTCATGATTTAAGATCGGAGCTGTCTTGAATTTGGTATTTATATGAAAAAGGTTTTGTATATTATATTAAAATAAACTAACAGATCGTAAGACCGTTAATTTCTTGAAAAGTTTTTGTCAAATTATTTTAACATAAGTTGTAATTCTTAGTAATTTAATTGGTTGATTAAATAAAAAATGTTTAAAGTAAGATAATTTATATATTAATTTCAATTTAGATAATATATTTAGATTTTATATCTAATTTTTTTATTATTAAATTTCACTAATGCTAAAAAAAAAATCAAACTAGATTAGTATCAAATTCTGTCCCCTTGAAAATATAATAAATATTTTAGTACAAGCTAATCAATTGCAAATATATTACATATTTTAAAAATATCAATTTCTATATAGCTTTGCTGCATTTTTTTTTCTCAAAGGTAACCTTTATTAGTCAAAAGATTACAAAAAATTATCGGGTACACTTACCCGTGGAGGATTACAAAGTGTTCAATGTTACAAGGCAAAACAATTATTGACCAGATTTTCAAGGTATGTACACTCGATAACAAATATATCCATAAAAGGGTTGTATAATTTTGCTTAAGGTGTATCTATATATGGATGAGCACAGATCTGCACTGTCCAAAAACAATCCATCAAGGGAGTGCAGCAGCCCATCAGAATGGAAAAGGTGCTGACAACTTTGACCCTGTACCCTCCTGGCAGTTTTCCAGGTAGTGGCAATAATCATCACCAGCCTGCACTCATAAACCAGACCCCCAATGACCGCCATCATCAACCCCTGCAGAAGAAATGAGGAGTGCCGACCCTGTGCCCACAAATATTACAACAAAACTCTATTACTGTTACAAAGATGATATTTCTAGCTGGAGTATCTAGCATCCAGTGATATCATCTTGCACACTGATGTCAATAGAGCTGAACATCTGCCCTTAATCATTATCAAACTCCTGTGTTAGCTTTGCTGCATATTGTCATGTATTCTGATATCTCATGTTCTCTTAATGTAAATTATATAATAATACAAATATAGTTTTTTTTTTTATTATAAATTCTTCATATTTATCATCTCACTCTAACTGATGAATTGATACTTTAGCTAATGAAATTTATATGTCTTAGAAGATTTAAACTTTCTTATATAGTGTTCCTCTAAGAAACATCCTTTTGTATGGAGCTACTTTTAAAAAGGTTTATTTAATCTATGTGTTTGTCTATCTATACATCCTTCCATCTTCTATTCATCTTATATATCCATCCATCTATCCAGCTATCTATTGATCTATTCATTTATTTATCTATTCATACATTTATCTATCTATATATGTGAATGTATACTGTTTTGTATTTAAAACTTCAAAGATCTGAGACATAATACTATTTTAAGATCTTACTTATGTTAGTTAGGAAATTAAGTAAAATATTGCTAGAAATGGATGTTAAAAAGTAAATAATAACCAAATGATTTTATTAAATGTGAGTTCATAAAAAGTTGAGTATCAAAAGTGCAGAATTCAAATTGACCCAAGGAAAATTCTGTAGAGTTATACACAATCTACTATTGCATTAAACCATATATAAGAAAAACATAGTTAAGAAATATCATTAATGAAAGGCTAATAAAGGCTTTGACTTTTGTCATACATGCTTTTGCAAGTAATTATATTTCTGTATATATATATTTGCAAGTTTTTTATTTTTATCAATGCATCTTTCATCTTTAGCTCAATCCTAACACAAACCACCCATCAGCCCAGAAGTCAGACCAAAAGTCAGACTAACTAAAGTTAAATTATTCCATGATGTTTTATATCTATATCTGCCACAATCAATATATAATAGTACTTGCTTTTGTTAGTTTATTTATATAATAAAACTATGCAAATAGAGTTTTAAAATTATTGTAAAATTTTATTTTATTTTTTGAATAATTATGATAATATTTTTCTATTTATATCATAAAATATTTAGTTAATCTCTAAATCCATGTTTTTTTGTAAAAATGCTCTATTTAATATAATCAACTATTAATGAATTATAATTAACAAGTTTAAATAAAAGTAAATAATTTATATATACTATCAGATATAATAAATCACAATTGCTGGAATTTTATAATTTATTTATATATTAATATATTCAAAATTATAGAATTAATTCTAGTATTATATATACATTAATTCTAATATTCTCAAGGTTAAATAATGAATTCAGAGTATTATTTCCAGATGCTTCCGTGTAATAAAAATATAACAGCTAAATAGCTGCTATTTGAGTACAATAACAAGTACTTTCCTCAGAGCTTCTTTCTCAAATTATAAAAATTTGTATGGTGAGATTTAAAATCATTATTTTTTTCTTTTATTTTTTTCCTCATTCTCAATTTCTATTGGTTGAGAAGTTTTAAAAAAATAAATATTTTTTTCTCCAATAGCTTTTTCCAAATATTATTAATTTTCTTTAATTTACACTTTTCATTTATGCTCTTAGGCCCTTTAAAAATCTCTAGAGCTTCTATTAGTAGTCTCTAGTTATACTGTCTTTGCCAGAAAGTGTTTTATTAAAATTGATGCCATAGTAGGTTAATTTAATGTATGATTAAATGGATGATGAATTAGATTTTTCTCTAATTAAATATGTTTTTTTTTATTTTTGATGGTCACGTATATAAACAATCATCAAGTTTAGCTATGAGTTCATCAATTTCTCCAGCATTGGCTTCTATTGTTATGAAAAACTTGGAAAAGAAGATTTTGATATAAGCAGTTAAAAAACATCTGTATGACAATGGTGTATAATGATGATACCGTTATTATTTGGCTTCATGGTAAGCATGCTCTTGATGAATTTTTAATTTTCTTAAATTCTTTCTACAACAACATCAAATTTACTACGGAAGTATAAAATAATAATCAACTCCCATTCTTAGATGTTTTAATTGAAAGAAAGAAGGATGGTTCTTTATCTCATGATATATATAGAAAGAACACACACTAGGTGATATCTATAATTTTCTTTTCATCACCATCCAGCACAATTATTTTCAGTGGCAAAGAGATTGTTAGATAAAACTAAGAGATTTTCTGATGATAGCCATTTTCACCAAGATATTTATGCTACTGAACACAGGATTATAAATAAGGCTTATATATATATATATATATATATATATATATATATATATATATATATATATATATATATATATATATATATATATATATATATATATATATATATATATATATATATAAGATTTTGATACTTCAAAAATTAAGACTGTTCTCCATATATAAAGGAAATAACTGATAAAATTGGTAATGCTTTAAAGCAAAATAATATCTTACACAATTTATAATACATTTAAAAAATTAATGAAGTATTTCCACACCTTAAAGATAAAATTCCTTTGGAGTGGCATGGTGTATATGAAATTCCATGTGGAACTTGTTTATATTCATACATTGGACAGACCAATCATAGAATAAACATAAGAAAGGAAGAACCCATTTTGACAATTAGAGAAAAATCTAACTCATTAGCCATTTATTCATACATTAAATTAACTAATTATGACATCAATTTTAATAAAACACATATTCTGGCAAAAATTGAACAATATGATCAGACACCACTAAGGAAAGTTATAGAGATTTTTAAATGGCCTAAGAGCATAAATGTAATGTGAGAATTAAAGAAAATTAACAGTATTTGAAATAAGCTATTGGAGAATAAAACATTTTTTTTAACTTCTCAACCAATAAAATTTGAGATTGAGGAGAAAGTAACAAACAAAAAAATAATGATTATGATTTGAGAAAGAAGCTCTGAGAAAAGTACTTGTTATTGTACTGAAACATCAGCTATTTAGCTATTATATTTTTATTGCATGGAATCTCCTGATAATAATACTATGAATTCATATATATATCTTAACAAAAGAGCTATTATAAGTTAATGAGAAAACTTGTTTCACCTCAGGAATTGTTGATTAGTAGTAATTGGTAGTTGCTTGGCAACATAAAAAGTTAAAAGTTATCTCTGTTTATATGGATATAATCTCATTTATATTTTTTATTATAATGACAATCTATGGAAATATTTAATTCAACATATACATATAAAGTTTAAAACATATTTGATTTAGAAGCATTACATATTTTCTTTTTAGATAAACAAACAGACTAATGACTAAACAGAATTTATCCATCACTTATATTCATAATATAATTAGTTATGTAAATTTTACATTCATATCTTTAATAATAAAACATAAAATCTTATTTTATTAGTATAATGTAATATTTAAAAAACATTTTTACTTTGGGATATATACTAATTGTTTTAGTGAGCATCAGCAAACATTATGGTTTAAAATATTGTCATAAGATTTCAAAAATTCAAACTACCTTATGAATAAATAAAGTAGAAATTTTTGGCATTTTATATTGTAATACTAGTACAATTTTATAAAATTGGACTAGGAACATTTAATTGTAATAGACTTTTTAGATGCAGAAGAAATTTTAACACATTTCTGATATTCTTTTGAACACTAAAAAACTAATAAAATAAACAATTGTAAGACTCTCTTTATAAAAAAAATAGTCTAATATTTTACTGAAAAAGAGATATTTTTGTGGTAATTTGAAAGCATAGAAGAATGCAATAAATTGTGTAATATGGGAAGATGGAGTAGAGATTTTATAAAAATTAGTCTCTATAAAAATGTATTTATGGCAGGAAAAATTCTGCATGTGTGTGCATCCAATCTTATGAGTTAATTGTTCCTGTTAATGTTAGAGTAGTAATTTAAGAAAAAAACATTTAATGTAATTTTTGTGCAAAATTAGTGTATAATAAAAAGTAAAACATTTTTTAGAAGATGAATTACAATTTTTAACTTAGTTTTCTATTCATTGATTAAGGTTCTAATTTATTTTTTAGCTCTAGTTTTTGTTAAATGATGTTACATCACATTATTGATTTGACTAAATATGGTCTTGATTAAACCTTTAATTGGACATTTTTAAATGAAATGAATAAGGATTTGGTAACTCAATCTGTTAAGATAAATGTGTATTGTTTATAAACAATATATATATTTTGAAGGATTACAAACTAAAATAACAAAAACACTAATCATTTTTAAGTTGACAATGCTATATATAAATGAATATAAATCTTTTAGATTAAGAAAAGTATTTGCAGTAAACTAGAAATTGTTATAATTAATAATGTTTTATAACAAAATCAACTCATTTGTACATATAATAATATTTTGTGTACTTTTAAACTATTGAAATATATTTTAATGGAAGTGGATTAATATTCATTAACAGTAATATTCTATTATTATTTTAAGAAGTATATATTGGTCTTGGCTTTATGTATTAGACAGACAATCTGAATTTGAATCTGAACCAATTAAACTTGAAAATCTTTTCAGTGGGTTTAAGTTTTTTTTCTGCAGCTGATTCATAGCCATTAATATTAATCAATAAATGAGTAATTCATAGTTCTTAATTAGAGAATTAAACAAAAAATCACTTAAAACTTGTCAAGCATTCTTAGCCAAGAGGTCATCACAGCCGCCTTGCAAACAAGTAGTTGGTTGCAGATGGTTGTGGGTTCACCTCCCGGCCGATGCTAAGACATATGAAAAAAAGAAAAAAAACCTACCCACCTGGCAATTATTGAGCATGATGAGTACTGCTTTCTCATTTACTATTCTTCTTTCAGGTTGTTCAAGATGTCTTTACTTTGCATGTACTATTTAAAGAGAGTTTCATCTTTCTACCATATAATAAAACAAATACCATTTTCACAAACATTTTGTCTAAAAAAAATAGTATTTATGTTATAATCTTCCTAATAAAAAAACAAAATCAAGAAAATTCCAGTTACTGAAGATGGCTTATTTGTTGGTTTATTATTACCATTAATATATAATTATTAATTGGTATTTGTGCAGGTTTTTATTTTTTATGAAAAGATGTTGCTAATGTCCATTATGTTATGCTTACTGTTTTTAATAAAATGCTAACAGTTTTAGTAGTTACATTTATTTATTTTCAATTTATTATGAATCATATGTAATATTTTCAAGAAAAATAAATTAAATTGATAGTCGTTAAAATGCAAACATCTATTTCTGATAAGACAAAAAAAATACAAATGTTTTGATATATAAAAGTTTATGACATCTATTAACCATTACAGAAATACAATTTTTGGAAGATGGAATTATTTAATAATCATAAAAACTGATGAATCAAAGAATTACATATTTTTAAAAAGTTTTTAACGGTTTACAGCCAGTAAATATGTACTTTTATCATTATTTTTTTTTAAAAAAAATAATAAATAAATAGTCACTGTGGCATTTGAAAGATCATGTGACCTCTGGGCGCCAGCAATTGAGAGGTTGAACTTTGATTCAGCAGCCTTTAGCAGAATACTGAGTCTATATCCCTACCATTCATTA
Organism: Epiperipatus broadwayi; assembly: GCA_028023455.1. Taxonomy (NCBI): domain Eukaryota; kingdom Metazoa; phylum Onychophora; class Udeonychophora; order Euonychophora; family Peripatidae; genus Epiperipatus; species Epiperipatus broadwayi. The sequence continues at coordinate 6,747,931 of JAQFVV010012417.1, read as the reverse complement.
AAATGTCATGCGTAGTTTAGTAAAGTAGTAGGTTGTCAGACTCTAGAGTGTAAAGCTGTCGGGTCGATTCCAGTGCTGTTACTTCCGGTGCTTGAATTGCTTGTGAACTCTCGAGCAATAAAGCCATGCGATTAATTTTTATTTTCTTGAAATAAACAAAGCAATTAATAACTTCTCCATTAATAATTACTTAAATATCATGCAAAATTGTAAATTAATGTTTTCATTATTAATAAGTATTATATTTCTTAGCAAGTTTTATTTTTAAAAATTATTTTTTAAATATAAATTTATTTTCTTAATACAAATATTTTTTTGTGTGTGATTACACCGCTCATCGTAACTACCAATGAAAGAGCCTTATCTTTTTTTTTTTTTTAAAAAAAGAGTCAGTCTTTGAAAGTTAAATATATTTTTTCTTTAATCATATTTTACAATCTAATTTTTGATTTTTACATAATTTACTAAATTGAATGTATTTTCGGATGATTCATTTTAGAAATGAACAAATTTAATATCTAAAGGTTTATAATAAAATTCTTTCATCAGAAAATTATTTTCTTTCCAAAAATTTTTTTTTCTTTAATCCTAAAATATTTTTTCATAAAACTTTTACCGTTATTAATAATATATATATACTTACAAGCACAAATAATTGTATAATATATATGTGAAAGTATTTTTGTATAGTAATAATAATAAAGTAAATATCTTTATTTATCCGATCAAATTTTTTAGCAAATCTAGTTATCCGAAACTAAAGAGATTGCAGTAGAAAGATATAGCTTGTATTTATTTATTTATTTTTTACGAATTTGTAAATATTTTCTTAAAACAGCAATATTTTAAAGTCCATTATATAAAATATAATTTTTATGCAGAAACTTCTGACTATTCAACGAAGTATAGGGAGATGTATGTTAGGAGTAACATAAAAACATCACAAATGAAAGACACGATGAGGGAACAAACAGGTATCATTGGCATTCATTGGAAAAGTAAAAAGGCTGAAATAGTGCTGGACTGAGCATATTGGAAGAGATGAAAATAGATGGATAATGAAAGTTTTAAACTGAATAGATCATGTATAAAATTAATGGATAAAATAAAAACATTTTCTGAAGTGATGTGGAGAAGAGAGGCTCTGGATTACACTTGGAACAACTTTCATTCTTGATGATAATGATGATATACATAAAAGGTAAAACAAGCTCCACATAGCTTTTCAAAAGCCTTTCATACAGAAACAGTAAAGAAGAAAGCAATACTTACCATAGTGAAGATTTTATTAATTTTTTATCAGTCATTCATTAAACTTGAGATTACCCAATAATAAATAATATTTTTGTAGTGTAATTTTCAATATACCATGCCCACACAAGGTAGAGACTGGTTTTTATCTACTTGTAACACTTTGTGGAGGAATGATCAAAGATATGAAAAAAGATCTATGTTCTCCAAAATACACACTTTATGCTGAACCAGCACTCATCAGTCAGCCCAGACCATAATTTCTTCCACATATCTTTATCATTGTTCAATATATATATATATATATATATCATATATTCAATATATATATATATAGCAAATTACTACAGTTTATAGTGTGCTGCTCTTACAAATTTTACACTAATCATTTAATAAAAGTATATTAATAAATTTTTATTAGTCATTCATTAGACTTGAGATTATCCAATAATGAATAATATTTCTGTAATGTAATTTTCACTATGCCACTCCCATACAAGGTAGGGACTAATTTCTATCCACTTTGAACCTTATGTGAAGGGATGTAATCATAAATCTATGACCAAAGATGTGAAAAAAATCTATGATTCCCAAGATGCACATTTCAAGCTTAAACAGCACTCATTAGTTGGCCCAGACCACAATCTTTACACATATCTTTATCATTATTCAATATATATATTTATAGTTAGCAAAATTATTAATATACTTTCATTAAATCGTTTATGTCAAAGTTGTGAGGGAAGCATGTTTGATATTTAACAAATAAACTGTACTAATTTGCTATCTGTATATATATATATATATATATATATATATATATATATACTGAACAACAATAAAGATATATGTTAGAGATTGTGTTTTGTGCCAACTGATGAGTGCTGGTTCAGCATGAAATATGCATCTTGGTATTCATAGATTTTTTTTACATGTCTTTGGTCATATATTTATGATTATATCCCTCCACAAGAGATTCAAAGTGAATAGAAAACAGTTCCTACTTAGCATGGAAATAGTGTAGTGAAAATAACACTACAGAAATATTATTCATTGAAGGTTTTTTTTTTTTTTGTACTCTAGCCAAAAAAATTAATACATTTTTACAAAATTTAAGATTGAATAGTTAATTAAGTTGGCTATGGTTTGACTGAAAGAAAAATCTAAATCTATTGAAATTTGGATTCTAAACCAGATTATGGGCTGATAGATGGAAATTTTATTTATTTTATTTGTAATTCTGATAAGTTCCTCTTTATTAATTAAAATTACTGTGACCACATGTTAATTCTAACCTTATTGTGTACATTTAAATAAATGTTAAATAAAACAAATGAAAGGCAACATTTCTATTATACATCTCTCATTTATTTCCTCTTTTAAATTAACTTTTTTCAGATTTAAAACATATCTAAACCATTTGAAATGTGAACATTCAATATTTTACTTAGATGTTTTTCTAATGGAATCGTAATGTTGGGTGGAAATATCCTCTGAATCATACATTATGTTACAAGTGTAAGTAACTCTTTTAAAACCCATTCTCCCTATTATTAATTTAGTTAGAATTTTTCATTCCTTGAGCCCTGCTAAATTTCATCTTTTTTATTAAAAGGCTTGTTATCACTAACAAATAAAACACTTATATGCTACCCCCAACTTTTTAATACACTATATTTTTCTAATAATCAATCTTTTTTCAATATTACTATATTTCTATTATCTTGCTTTTTTGATGTATATTAAATAAAATTTCTTTTTTTTTTTTTAATTTTTCCAATCTCTCTACATTCTTCTTCTTGCCTACATAATCAGTTTTACATTATATTTCTTACATAAATTTTACCTGCAGAATTTGGCATTTTTTATTTATTGCTTATGTTCATTTACATAACTATCACCTTTTAAACATCATCCATCAGTTTTTCTTTCCACTTAATACAGCTTCTGCAATATATTCATCCAACAATTACTCAGTAAATATTTATTTCAGATATTCTTTTCAATATTATTATAGTTCAATTAAAATAAATGAAAGATAGTCAAATGATTTTATTATACAAGAGCCTATAAGCAGTTTGATACCAGAAGTGGAAGAGATAAAGCAATAATTTACAGATGTTGAGGTCCAAAGTTCCCTTCTCTATCATTGCACCAAATCACGCATAGCATTTTTTCATTTACACATCACAAAAAGAAGCTTCACAGTTATATTCTTTAACATGTGACCTAAAGTTAATGTAGTTTAATAAGTCATATTCTTCCAATTTTTTTCCTTTGCTTTTTAAATAAAATATTTTACTGTTGCAATATGCAATCATCATCAGTCATACATATGTAGAAACATATTTATGCTTTAGTATTTTTTAAAACAATGAGTTAACGTTTTGTAGATTATTTATTTTTAAAGAGCAATAGCAAAACTAACTTGATTGTAATACTTTATTTCATCAATACTCCAACTTGACTTTGGGCAGAGAACTCAATCGACCTATATATAAATGTGAAATTTTGTAATGCAAACTAAACAGTAATATATAAAATTAAAAACCCAAACTTACAAAACTAAAAATATTTGGAATTGTTATCCTTTTTTTATCTTCTTTATAATTATCAGCTGAAAACATTTCTGGCTTGCTCAGCTACTATTAATAAATAAAAATACGGAATAGCCCCTTTTTTTAAGCCAATGTTAAAAACCATTAGAAATGTTTTTGGCAAGAAAACGAAAAATACATAATATAGGTTTTTTTTTTATTTAAGTGGGAATTTATAATTTTATTTGTTTTTGTTTTTTTTTTTAAGAAAAATAAAATGTATTTGAATATTATTGTTTAGTTTGTATTTTAAGATAATGCATTATTAGTGTTTTTATTTGCAAATTATATAATATACATGTTATTAGCCTGCATGCAGAATGAGTAAATTGAGCAAAAACACTTAAGAGATTGTTTGCCGTTCTATTGACATAATTTATTCAAATCTCCCAAAGTTAGAGCTATATTATCAAAATGCATGAATACAGAATAAAATATTATTATTATTATTATTAGGTGCTGACAAGTCAATACTGACACTTGGGAATTATCTTAATGGTTTTCTGCATACACGTATTTTTTTTAATTATGCATTAGACTATGCATGAGTTGTCTATGATTGTTTTTACTAATGTTATTTGAAATGATGCCATTATTGTTGACACAAATCAGGTAAATTGTCTTTAACATTAAGCTATATTGCCAGTGACCAATATAAATATAATGAAAAAATTTAAATAATAAAAAAAAAAGCAAAAGAAGAAGATAATAAGTATAAGGAACAAAATACAGGAGATCTTTATAAAAATTGTAGATTAATAATGAAAATTAAATATACATTTTCATATAAAATGAGATAAATAATCTTTAGGCAACAAATATTATATTTAATTGCTTTACTTTGATATTGTATCCTTCTGGTCATACCTTGGATATATTTAAATTATTTTTTGTGTGTATTTATTTATTGTTTATAAAGTCTTTCATTATTAAGTGATATCTTATCTAATTTATCTGATCTTAAGTTATTATAAAACACACCAATATACAAATAACAATTTGTGACTTGTTTTATTTTTATTCTATCTTTAAAAAATAATACATTATAGGTTTGACACTTTAATTTAAAAATATACATTTTTTTTAAAAGTTAAAATAACATTGTTTATCTTTATATTTAATAAATAGCTAAGCAATGATTACATTTTCACATGTATGTGTGTTTCTGTATATGTGCATGTGTTGATTCCGAGTTAGCAAGTATTTTAGAAGTAACGCTTGTTAAAAATATAATGTTTATATTAATGTTTTAAAAATAAACCAAATGTATTATCTTTTTTTTTATTACTTCAAAATGAAATTTAAAAACCATTATTGCAATATTTTAAAATGCTTTTGTTTTCAAATTAAAATTCTAATAAGACATGTTAAAAACATTGACCCATGCAAATGATCTGAATAATAGTTCTTTAAAATAAAAGGGATAAACTTTAGCGTATAAATGACAACCAAGATTTAAGTTGATGATATCATTAATACATAAATAAAAAATAATATAAATAAGCAGTTGATTATTTTATTCTGATTATTCTTTTGCTTTTGTATGTGTATTGCTCATCTTAATGAGTGGCTACGTTTTTATAACATTTTTCTTTACAATAAATATGTTTTTTATATGCACTTATATGTATTTTGAGGATACTTTGAGTAGATAAAAACCTTAATGTCTATCCTGGAAAACAAACCTAATTCTTTTGAAAAGCTTTAAAACAACAGCTAAATAGAATTTATCATATACTATAATATTCTAAAAGTTTACAAGAGAATTTTAAAATGCTTGCTTAAGTTCAATGGGTATATACATATGCATGTGCCTGATAAATATATATGTATATGAATGCCAACGGATAAAATTTAACAAATTGTTAAGATTCAAAGATAATAACAGTTGACTAATGGAATAATACAATTATGAAGTATTAATAAAATGTTGAATGTAAACCTACATATATGTGTTTATCTACATTTTAAGCTTAGGACTTATTGTCAAACTGAAAGATTAAGTCATAACTATTTCCAATGGAAAATGTAATAGCTAAAATATTAAATAAAGTTAACCATGGAAATTAATATTAACTGCATTCATGTTTTATATATATATATCAATGAAACCATAATTATAAGGGTACATATGATAATTTCTAACATGATAATAATCATTAGATGAATTAATATGCCCCAATATCTTACTGAAAATTACTAGTTGTAAGTTCAATGGAATAAACTTCAAATATTACACTCTTTTCTTGTTGATTATCATGTTCTAATTATTGGATTCTCTTAATGAAATATATATTTTTGGGGGGAACTTGGTGAAAGGAATCTAAAGAACAGTTGAACTTTGATGATGAACATTAGTCATTATTTGCACGTTGTTTGTTTTTATTTATGATTTAATACTATTATTATATTTAAAAGGATCATTTTAACATATGTTTTGTGTGTGAGTGAATATTTAAGTGGATACTTAATCAAAAGAAAATCATAATAATATTATAAATTTTATGATTAATGGTTAAAATAGATTTTGGCTATTCAAAATCTATCTGGTGGATAGACTGTAACAAGTTAGTACTTATTTCATAGTTTTGTAAGTGATCCATCTGAAATTAATATATAGATCGGTATTTTTCTCTGGTTTTGGAATGAATATTTTCTCTAGAATCACTTGACAGTTCAAGCATATGCAACCTCATATAGTTTTTAATTTCAATTTCTATAATATATTTGTCATTTAAATTTTTTATTATCTATTTGTAAATAAACTTGAATTTTGGGTTTTATTTATATTAACAAATATACGGTATCACAATTATAATTTATATTTAAAAAAAAAATAAACATGGATATATAAGATCTAACTAGTGAGTAATATAAATATTATCAACACTGGTGTTTGACAATTAATCAAGGTCAATCTAACATTTTCATGATGTCAAAGCTGTTAATAAATTTTGTAAAAATTCTATTAGTTATTGAGCTTAGTATTTTTTATATTTTTGAATATAACATGAATTTAACACAAAGCAACCTAAGGGTTATTTAAAATAAATACCAATATAAACTTAGCAGTAAAGTTTGAATATTATACCAACATGGATTTTAGATCATTATATTTATAAAAACCTGCTGAATCCTCATTCTTTTTTTCTATTATTGATTAGTATATCAACTGATATAGCACTACTAATTTTAGCTTGTAAATGTATTCATTATATGTTTATGTTATTTAGTTAGTAATGTGTTAAGTTCCTATTTTATAACTTACAGTATATTAGTAAGCGTTAGCATTTTTTTATTTTTTTATTCCCGATTATATCGGTATAAATTAGAGATTTGAAGCCAAGGCATATAAACAGTCTTTATTTTTTGTCTCGATATTTTATTTTTATCATTATAAATTTCAAATCTTTAGTTTGGTTTGAAGATTCTATATCTCTTGGGCATTTAGGTACATAATGGTGTCTTTCCATTGTTCTCATTTTATCCCGCTACAATATATCTGTATTGATTAGTTAGAGAGCAGTAAAAATGAAAATAAGATAATTTAAAATAAGGGATAAGTAAATAGTCTGTTAACACTAAAGTATGTATATAAAGTACGTTTTTGATATATGTCACTAGTCACATGACAAACATGTTTATTTGGTTGACATTTTTTTAAAACTAATTTTATCAAGAAAGTTTTATAAAAGTGCTAATTTGTTTAGACGGAAATGTTAATTAGCATAATAATAAACAGATATGTGTGTTTATTTAGTTTTTTTTGTTTAATCAAAGTTTTATTATTCATTCGATAATTTTTTTTATTTTATTTTGCTTTTTCAAACATAAACAAATCGTTCTAATAAATAAACAAACAAAGTTACTGGAAGTTTACTTTAAGTAACTTGTTAAAGAAGTGTAAAAAAAATTCTAAGCATAAGCAATGCCATGATGATTCATTCATTACTTTGGAAATCATTTTTGTTTTTAAAAAGTTTTTACATTTTTTTTTTTTACTTTTACATATTACACACAAAAATAATTTGGGACAGGGAGGGGGGGCTAGACATTTAAAAATAGATTAAAAATTATGCCATCATCAGCTTTTCAGTGATATGGGCAGCTGAAGAGTTGGAGAATGGAGAAGATTGAAACCTGTCAGTTAAATGTTGAAGATTTTCTATCTTAATATAAACCAAGCTCTGATTATATATATGTATGGGAGATGACAATTTGGACAAACTGATGAGTGCTAGTTCAGCACGAAATACGTACATTTGTATCGGTTGTATAGGATGTGGATGACTAAAGGGAGCTTGAAAGTCTGGATTCAAATTTCCTCTAATTAAAAAAAAAAGAGGTAAAATGATCAATTTTAACCAAAACACTGTTTCATAATTTATTTTTATTTATTTATGTTGAGTTGTTTTTGACTTATTTTAAAAGATTATAAGACTTTTGGTTTACAAGACAAACGAAACTTCATTAACATTTTAAAATTGCTTCTACAATGTTAATATTTAAACTAATCAAATTCATTATCATCATTGCCAATTGACTGCAGGTTGAAAAGGTCTCAAGTTTTATCCAATTTTTCTGACCTATAGCTTTTCTTCTTCACTTTATAGAAATGTCTTTATTTCGCTTGATCCATTTCACATAAAATGTTTTACCATGCCAATAATTCAATTTAAAACTTATAACTGTTCATTTCTTTTAGCAAAATGTCCAGCTCAGCTCCATTTCAGTCTTTTATTTTTCCCAATGATATCAGTGACACCTATTTCTTCTCTCATTCTGTAATTTTAGTTTCACACCTCTCTATATTTCATTGAATACTTTGAAATCTCTGAATTGCCCTTTGGTTAAATATCCATATTTCAGATCTATAAGCAGCAACTTTAAAATATATTTGAAATCTTACTTTTCAAACACATAGACTAATTTTTTTTAATACTAAGATATTTTAAAACAGCATTCTAAACAAGTTTAAATTAATGATTTAGTTCATCCACTATGTTTTCATCTGTATTAATTATCTGGCCCATGTGTTTGTAGCTGTTAACTTATTTTATTCTTCAACTAACTATCTTTATTTTCTTTCTCTGAGAAAAGTCATTGAATATTATGTTACTCTTTTCAATTTATTTTTCATCCTTTTTTTTTTATATTTTCATCTAACAACTCTTGTAACATGCCTTAAAGTTCTGAAGCATTATTTAAAAAAACAAACAACCATAACTCAAAAATCTAGATAACTTAAATAATTTCCATTTACTTTTATTATAAACCATACAATACTTATTTTTGTAAAACTGATATAAAAGTTTTGAAGATAGTGAATCATTCTGTTGTATGCCCTTCTCAATGTTAATCTTCTTAATATTGCTATATAATTTAATCATTGCTATTGCATTTTGATAAACATTCTTTAGAATATGAAAATATTCTGGGTCTTTATCTTGATTTCCCAATGCTTTATTTACTATAGAATCAAATACTATTTTATAGTGCACATATCCAAAGAATAATGACAATTCATATTGATTGGTTTTTATTATAATTTCTTTTAATATTAGGATGTGATTGATTATGCTAAAATTCTCCTTTATATCCAGTTTGTTCTTTTGGTTGCTTAGAATCTAAAATTCTCTGTAAATGAATTGTAATTATCTTAATAAAGATTTTGTATAAAACTGAGAGAAGACTTTTATGTCTGTAATTTATATCTTTTTTATCACCTTTTTAAAATATATTATTACTGCAATCTTTCAATCATCTGATACATCATTATCACTTTAGCCAGTTGATAAATAGTTTTGACAAGTGGAATGTGCATGCATATATAACGGTAGGTATAATTAAAGAGCATTTATTTTGTATATACATATCGATTATTTGCTAGAAAATCAAAAGAGAGCGCTACAATAGGAAATTTAAATTAAACAATAATTGCATGTAAATTAGGACCTTAACATAAATTGTACAAAGATGTGGGGAGATAAGTAACAAGAAGGCTAGAGTCAACATCAAGATGGAGAAGGTTTTGGTCATCTTAAATATTAGTATGAAAGAAGAAGATTTTCCAAAGAAAATGTAAATAAATAGAATTAACTTTTTACAGACCCTAATTTTAATGTGAAAATAGTTTTTGTCTGTTAACAGCTTTTATCCGTTTAAGTTGGTTATATATTAAAAGGATTATAAATACTTTTTCTGATACAAATGCTAAAGATTGCTAAGCATAAAACCACATATGTGAATTTGATTTACTCCTGATAATAAGTTATTTCCACTGGAGAATAAATTGTAGGTATATAATCTAAATGAACTTATGCCATTGTTATTACATACAATGGCCAAATATTCAATATAAAACTTATTTTTTCACAATGTTGTTATAGACATATACTTAATATAGTAATCAGTCTAAATAAGATTCAAATAAACAAATAATTATATTTACAATTATTTAATTATCAATCTGACTTTCATTTCTCATAGTTGTTTATTTTAATCTTATTTAGACTGATTATTATATTGTCATTGTTATTCTTGTTAATAAATATTATTATATATAATATATGCCTAAGTGCACTGTTTTTTTTGATCACTACCTGACTGATCTTAGGGATCCTAGGGACATAGTAACAACAATTTTCTTTATTATTACTTGCTTTTTTTAAAACATCAATACTTGGCAATTCAGAAGCTACAGATTTCAAAGTTTATTACTATTTTGAAACAATTTGCATATCTGATCATTTTCAAATTTTTTAAATAAAATTCTAACTTAAATCCATTGAAGTGTTTAGTATGATTATAAATATCAACTATCAATGTTGTCTTTCTTAATTTTTGTCTCATCTCACTAATCAATGATTAAATTCCTGTGTTGAATCTACTAAGAAAACTACAATCTTAAAATATAATTCCAATATTTTTAAACTTTTCCCAGAAAAAGTAATTCAATATAAATAATACATATGACATGTATACTAAGAAAAGCTTATTTTAAAGTATTAAACAAGATTTTCATAGCATACATGTTGTATGTATCATTTATATTGAATCTTAAAAATATATATTTTCTATTAATCAAACATAAACTATTCTGTTGTATATTTATTTGAAAGCTTCCATGTCTATTTGTGTTTAACATTTTTCTCAGTGAAAGAATTCACAATATATTGTTTTCAATTTTATTTTTCTTCAAATTCCAGAAGAATGTATCCTCTCTCATTTTTGTTACAATAACTAAATCTACTCACAGCACTTTCATATTTCGGTATTTCAATCATTTACAATTCTAACATTAACATTTTACATGGATGTTTGGTCTGATTAAAAGTATTTGTACGTTCATTTAAAAATCCTCTATTTCTTCATCACAATAAGAACTTATGTGGATATAAATCTGAATAATCTGTATTTGGTATTTTCTATTAATCTGAATAAATAATCTTGACATTCTGTTTGATATAGAATCAATAATTACAATATTATTACTCCATTTTTTATTTATCATGCATTGCTCTTCTTTGGGCTTCCAGTAATTGTGTCTTTGTAGTAATATATATATATATATATATATACATATATATATATATTATAAATGTTTTCATATTATATGTGTATACAATATATATATATATATATATTGTAACCATTTAAATAAATCAATTGCCATTTGTAACAATATTTATCAATTAATATAAATATGTATTATTTAGATATTTGAAATTATTAAATTAATATAAAAGATATGTATTTGTAACTATAATTTGTAACTATATTAATTCATCATAGCATAGATAAAGAAATTATATAATCACTGTGCCACTTGAAAATATCAGAATTAAAGATTCTTGGTATTTATTTATATATTGGGGCAGTCATTTAAACAGTAAAACATGCTGGACATTGTCATCTAATAAAAATATTAAATATATAGCAACTGAATATAAGTACCCATTGTGAGATTCCTGGAATGCCTCATGCTTATCTCCAATACTAGGTTCTTCTAACAAAGAATCCTTCCTATCCTTCTTTCCAAATATATAAGACCATTCATGGTCATATGCACACACGGGTGCTATTCATGACAACTTATAAAAAAATATATTTTATAAAACTAATATTATGAAGTTGGAAAGGGATGATATCACTCTTTATTCAGTTTAGCTAAGTACATGTGTTTTCCCATGAGCGCCACTAGATTGTTTTCAATCTAGATAAGTATCTATTTATAGTGTACTTGAGTTCAAACTCATTCAGTACATATTTATTACACATGACTTGGATGACTATTGAACAAAAATGACATTTTTACATTTTATCTATATTGATAAAATTATAAGATCCCAATATTACCAAAGTTTATACTATAGATCAAAGATTCTTATAGACATTGCTAGCTCATTAGCGTATATTGATGAACAGACATGTATAATCCTATTAATGGCTTCCAAACAAGCATGTGAAGACCATTAATAATATTGATGGCCATTTAACTAAATTATTATTCACAATAAAGGTAATAATGATGATGATGATAATAATATCACAATAATGATTATAATAGTGATATCATAATAATGATTATAATGGTGATGATGATACCAGCCATGGCTTATTAATAAACTCACAACAATAAATTCATCTTTATAAATTTATAGGCATCTATTAAAATTATCATATTTCATACTGGGATTTAATAATGCTAATGATGATGATTGATCATCATGAATCTCTTTGCATAATATTCCACATTATATAAACCCCTATTTACTAAAATATATTCATTACGCTAAACATTAAATTTAATGATTATAATTTATTAATGATGATTGATGGCGATCATAACTTTTATATAGTATTATTTGAAACATTTTTAACTAATAACATATATCCATCTTTGATGAGGATGATCTAAATTCATGGAACAACACAATTTTAGCTTTCTATGTTGAACTATAATTATCAAAAATTTGTTTATTCTCAAGCATAATCCTTAAATACTTAAATATCAACATTCTAGTTTACCTATTATTTTGCGGACGCTTAATATTTGCAAGTTATTGCTCAATATATACGAATAGTAATACTTAATAACTGCGAGCAATGATGATGAATTAAAATATAGAATTAAGACAAAAAAAAAAAACAATATTCTTAATAACAACTCGAAACCAATTAAGATATATAATTATATTTTATTAAACTACTACTCTTTCTTTCCTTCTTTAAAGTCAAATCGACAATTAAATAAATGGCTGATTAATATAAAAATTTATATAAAAATTAATAAGCAAATAAAATTAATATATAGGTTTGTCATCTTTTCTTGATATCTCAAAATAAGCTGTTTTAACTCAATATAAAAAAAAATACATATTCTATAAATGCTTATTTAAGACTTTTCTTACTTATCATATCATAAAATAAATTTCAGGTGTAACTTGTCTATGTTATTTCATTTCCATTCAAATGTAATGCCCTAATTTTTAATTTACTATTTTAAACTAATCATATATAACCTATTCTTTGATGTGTGTGGATAAGCATTTACACATTCACGCATTCGGTAATGTTAACATATATGTTTAAAATGTATACCCATAAATTACATATATAAAAATATCCTTTCTCTTTTGCACCTTATAGCGAAAGAAAATAAAATACATATATTAATTTTTTAATATGCATAGATAAAATAAAAATAAAAACATTATAAATGCCTATATCTATAGGTTGCTCATTATCATTAACAACTAAGAACAATTAAAAAAAAACATTTCAACATTACAATATATAATAATAAAAAAAATAATGAAAAATTTAAGTTTAAAGATTTAAACTATGTTTGTGCTATGTTGTGAGATATTGCAAATAACTATAGATAAACAAGTCTTTAATGTTTCTGTATCAAAAAAAGAAAATTGCTTTGACCAGTAAATTAAGGTTTACTTTTAATAAATAAAAGAATAAAATCGGTTAAAGAAAGTTCATATTTACCCGTCTACTTTTTACTTCTTATTAATGTCCTGAATTTGAATTTTAGACTGCTTTTCTTTGCTCACCAATAAAAAAAAAAAAAAAAGTTATTGCAGATACTTTTAAGATAATGCTGAATCAATTGACTTTGCTTGTTTCTTCAATTTCCTTATTATTCACTGTTGATTGGCTTCCTTCTACCATTTAAAAGAAAAAAAGTTATTATAAGTACTTTGAATAAGTAGGTACCGGTGGATTTGCTTGTTTCTCTTCTTTAAAAAAATAATTGCTTTGACACTTTAGATGATTGAGGTAAATCAACAAAAATTTGATTTATGGCTTCAAACTTGGTTCTACATAGCTGTTTTAAATTTTCTTTTCCTCCTATTTCCCTTCTCCATTGGTTAAGGCAGTGAGCTTTTAATAAGACATGAACTAGGAACAAAGCATTCCATATAGCTTGCGTGGTTGGCTTCAAAATTTATCATTTTGTTGGTTATTACTGGATACATGATTTCATAGACAGATCAGCGATTTTGACTCTTCTGTATTAATCAGGAAGCAGAAAAAATGGTTTAGCAATGCAAAGGCATATTCTTATGCATAACCAAATATGTTAATATCATTTTTATAATTATTACTAGCTTATAATAAATTCAATCTTGTTCCATTTCTCTCCTATTCTTTAATATTGCTTGAAAATTGCTTTATATAAACGCACATTTCATTTGCTCTTTTTTTTTTCAACTTTCAAAGAGTGAGAAAAAAGAATTAAAGCGTTCACTCTCTTTTTTTAAAAAAAAAATATTCGAGCTTACATTTCTGCTTAAGAATTATAACAAGGAAGGACCGACTGAGTTGAGTCTCAAAATAATAATAATAATTTAACTGATCATCTCTCTCAAAAAGAATTTATAACTGACTCTTAAAAAAATTTATGATTAACTGCCTCTTTAAAAAATTTCAGACTGACTCTCCCAACTCTCTTGACTTGTTGTAAATTTATCGGCAAGTTCCTTATATCTTATATCACATCTGTCATCAAACTCTTGCCATTTGTTTTTTAATTCTATTTCAATATTCTCAATTTTTTTAGATTGTTGACCTATATCTAGCTTCATTTCCTGAGCTTGTTGGTCTAGTTTATTATCTAGCCTTCGAGATTGTTCATCAAATTTCTGACTTATTTGGTTCATGCCCTCTTTCATTTCCTTCATCTCTTGTGATTGTTGATCAAATTTATTATCAAATTTTTGAGACTGTAGATCAAATTTCTGATTCATTTGGTTCATAAAAATTTGCATCCACTCTGGAGGTCCTTGCTTCTCTACTTCCATTCCCTCAATAGTTAATTCCTTTTCTTGCTCCATCATAAATTTATAAAATATTTATATTACTTATTTCTGTTTGATTTAGTATATTCTGATTTATTCTGTTCTGACTTATTGTTCTGCTCTATTGTTCTGCTTTATTGTTCTGATTTATTGTTCTGCTCCCTGATTTCCTATACACCCAGAGTCAAACACCTTTATCTATCCTCATATACCTTAAAATTTTCAACCACTCTTTCTCAGCCATAATTCTCCCCATCAATCTATCTATATCTTTAGTGCCTTTAATTAACTTAACCTCCATCATCACTCTTTTTCCTTTACCTATATATGATTGATAAAGTATGAGGTCATAGTACTATTTAAAACATTTATTTAAGAAAAAGCTATCTCTGTATTGGTGTGTCCCTTTTTATGCCATCAATTATCTAGTTTTTCATGCTTTTATAAAACTTAACTCTCTCTATGCCCTTTTTTAATACACTAAGCAAAAAAAATTTACTTATATAATATATATATATATATATATATATATATATATTATAAGTAAATTTTTTATAGATATATATATATATATATATATATATATATATGCATTTTTAAAATCAAATGTCTCTTCACATTTTATTCTCATCTTACAAAGTCAAATAATTTCCTTTCAACATTTTTTTCAATTCATGGAATCTTTCTATATTTGAAAATGATCTGAAGTTGTTTGTGCCTAAATAAAAGATCATCATCAAATTGCAATTATAGATTCAATTGCTGCCTTAGCTGGAAATTCTAAAGTCTCATAGGAATAAGGATCATAATTTAGTTTTATCATGGTTGTAAGTATATATGTATATTTACCTACACTTTGATCTTGTTTTCAAGAAAACTTAATTAACATTTCACTCACAAACTATTAAGCAAGTGAGAAAAAAGACTGCAATGTTTTTTTGATTTTAAACTCAAAAGCAAAAAGCCAATAAAATCAATATTCTGGCTGATGAATATTGGCAAGCAGACCATCCATATTCATTTACCATATGAATAATCATATAATAAGAAATAACTACCATGACAAGAATATATAGAATAGACATTAGGAAATTGCTCTATTTGGTTTCTTTTAAACCTCAAAGAGGAATCAAGAGTCTTCTGCTGTCAAGTAACTCAAACTAATATTATTTAAATTAATATATCATTATATTTCATTTTACTTAATAATTTTGTCATTACAATTGAAATCACTATAAATTATAACTCAATTATATTATTCTTTCCTTAATTTAAATGTAACAAAATCAATAGTAATGGTACACTATGCTGGAAAGATTATAATTTATTTTTATAACCTTTCCATCATAGTATACCATTACTAATTATTTTGTTATATTCAAATTAAGGAAAGAAGTAATTAAATTGATTTATAATTTATGATGGATTGTTATATTATGTATAAAACAGCATTGAAAACATCAGAAGTGACTAGAAAACATACATGGTCATTCAAATTCTAGAAAGAGCATGATGGTATAGATAAGTTTTGCAAATATTTTATAAGCTAGTCTAAGAAAGACAAACACATTTATATATATTTCATGCATCTCATTTAATCTTTTAATTTGTTATTATTATTTTTTTGCAGTTAACTTATAATTTATAAAAACTTAAATATCATATAATTGTAAGCTCTCCATTGTATTCTATCTTCAGTCATTTTCTTTCAATGAAAGCAATTAGTATTACATCTTTTTAGAATATCTTTGATATGTAGTCTTTATAATGTAAACAGGTATGCTCCTTCCATAAAAACCACACTCAAGTTCACCATAAAATATTTTTAGAAAGCATGTTGATATTCATTAATTTTATATTACCAGTCCACTGATTCTTATTTTATGTGTAAATTGAAAATTACAGAGAATCTTTAAATATTTTTTTTTCCAGTGTCTTCATATTATAATATCCTTGTAAAACTTTCATATAACAAATTTTAACAGACTAATAGTTTATCATAATTACCAGCCACTTGTAAATCAGTATGACATTATAACTCTAAAAAGTTGAACAAAAAAAAGATAGGAAAAAATAAACATTAAAGATAAGATTTTGAATGGTTAAGCAAAGAAATATCTGAATCTCAATATGTATGCATATATCACATGCAGGTCTTTTATATTTTTGTTTGACATCTTACAATGCAGTCTATGAAAGTAACCTTATTTTTGAAATATTTTAACATTTTTTTCTATTTGTAGCACTCCATTATATTTTATCCTCGGCCATATCTATATCTTAAAACCAATCAATAATTTATTTCACAAAATAATCTTAATAATAGATATGAAATGAGTCTTTCTCATGAAAACCATACTTGTGATCACCATGAAATATTTTATTTAACAAGTTTTTTATTCCTCATCCTCTTTACATGCCTCATTCAATTAAAGAAAGTATTTTTACAATAGTATATTTTATAGCACTATATTCAGAAAGCTGAAAAACAAACTTATTTATCTTATGATCTCCTATTTTCAAAATCTTATGAAGACTGTTTAGATGCAATTTTTTAATATGTTTATAGCACATCAATAAGAAAGGACAGTTTTTACTTTCATACAATAAATTGGGCAAGCGTTAGTGGTTGAGTGGTCAGCACAGCTGCCTTACAAGCAATTGTCCCAGGCTAGCGGGTTCACTTCCCAGCCGATGCCATGCCACATGAAAAAATTAATAATAATAAAAGCTCTACATACAATTAATTTGTTTTTAATTGTTATATTATAACAAATCACTTTATTGTTTATCTTGTTAAATACAATCGTTGTACATTGGGATCAGGAAATATATTTAAACATCCAAGTTCTGTATTTCTATCTAAAAAAATATTACCAAAATATTTAAATTAATTCACATTTTTAAGTTCTAATCGTCTAAGCTATTAAAACAAATATTTATTGATTGCATTCAAAATATTGTAAATATTGTGTCAGTTATCTTTTAAATTGGAAAATCATTAATTTATTGTAAATCTTGAAATTGAAAAGTTGAAGTAGTTGTTTGAAACTATGTAGCATCTTTATGCCTGCTGTCAATGAAATTGCTCTAAAAGTTTCTGTTGTAAGAATGCAAATGAAATTTGGGTTTAATGCAAATTTTTATTTGACATCAATTTTTATTTTAAATATCTCAAATTTTTTACCATTTTCTTATACCAAAATATTTAAATTGACACTCATTTTACTATACAGAAATTATATAATTTGTAAACTACAATCAGTAATTTCAAATATTGTAATAAATTTTCTTGATTAATTAAGATGAATTCTCTACCATATGAATTATATCAACATATAAATTGTACTTTGCTTCTGACATTTTTTTGCATTTGTCTGATAATTAAAATTATATCTATAGTGCTTATTGGATTTCTGATAATAATTCATCTATGGCAGGAAACAATTAAATTATTGAAAATATTTTTGCTGCAGTGAGTAACAATAATATTCCACTATAATTATCATAATCTTGTCTATCCACATTATTTTTTAAAAAAGAACAATATGAAATAACACAACTTCATGAATCCATATATTTCTTTAAAAAAAAAACTTAAATTGTATTGAAGCTAACATATCACCATCATATTTTAAAATTGCTCTAGGTATTTCATCATTATCTACATTTTTGCTATTACAAATAAATATATTAGTATTATTAAGCTGAATGTCTTTCCTCAAAAATAATTGAATATATAAAATGGATCTATTATTAAAACCATCGTTCTAATTTTTGTATCATTATTCAAAAGATGATCAAAATAGTTTTGCCACTTCTGAAAAATATCATCATTGTCATATAAAAAATCATCCATGGATTTAACAGCAGTATAATACCATTTTATAATTTATATGTTGTTTTCAATTTTTCACTATACTAAAGCAAGTGACCACAGTCATAAGCTGTCATCATTCTATCAATTATTATATTCTGCTTTTAAATTTTTACTTTTCATATTCATATTATATTGTGCAAAGTCGAATAGGACCCCATATTTTTTTTAATCACAGTATGAAAAGCAACATTGCTAGAAAAACATTTCATTTGAGTGAATCTAAGAAAAGATTTACTCGAATCCACATCTGAAAAAAATTCCATACCTGAGTAACATCCAAATGTATAATTTCAGTGTTTATTAGTCATAAAAATTTAAAACAATAAAACATGCTTTTGAAGAATGAACATCAAATTTTGTATCAATAAGTTTGGACTTTATTTTTAGTACAACTACTATTTTAACATTCGAGAGCAATAATTTATAATACGCCCAACATTCTATACCTATTAGGGTTCATATAAACATTTCTGTCTGTCTACTCATAATGAAATCCATTAGAAGTCATTATTTTGACAATAGATTTATCATAGTTTTTCTACATAAAGTATTTATGATATTGAATCCATATGGTGTTCCAAAATCAATAATAGCAGCCCATTTCAGTTTAAATACTTATAACCTCATTTTCAATAACTATGTAATGTAGTCTGCTGTTCTAGAAGTGACAAACCTGAGTTGTAATTCATGGATCCTGAATCCAGAATCAGTCACTATCACCGTATAAAACCACACAGGATGATATTAATGTAATAACACCATTTAACAATTAAAAAATGTTTTATTTCTCTAAACAATATAAATCTAATGTTGAAGCAGAAGCATTGGTAAAAAAAAAAAACACTGGTACCATTATATAAACAAAGTATTAATATCATTAGCTTTCTTAAAATAAAAACTAAATATTAAGCCTTCTAATAAACTTAACACCATTTGGTTTTTTTTCAACAAAACATCAGATGACTTTTTCAGCTTATTTGTCATGACTCTAAGAACAGTTCTATTCTTTGTAATTTGTAATTACTGTGCATATAATTAATAAATGAAATATGTTTAAACAAACACAGAAACCAATTGTCATTATTGGTGTAGAGAAATTTTCAAAGGCATAAAAGACTGATTACCCTACACCAAAGTAAATGACTGGATTTATAAAAAATAAATGAGAGAAATATCATAGAGAAGTGTCAGAAATAGTACTTTATTTTTAATAAATCAGTATTTTATGTTATAAAGCAACAGAGAGTACTCTTAATCAATTAATGCTTAATGGTTATTTACAGTTAATTTTTATATCAAGGTTTTTTTGCCATTTTGAACCCATGAATGCTTTTGTAAGCTAAACTCAGTATCTGACTGTTGATTATGTAGTACAAACAAATGTATGTAGAATAGAACTATGAATGATTAAGAGAAAAATCTTAGTGCTTTAAATATAAGTTTTTTAAAAAAATTTGAAAAAGTAAACTGAAAAGATAAAATGCAAAATGTAGAAACATTGAAAAGAAAAAATGGAAAAACAAAACCAGTTTTTTCTTAGATAAAATTAACAAAGAAATTGTATTCACTATGTATTAAATACAGAAAAATTATGAAGGGTAATTGGAAAAAAGTTTAAAAATAAAGAAGTTGAATAATCTTTTTTTTTTTTTTTAAAAAAAGAGTAATTATGAGTATTTAAAATTGAAAGCAAGTAAGATTTTACAAAAAGTATTTTCAGCTGAGCATAGTAATAATTGTAATTTAAATACAAATAGACATAAAATTAAATGAATATCATACTATAGTTTCCACTTTCTTCAACATTTTTTAACATATCATTTAGATGTTCTTGGAAATTATTATAGAATTTTGGAATTTTTAATTTTTATTATTTTTATTTTTTTATCTGAATGACATTGTTATGGGCTCTATTTATAATGATATTTAGTTTTATTTAGTCATGGTATCTCATTGCCAAACATCTTGTCTTTATATATATTTGTTAAAGAAAAAATTAATATGAATTACTATTATTAGTAGCAGTAATAGTAATAATAATAATAGTAGTAGTAGTAGTAGTAGTAGTAGTAGTAGTAGTAGTAGTAGTAGTAGTAGTAGTAGTAGTAGTAGTAGTAGTTATAGAAATAGTAGTAGAATGAGAAACAAGAGGATGAGAAAAAAATTATAATTATTAATTTTTCTATATATAAAAGAATATGTTGTGGAAAAAATAATAAAAGATTCACAAAAAAAATAATAAAAATGAATACCTAACTGGAAAAAACTATGGTACCCAAATCAAAAATAGGATGATAAGATTGTATGTAACATGCAAAGAATAAAGACAGTAACCTTTATTAATGCAAAGTAGGAAGCGTTAACGAAACTTTTATCCAGTATTAGGTTGGTAAAACTGAGAATAATTTTGATTTATTTAAAATTATTTTAGAATTTAAATTTCTTGCTGATGTCCAAATAATTTTAAAACTTATTTTAATATTTCTCTACTTTTTAAAATTTTGACATTTAATTTGACTGATTTTGATTTTAATTAGCTATTTAGAAATGCTGTCTGAAAACATTATCTGAACTTTTTAGCATAATTAATATGCATATTTAAAAAAAGAAAGATTTCACGATTTTTAATAAAAGCATTTTAAGTTTAATAATACGTGTGGATATTATTAATAATATTGATTGCTCAATTGATAAACAATTTAGAAATTTTATAAACTAATAATCAAAATATTTAAAAGCAACCAAGATATAATATAGATAATCAAAATTCCAATTCAACATGCAATAATGTATGTTTACACACACACACATATATATATATATTGTTTGTTTACTTAAATATTATATATATATATGTATTGACCTAAAAATTTTCAGAGATAAAAGATGTCAGTAATTTTCCTTATATATACGGATCAGGCAGATTATTGAAGCAGAGAAAGATCAATAAGAGAAGGGTCGTGATAACAATATTTGTCATGACTGTGCTCTTATTAATATTTTTTGTCATGATTTCCTATTTCTTTATAGATAAAAAGTAATAAAAAACATTTGATATATATACAGATTTTAATAACATTTAAATAGAAAAATGTTCACTATACAAACAATTAAAAAAAAAAAAGACTTTTTTAAGCGTATGTATTTTGAAATGTAAATTATATATAGTAGAAAATAAATGAGTAATATAATATAAGAATAAAATAAATAACATATTCTATATACTACAATTACTTGTTTATATAGGCTTGAATAAACTAATGAGAATTAAGAGAAAGAACACCTTTTGCATGAAAATTTGCCTGATAGAATATTTTCACCTTCTAAATCTGTGGTATCGAACAATTCCCTGAAACCCAAGGAGAATTACCTAGAAGTTGTTTTAAATAAATTTAACTTTGCTACCAGATATTGATTATTTTAATTATGGCAAACAATTTCTTAAGTATCATTTTTATTTTTTTGAAATAGTTGTTTAATTAATTATAAAGGCTAGTTTAATTTCTTTATTTCATATCTCTTTACATATTTATTTTTTGTAAAAAGATGTTGTTGATCAACTCAACACACATTTTATGCTTATGGTTTTAGTCAAATTGTAATAGTATATTTGCATCTTTTTATTTCACACACAAAAAACTGAAATATGGTAAAGTCTTCCTTCATTTTAATTCATGAGTGGAATAGATTTTGAGATTGGTGACAACTAAAAAACTAATGTCAGTGAATTTTAATTTGTCTTTTTCTTATATACACCCATGCACTGGAATATTTAAAATAAATGCAAACAAAAGAGAAAATATGAAAATTGTTACATCTGAAATTGTTTCTTACAAAAATCCAGTATAGTAACCTCCTCCTCCTGATATTAATAGCGTTTGCCTCCAAACTATGTTATGGATACCAAAATAATACTAGTGATACATATTACAATATGTAGTTTTAACATAGATACATACATGTATAATGTGTGTGTATAAATAAATATTTTCTGAAAACAATACACAAATGTATACGTGATACATACTTTATATACTCTGTGGACAAAAATAAAAAATAAAAAGACAATTTATTTTTTACTAATTTTTAATATTTTTGTATTTTATTTATAACTTTTATTCATTTATTGATAAGCAAAATCACAACATTTGAAAATTGCTGATAGGAGGAAGTGGAAAGGGTATAGTACATAAAGACAGCTGTTAATAAATATTAATTTTTAATCTATTAAAAAAAATCGATATTATATGAAGGTGATATATAAAATCAACTTCTGTTTTGAATTTTCTTGGACTAGAAATAAAAATGAGCTAAACAGAATGCATATAGAATATGAAAAAATTGTAAGCAATAATAATTTAAATCCTTCAGAATTAATATTAAAAAAAGTCTAATAAATCAAGATCTAAAAATATTTTAAGTACCATTATGAAAAGTTCAGTGCCAAAAAAGGATTTTTAAAAATGTACATTCATCAATAATAAAAAACAATTACGATATCGATCTCATTAATTATCATGTACCTAAAGAAAATGAGGTATATATCTTTAATATATAAAAAAAAGCAAAATCTTGGTGAAATGATATATTATACTCTCTGATACAGTAGCAGTTAGAGTTATTAATCATGAAGCATGATTTTGTGAAAATGAATTAATATCCTATTTAAAATTTATTCCACTTAATTTCTTAATGCCATTACATAAATCTTCAAATGTTCTTGCTTTGGCTAATTTGATTGATTTGGTATACTATGTTATTAATTTAATAATTCAAGCAAAACAAACATGTTTTATTTAATAAATTAAAAATATTTTGATATAAAAAGTCATAGATTTCTTAGGATTTGTTTTTACATTTGTATTAATGAAAAAAATCTTTATGGTTGTCAAGCATTGGTGGTCGAGAGGTCAGTGACAGCTGCTCTACAAGCAGTTGTCCCAGAATAGAGGGTTCACTACCCAGCTGATGTTATGACACATGAGAAAAAAAATCTTTATGGTTCGCAAAAAAGAAAATTATAGCTAGATTAAAACAATTGCATACATATTTAGCAGTCTCAATACCCTCCTCATTGCACTCTATCATAGTGAAACAATTTCTAAAAAAAAAAAAAGATGTCTTAAATCATCCTATGAAAATTATTTTTATCAAATTTTGGGATATAAATATTCATTACTTTGCAAATATCACATGATCACTGATTCTTATGCTTGCTCATAACTGTTATTAAACAGGCAAAACTCTCCATACAGTAATGCCACTCAGTGCAAGCCATAGGAATCAAATGGATGCCAGAAGGTTTGTGCATAAAATCCATATCTAGTGCCTACACATCTAATATCCCCAGACTACTTTCTGGCTTGTGGTCTTTGTCATTGAGGAGCTTTGGATCTGAGAGCACTGCACTTAGATCTTAGGATTTAATGAAACCCTCCAGCAGGTACATTTTATCTCTACTTAATTACAAAACTAAGAGAATAAAATTGAAAACACATTAATATTTTCAATCCAATATCATTAGCTTATATAGTCATATAATAGGATAGTGGTGCCTATGGTTATTAAAGAACCAAAGACACCAAAATGTATGGATACTGAACTGATTTTAGACCTATATGATTATATAAGCTAATGATCTTGGATTGAAAATATTAATGTGTTTTCAATTTTATTCACTTAGTCTTGTAGTTAAGTAGAGATAAAAGGTGTCTGCTGGAGGGTTGCATTAGATCCTAAGATCTAGATGCCGTGCTTTCAGATCCAAAACTTCTTACTGACGAAGGCCACAAGCTAGAAACTAGTCTGGGAATATTGGATGAGTGGGCACTAGATAGGGATTTTATACACAAACCTTCTGGCATCCATTTGATTACTCTGGCTTGCACTGAGTGGCACTATTGTATGGAGAGTTTTGCCTGTTTATTACTTTAATATTTAAACAGCATTAAACTGTTGCACATGCGCTTTGGATTTTAATTATAAAATGAATGAATACAAACACTTCAATTGCCAAATAAAAAAAATATATATAATTCAGCAACTAATACTAGTCAGCAAATGGTTGGTTTTCCAAAAAATATTTAGATATTTTAAGAAAACACTGTGAAAGTGTTTTACAATTTAAATAAATGGTGGTATTTGCTTTTGATTCAAAATAACCTGAGAATTAATAGAAAATATATGGATTCAGTTTACAATTTACTTTGCAGAAATGTTGTCAATAACGTAAATATATCCTTCAAAAAACTAAAACTAAAATATTTAAAATTAATGATAAAATAAAAGTATTAATTTTAAAATCTGATTTTTTATATAAACATAAAAAAAACCCCAATGTAAACTGTTTGGCAAAAAGTTATTCTTGATACATATCCTTTAAATCATAAAATTATTCACAGTATTTGTTGGATTTAAAAAATAAACTATATAAAAACATTTACTACTGTCAAGTTGAATATAAGTATAAGAAATTTTCATGTATGCATTCCATTTTAAACTTATTGGATTCAAATAGCAAATATAATAAAAATACTTAAGTAACCTTAATTGAACCAGTAGTATGATGTCTTGACCTGAATTTAAATGTTATCAAAATAATGATTAAAAGAATAATACCATATAATTTAACAAAATTGTTTATTTCATGTAAATAACAAAACAATACAATAATAATAATATAAAATTATCAAAAAAACAATACAATAATAATAAAATACAAATCATCACTATATGACAACAAATATTAAAAATAAGTATTTTTAATATAAATTATCTCTGTATGACAGCAAATATTAAATTGTCAACTCTTTTGAAAGTGTACATGGTGTATTGATTATATTTACATTTGACCTATAAACTCATGGTATGTGTGGCAATACAACACACATGTTGTAGGAGATGGATTGTAATGTTTCCTCCCACATTTACTTTGAACATATAATCAAATAAAGTATCTCAAAACTATAAATTCAATACTTACACATTTGCCACTTTCTTTATTTACTTGAGTTTGAATTCAAATTCTATTATTGTAAAGTTTATTTTATAAACACCTATACACTAAAATATTTTAATATTTTTTCATCATGCTAGTGGAACTGGTATATAAATTATATCACAACAGCAAATTTCAACTTGTTATTTTAAATTAATTTCTAATATATATTTTAACACTAGTATTTGGTTAACCAAATATAAATAACTTTTATTCTGAAAAAATGTACTACTTATTTTAGATAGTTTTTATTCAAATTTGGATCTAGAAAGGAATTTTAAAATGTATAACCAATGATGAAATATAACTTAATATTTATATTTTAAATAAATTTAAAATAATGACTAAAAAAAGATGTAATATGTTTTTATTCTCACCTATCTGTCACTCTATATATTTAAATATTGAATATAAAGTATACACCTGAATTTTCAATGGAACTATATAGTCAGATTTGATATATTAACTACTCTAATAATTTATTAATCTATTACTTAAAATATAAATAAATAATACATTGTTCATATAAAGTTAACATGCTAATCAAATATCAAACATTCCCAAATTTATCAACAATAAGACTCCTAAATGACAGCAAATTTAACTATTTTTAGCACTATTAATCAAGTTCACTGAAGATTAAAACCATCACAATCAAATTAATCCATTTTGGAAAATATTGATATCAGATATTAAATGTATATTTTAAATTCCTTTAATTATTTTGATAGTCATACATATAAACAACATAAAATCTTCAAGTAACTCTTTGTCAATACAATTATTCTGATCATTATACAACTTTTATGCTTATGATATTTTAAAGAAAATTATTTCAATAATTTCTATTCGATAACAATATATTATTTATTTTTTTATATATGAGGTTGAGGCACTTCCATAATCCTTCACCAAATGCTTTCTGTACTAGATAAGATTCTGGGACAATAACTCAAAATTTTACTGAAACACATATTAAAAATATTCCTTTGAAACTGGAGAAAATCAGTTTAGCTGTTTACTCCTTGAAACAAATTTAGTCAGATATTTTAGAATTTCAATATGGCAAATTTCAAATTTTCTTAGCTAAAAATATATATTTTTAAAAATATGTTGTTTTTCCATTTATATTTTAGTTTAATATATATCCATTACTGCTACTGAAATGGAGTAGAGACCTGACCCTCTAGGACAGACTCCTAGATAATGTTTTCTACCCATCATCCTCAGATAGGTAGATACAAAAACGGCAATTTTAAATAAAAATGACTGATTTTACACTACCCTGAAATTTTTATAGATTGACCTTTTATTTTAATTCACCATTATTTATAAGTTTTCTCCCATGACTTCAGAATTTTTCTCAATGTATCTCTTCTTGTAGTTAATTTCCGAGTATCTTTATAGTATCATAAATAATCAAATGAGATCCTTTTGTTTTTCTCTCAATTGGCAGAAATGTGTATTAATTTTGGAATCCAAAACAATAAAATAATAATTAAAAAAATGTTTAATATGAAATGCATTTGTCAATAAACATTATTAGATCAATAAAATTTTATTAATATTTTAACATCAATAATTGCATTATGTTTTATATTCTTTATTTTAGAAACATTTATTAAATCTAAACATTTAATTATTTAAAATTTTAGTAATTGTTTTGTTTATCTTTTTAGTACTTTTTTTTTTTAATTTTATGAATATTACTTATACACGCACCTTCACATTTATATGTAAATGACCAAAATTTTATGTTTCTAATTATTAGCAACTTCTGATTTAACTGACAATTTATTCATTTTCAATTTGTTGTAAATATTCCCATTTAGTAAAGTTTGACCACCTATGATCTTACTTAATGTTTATTCACAAAGACTATTCTATGTATACCTGGATTGATAGCAATCGCTAAAACAATTCACAAATTGTTTTTTAAATTGTTATAAAGAAATACAATATTTAATATCTGAAAATATTCAAAACTAATATTTGAAGTCTAAAAAAAAACGATAATCCCCTTGCACATTGCCTTTATAGAAGCTAATCCTTTTTTACACCTGTCACTTGATCTTCCTATTTATTGTGAAATATATAATCAAAATTTTTTTTTAACAGTTCATACTTTGTAGAACATGATTGCATCGGTACCAAAATATAATGCTACAATATATATAATATTTTATTTCACGAACGTATATATTGAATATTATAACTAATTAAATTACAATATGAAATTATATTTAATTATTAAACTATAAAAAATATTTATTATAAATAAAACTCTTGGAAATTAATTCAATTAAAAAGTAATTACAAAAAGTCCAATAGTAGTTTAAAAATGGATTAAATTTTAATTGTTATTTTTCTAGTTAAAGGCTACTAGGAAATAAATAAAATTAATAGTTAATGTAATTAAAGAAATAAAAAAAATTAAAATTAAAAACATAAATTAAAATTTACAAATGAGATAAAAATAAATAATCTATAAAATTTTAAAATATTTATATTATATATGCAAAGATAAATATATTTTTAAATATTATAAGCATAATCTTTATTCATTGATATCTATTTATGTGTTATATATTGGAATATTTTCATGATGTAGTTGGATTGTTAAATATTTTTAGAGAAATTAAAACTTAATTTATCAGGGGCACACTATTACAGTGTGCAATTTGTGTAACACACACAGATATCAAAGATTCAAGGCAAGAAGGAAATACTTAAAAAATATTATTCTCTAAATATGTCATTTTTCTCTTAATGTTACCTATATTTTATAGATTTGTGTTAAACAAAGTATATTTAATCACTTATTTGTTAATACTCCATTAGATTATATTTTATTATGATTCTAGTTCTGACAGATAGTTTAGTATAAACAATTAAAAACTTGAATTTATGTGAGTTTACTATTTACCGACTGGCAATCAAGTAAATCTTATTCCAATTCACATTTTCTCTAAACAAATCTGCCACTGTTTTTAATTTTATTTTATATTCTGCTGTTACAGCATAAATTCTGTATTGTATCAATAATCAAAAAGGTATCAGTTGTAAGTTTTTGTAATTAGACATAGGACAGTAAAGTGCAGAGCATTAATAATAATGTAATAATAAGTACAAGAAGTAATTTGAATTTGAACTAAGACCTAAGGTAAGTTATTCATTTTTTCTTTTACATTTAACATATTTTTTTTTTTGGTACTTGTGACAATTGTGAAAAAATTAAACTTAAGAGATCAGGGCTATTATAATAATGGCTTTAATATAGGTTTACAAAAAATAATTTTAGAACTAAATCACTGTGCATTTTATGTCTATGTTCAAATCATAATCTAAACCTGATAATTAATGATATTGCAAATATCATTTATGGAACTATTGACTTCTTTAATATAGAACAAAAATTATATAATTTGTTTTCCTTTTCTGTTTACCAATGGAATATTTTAACTACTCATGTAAATGATTTTACTTTAAAGTCATTATCTAAAACATGGTGTTCCAGCAGAATTGATAGCATAAACTTCTTTATATATATTTATTTGAAGTGTATGACACTTATGGCTTTTCAAATCGGAACAAAATATCTAAATAAAAAAATTGCTCCATTTATATTTATTCATTGTATTAGAGTTGGATAAGATATTTTAAATAAAGTTAATTTTGTCAGCAAAATTCTGCAGCCTTCATTTATAAATCTCCTCTTTGATTTAGATACATTGAATGATATAAATCAATTTTTAAATGATTATAGATCTAAAAATTTGTTGCAAAATCTATATTTTGTAGAATAAATAACCAGACCAACATAAAAAGATCATACAATTTGATTATGAACATGAAAATGTAAAGACAATAAATCCTGAAACTTCATTTAAAGTAAAAAGAAAAAAAAATTTTGCATAATAGATCAAACAAAAGAATATTTTTAAGAAAGATTTACTATATTAAAAGAACATATAAATTTATTTCAATTTTTTGTATTTGTTAAATGCTTTAAAAAAAGACAAAATTAGCATTTAAGAATTATTCAGACATTGACACAGACTATTTATGAAAAGAAAAAAAAACATTGTCTAACATTTATTTGTAATTTTAAAAATGATAATTCAGTATATTTATTCAAATGACTTAATCACAGTTTATCCAAACTTTACAATTCCTCTTGGATTCTTCTGTCACTATCAGTATCTGTAACATCTGTGAGATAGACCTTTTCTAAACTTAAAATTATTAAAAATTATTTGTGCTCCACAATATTACAAGACAGACTTTCAAATTTTGTTATTATATTAATAGAGTCCTATATTTTGGATTAACTTAAAATACATGATATTATTCAAGAATTTTCATTAATAAAAACTAAAAAAGTTAATTTCTGTTTAAATATTTATTTATCTATTTCTTTACCAATAATGTTTAATATGTTTTTATTTTATAAACTTGTAAGTGTATCTATTTCTTATTTATATCTATTATACAGAGCTCGCAAAATAAGCTCTTAACAAACTTTGAGAATATCCTCAACCCCAGACTGGTTTCTGCTTTTGGGGTCATCAGTGAGCTGCCAAGATATTCAGCATTAGATTAAAGATACTAGGACAAGACCAGACTTTATCTAATGTATAAGTATTGAGTAGAAAATCTGAAATTGTCAGATTTCATATGAAATAGTCCCATATGGCTAATTGAGTTAGTTAGCTGGATTGGAACACATATAGATGTCTGACAATTTCAGATTTTCTACTCAATAGTTATACATTAGGCTTGTTCTGGTATTTTTAATCTAATGCTGAATATTCTGGCACCTCACTGACAATGCCAGAAGCAGACTGGTCTGGGGTTGAGGATATTCTGAAAGCTTGTTAAGAGCTTATTTTGTGAACTCTATATAACATTTGTAAATACAAGCTTTATTAAAATTAAGTCATGTGACATCTGATTTAATTTTTTTTTATCATTTTATTTATATCTATACAAAATACAAATGACAAAATGATTTTCTTACCAAACAAAATATAGTGAGATTAATTTTGTACTAAAAAATATTTATCATTTTGTTTTTATAAATCTGCTAATTTATGTAAAATCAAATAAGAAGCCATTACAAATTATTTTCTTGCCAAATAACATAAAATCATTTTATTTTTTTCCGAATTATTATTGTTGTTTTTTGTTTTTGCATTCTTCTTGTTTCTTAATTGTTTTTATAGATTTTTTTTTCTAATTCTGCTTTTTGTTAAATAAATTTATAATTATTTTGTGTTTCATTTTATACTCATTGATACATTTTTATAAAGTGATTTTTTACCGGGGAAGGGTTTATGGGCACCAATTAAAGTTTAATACAAAGGCACTGGATGCTGCTTGCATGTTCCTGTTTATACTTTTTCAAATAGCTGTTTAAGTGTGACTTTTTTAAAAAAAATTAATAATTCATGTATGTGATAGAAATAGTTCAACATATAACTATAAGTAAAATGTTATTATCACAAATCTTCGGATAAAACCTATCTGTATAGAGTAATTGTTAATATTGATTCTGTAATATATTATTAACTTCACTCTATTTATTCCTTTAAAAAATGCATTAATTTTTATAAGATATTATAAAAATATAGGTATCCATAAATATTCAGTAACTTATGTAATATTAAAATACTTACACTTAATAATAAAAAAGTTGACTTATTTTTTTTATTGCATATATATTTACACGGAATTATTTATGATATAGTGAAATCTTAATAAAATAATTTCCTCTAAAAAAATTTAAACTGCATTTCATTCATTAATAAAAACAAAAATTGTATTCATCATGAAAGGGAATAAATAAAAATGCATAACAAACAAGTTTAAATTTATAAAATGTTTTCTCATTCCTAATATAAATTAAATAATTATTTCAAAACTAGTAATTGTTTTTAATTTATTAATTACTACACATTTTTAAACCAATTATTCTGTAAATTGTCAAGATTTATTGTTAAAATTCTGACAATAATGAGAGAGTTAATTAAACGTTCAATCTATAACACTTATTAACTTTTCCCAAACATTTGAAGACCAAATAGGGTTAATAAAACTTATTAAAGAACTCTAAAATATAATTTATGATACGATATATTTGTGAATGTCATACTGTTTAAATCTACATCCAGTTTGCATTTACCTTTTAAGATACAACCATATTATAAATTAAATTATACATTTTATAACTTTACTATGAGCATATTATCCAAGCACACCTACAAGATTGAATTACTAGTTTAATAAATCAATGAGTTGCAGGTTAATATATAATATGTGTAAATCATAAGAGAAAAATTAAAGAAGTAAAGATTATTAAAACATTAAGAACACTATTGTTTTATATTGATCAAAATAAACATGTCATTATTATAGATATGTAATTCCTTGCTTGTATATCAATATAAATAAAGAAGTATTGCTAAATAAATTGAGTTTTTATTTAAATATAATAAAATTAAGAAAAGGCAAGTTTATTTTTAATCATTACCACTAAAATCTGATAGAGCATATATTATAGCAACAATCCTTACAGATTTTACATTCTACTATATAATAGTAAAATATACATGGAAAATTAATTCATAATCTTTTTCATCAATTAAGTAAGAGGAGACAATAAATAAAATTTGGAAATAACTTCAGGATCTCTATTATCAACTTTAATAAAAATAAATAAAAACCATAGATGGGAAGTCACTTCTGCATTAAAAATAGGCAATAAATCCAAATTTCTTAAATTTGATCATTGGTGACTGCACATTTACATGGTTATAAATATTATATAAAATTACTAGCTTATTACTATAATAACCATTACTTAAATTGATATAATCAAGATGAAAAGATGTCCAAATAAAAAGAATCCATGACATTCCGTAATGGAATTATCATTCATTGCACTTTATAGGCAAATGTGATATCAATATACCTGTATAGATTCATTTAACTTTTTTATTAGTGTTTCTCATTATACATTCTGATCTTTTATCTAGGTAGGCTAATATCTATATCAGATGTAAGGGGTATCTCATATTCAAAATTTGTATAGCTTACCTTGACAAGACAAAGATAAAATAAGCATAATGTTTAGATTACGTAACTGATTTTTGTTTCTTATTATAGTTTAAAATCTTTCTACTTCTGTGTTGACTCTTATTCTATCTTTACCTGTGCTAAATCCAATTTTCTCTTCAACATTATCTTACTAGCATGCACTATTCCATAGTTATCATATTGACCGAAGATAATTTTTTGGTATCAGCATAAATATTGCTGCAATCAATTCCTCAGACCAATCTCAATTCTCTTATATAGCCAAGACCAATTTAAGTAATCTATTTACAATTGAATCTCTTTTTTTAAAAAAATATTCTGTTTATATTTTATTTGGTTCTGTTCATTATCATTAGTGATTATTGTTATGCCTTTATTATGACACTTCTTATTAATTGAAACTCATATTGTGGGATAATGTCAATTACTATTGTATCACATTTACATGTCTACACAAATCTCTCTGCATTTTTTGGGCTATTTCTCTGACCTGTTAATATCTTATCAGCTTTATATTATTATAACAGTATCATCAACTTTATCATACTTTTTTATATGAAACATTTTTATAGTATCATGATGTCTTTCCTCCATTTTAAGTAAATAAAAAGATAGTACAGGATGGTAAATTTTTATATTCATACAGTTTTGTGGCAGAGTTAACAGTGGGCAATGCTTTAGATGGTTTTCAAGATTACTCTGAATTGGAGAAAGAAGGGCATACAATCTGTGACATGCAGTTGATGTAGTTTTGATGGCAACAATTAAAAAAGAACTATAAGCTTATATCAAGAGCAATAGTAGTGTAAGAACTAAGAATAAATTGGAGCATACAAGAGTAATGCAATTAAGTAGGGAAAAATTAGAAATAACATTTAAGGGCATTTAGTTAAAACAGATTTCAAAATTTGCATATCTGATCTTTGCACTAAATCAGGATTGAGAATATTGCAAAACTGCTGTTTGTACCAAAGAAGTTTATGAAATTGGTACCCATTTGAAAAAAAAAAAAACTGTAAAAAGTGAAACCATTGATATGGTTTATTGAAACATATTGAAGTGATATTGTGGATTTCCAGAACACCAAAAAAAAAAAAAATATTGATGGTTTTGAAATGAGTGCCATCTAATTATGCTTGTATGATTTGGAAGCTAAAAAAAGTAATAGATGAGTTTTCAGTAAAGGAAAATGCATGAAGATAATCAATTATTGATGATGATAAAGCAAAGAAAGCTACAATACTTTGTATATGTGATAAGGTAGGCAGTCACACTAGAAAAGAAATGTTATGAAAAGGCAAATAAGATTATCATGGATAAGTAATATCACAGAATAGATGATTTAACAATATTGGAATAATAAAAAATCAAAAGGAAGAATAGCTTAAAAGTGTTTTTTCACACAGTTGCCCATTATCAAAATGACAGATCATCTATATGATGATATCTTTAAATATCAAAGATAAACTTCCAAAGTGCTGGAAAATCAATGCACTACTATCTATTATCAGAATTATTGTGAAAATAAAAATATGAATCTAATTTCTATTTACAATCCTAATTTTTATAAAGGTAGAAAATTTATCATCTGATAATAATAATGAATGTCCAATCAGATGTAGGTGAATTAATTTTACAAGATAGAATTTATTATTTCTCACTTTAATATTTTGTAAATAAATAACCTGATATCATATCTATAAACATCAATTAAGATAGTTGTATCACAAGTAAAATATATTTTTCAGGGTATTAGTTCAGCCAGTAATTTAAATGTTTACATTTATAATGATTACATACAAATAATGTTGTATTATTTATTTACAAATATGATTTGTCAAACATTGGTAGCCAAGAGGTCAGTGCAGCTGCCTTGCAAGGAAGCATTTGCTTGTAGACAGTTGTTGTGTCGCTTCCCGGCCAAAGCTTTGACATATGGGGGAAAAAATATAACATTCAGATTATTTACTCATAAGAATGCTAACACTTCAACATATGAAAATATATCTACTATTCATCCTGGTGGCAATTTTTATAATCATTCAGATTTTAGTATTTAAAGTTTTATTCTATATTAGAACTTACTAAATTCTTTTGATTTGCTTAAAATAAAAGTGTACAAATGAAAAATATTTTAAAAAATCATATTTGAATTTTGAAAATATAAAAAAAAATTTTGCATTTTCATTTACCATTGTCAAACTCCCTCCATTCACAACTTTGATGCTATCCATTTCAGATAAATGCAATAATGATTATTACTAATAATTTTCAAAATTAGAGATTATCTCTAGCACAGATATAAACTTTAAACCTCAGTTAAAGATTAATATATCTGATTTTTTAGATTTTACACACACACGGACTTTTTCACTTTTCTCTTTCCCATGTGTAATATCTTATAGATATAATAAACACCTCCAAACTTCCTCATTCTTTCTAAATTCATATAGAGATACAATAAAAGACAAATTTATTGTATCTTTATTTATATGAATTTAAAAAGAATGGGGAAGTATGGAGGTGTTTATTATATCTATAAAAAATTATAAAGTGAAATACATAAAGAGAAGAATTATTTTTTTTATTGGGTATTTAATGTCATTGAAAAAAGTAAATTAATTACATCTTTATTGAATGACTTCATTTGAAAAATCTGAGCAAATTTTTGTTAAGTCATTATAAAACTATGAATTTTTTTTTCTAATTGAAAATTGTATTTATATTTATTTAAATATAAAAATTGTGTTCTACTATATTTAGTAGACTGTTCCAATTGTATGTTTGTTTCCCCATTATTCCAAACTTCTTAAGTTGTATTTTTAAAAATTAAACATATTTGAGGAAAAATGAAGTGCAATCATCAAGATATTTGTTTTCTAATAATTACTGTAGAAATATTTTGTAAACATAATCATAAATATTTAAATAAACTATGTAAAAAAGGGCAACTTTTTTCTGATTGTTAACAACAAAGAAATTGGGTGTGCAGTTATTCTCACGAGGCTGTAGTCTTCTGCAATTTTCAGATTTATTTATTTTGAATTAATAAATCAACACAATTTCTGCCATCAAAATGCATGCAAAACCTGAAAAATAACATTACAGGAAAACAAAGAAAAAAGCTACAGGATTATCAAAACAATTTTCAAACATCCCTGAATGACTTTTGTTTGTATTTGTAGAAAAGTAAAAGTGAGTAGTAGCTAGGTCTGATTAAAAATAATTAACCATTTTAAAACAGATTTGCTTGCAACTGAATCTCATTGGGCATAATTTTCTCTTATTAGTAACAGTTGTCTTAAGATTGTCCTATTATTATTGTGTATTTCTTCCAAGCTGTTTAAAAGAACCATGTTCTTAAAAATTCTGCCAATTGACTATGGAACAGGCCAGATTTAGAGCATATTAAAAAAACTACTGTGTATAAACATTATCTTTAATAACAGATTGAAAGTTTTTGAACATAAAATTATAAACTGATGCTACCATGTAAGATCTAACTAGGTTTACAAAATAGTTAGGTCATCTTAAGTCAAGTATTCATGAATTAAAGGTCACTGGTTCAATTTCCATTCTAGTTGTCATTTGTTAGGCTAGCAATACCCGAAAAAGAAATAGTAAATAATTAATTGTAAAAGATATGAATTTTACTAAATTGTTTAATCTATAATTATAAATACATAAGCATGTACATAACGAGTAATTAATTCAGTAATAAAGCAAAATGCTTTGATTCACTATCTGAGTAAGAAAAAAAAAGTCTGATCATGTGAAATATAAGTGATTCAAAAAATGCTAACTATACTCTAACTATTCACAGGATTTTCCAAGGTAAACAAATCTCTCAATTGCAGTTAGTTATAACCCTTACCAAAGTAAAATTATTGCATTGAATATAAAAAGTGAGTGTAAAAATATATAATGCTTTACAAATCTTCTATATCAGGGATGGATAAATAGCAGCCCATGTGTCACATGCGGCCTGCTAAGAATTTTTTTGCGGCCCACCAAGACAGAAAAATCTATCTTGAACCGAGTTTTCCTTCCCGTGTGCGACCGAAGATTTCCACTAGGACAGCCACGTCAATACACGTGCCTATTGTAGATATGATGTGCAGTGCTTTTCTGGTTAATTTCAATTTTGTCTTTGTAACAGTAAATATATAAATTTTTAACTTTAGTAAAACTATGAACCTTCCAAGAAAACGTAAAATCGGTGATGAATGTCGTGTGTTTAATGAAGACGGGACAAACAAATATTTGTTTGGTAATACAGGGAATAAAGCAACGTGTTTATTGTGTCATGAAAAACAGTTACTGCCCTCCGTTAAACTCTGCTTCCACAAAGTGGTCCCCGAGTCAAAACAATTGTTCACCCCTGTTCTATATCTTTTACGTAATTTGTGTAAAAGATAAATTAGTCTTTAAATATCCAGTTCAGAGAAAAGTCTTCTCCAATATCCAAATTTTCTCTGTAGCTAAGAATATCTAAATATATATTTACTGATTAATATTGGAACTTAAAAAAAAAAAACTTATTCAGCCGAGATTTAAATTTCAGGTCGGGGAAACAGATTTCCTGTGATTACAATATTGAGGCTCTTATAATACACTTATTTAGTTTGTGCAATTTAATAATTATCTCTTTTTAAAAATACTAATTTAAAAATTACGAAATTTACAAACATACTTTTTAAAGTTCTGTGTTTTTTTTGGGGATGGATTGGTGGGGAGGGGATCTTTTGTAATTTTAAAAGTCTATGAAATTTTTAACATTCACTGTGAAGTAATTTTTTTTATTGGTCTCCTGGGTATCTCTTTTTATTTTAACAAAATTTTTCTCTATCTACTAAATGTTTCTTTTCTTTTTTTTTTAAAAAAAAAAGATTAGAAAGCCAGCGTTTATACTAATTAAAATAGATGTCAGTTTTAGCATTGAAAATCTATAATGGTATATATTTAACTCTGATTCCTATATCGATTTTTTTTAATTAAAAAGCAAGAAAAAAGTAAAGTTTAATTAATCTAGAAGCCATAGATAATGTCGTTTTTATGATTATTAGCAAACATTTTATCTCAAATAACCAGACTGAGATTTTTTTTTTTTTTGCCTAAAAATCGTTCACCAATAAACTGAAAATCATTGAGTCAGATGACCATCCCAAAAATATTGTTTATTTTAAAAAATAAATTAAAAAAAAAATCCAATGATAAAAAATTTATTAAACTGCATATTGAATTATCTTCCAAAATTAGGTTGGAGTAATTAAGTAATGAGGTGTAACATCTAATTGATAATAATTATAATAATCAGAGCTAATTTACACTATCCCCTTTCTTAACATGGTTTTAGCTTCTTAAATTCAGAGCTATATTATAAAATAATAAAACATTACATTCTTTATACTTTATGTTTTATTTTCAAAAATAATAAAATTTACAGCAAACACTGTCTTTGGAATTATTTCTTCTTCACTACGAATACAATGTAAAAATAATCTACAATACCCCCTTCTTCATATCTACTAATTTATTATCCTCAATTTCAGCCATAGTTTAAAAAATATTAAATAAAACACACATATATTCCTTTAATTTTCAGAAATTGTGTATGCATACCTGTTTGCATAAGCGTCATCATGAATATTCTTTCAGTTCACCATTTCTCGTTTTATGTAATCAGAGTGCATTCAATCAATCATATTTATTGCTATCTCTTTTTATTTCTCTTTTTTTTATTAAGTATTTTTTTTTATGTCGTAATGTATACATTTTTAAATGCGTGTTTATACATTAAATATGTATATTATCCATTATCCATGATTTCATGTATTCAATGGAAAGGTCTGGAACTAAATGGTGTGAATATAAGGTGCTGCAATTACTTGAAATTTTTTAAAAACATTAAACTTTTTTGGTCGAGAGGTCAGCGACAGCTGCTTCACAAGCAGTTGTCCCGGATTAGCGGGTTCGCTTCCCGGCTGATGCTATGACACATGAGGAAAAAAAATACAACGTTCCCATCAATTATGCACTTAATAAAAAGGTTTTGCATTTATCACATGATCAGCTTTTGAATTTACAAATATTCTTTTTGTCTCTCTCTAAAGTTTACATGTATTTCATAATATTTAAATGCTTATTTATTTGAAATATAATTGTTTTTAGTTTTAAAATGTTCATAAATTGATTATATCTTCTTCATTATCATTAATTTTATATGTAAAAAATTAATAACATTCTAATTTTATATGCATTAGTATTATAAATGTGTCAGTTAATTAAATGCAATTGGTTTTTAAAAACGGTTCAGAACTGTTGTTTTCTTCTCACTTTAGAGCTATTTACTGTGAGTTTGAATAATCCTTCAAAATCCACATCTCAATGTTGGATTTCTGGTTTTGCATCTGTCATTGAAAACTAAAATACTAAGTTTCATTAACAAAAGCAAAAACCAGAAGCTGGTTTAGAGACATATCTTTTCTGATATTATATCATTTGATGTCCATTGATTACTCAAATTAGAATATTAAACTTATGAGAAAATTATGAGATATTGTTTTTCAAGAGCTATTTGAATTTTGGTGGTTTTTATAAGCTAAGAAATTATTCAATTATAAGCTTTACAGATAAAAATTTGTGTAATAATAGTTTAGATTTGCTATTTCATAACCATTTAAATAGTGTTATGTTTACTGCATTTATACATATGCTTTAACAATTTTTACTATGATCTATATAAAAATTATATGACTCAGTACTAAGTTTAATATTAACTATGTTTATCTGAATTTAATTGCTGATGTCATCAGAAAATTTTTAAACTATTTTGTGATTAATTCATAATTTATTTTTAGTTGTATATAAGTTAACTGGTACAGTTAGAAATCTATTTGGTAAATCAAAGAACATTTAATGTTATGTTGTTTCTACCACTATTTATCATGAACAGAATTAGTTCAAAGATATGAAAATACTGTTATTACTGGAAAAAAAGTTGTAAAGACATTGTGAATATTTATTAAGCACATAAAAAGTATGTAAATACTTTTAGAGAAAGATTTTAACTATTATCATATACACCTTGAATGTTTATAATAGTCAAACTATATCTTTTTTATACTATAGAGGGACCTCTCAAACCTCAACATAAGTGGGTTAAAGATAAGATGGCTGTTCTTATCTTTATGAAGTCACTATCTTGTGTCGAGGTTTGAGAGATCCCTCTATAGTCAAAAAAAGAGATCATCTGAGTATTATAAACATTCAAGGTGCATATGATAAAGGTGAAAGTCTTTCTCTAAAAGTATTTACATACTTCCTAGGTGTTTAACAAATAATCACAACTTTATATAAGTATTATAATATTTATTGTAAATAATATTTATAGTAACAAAAATCAAATTTTGAATCTTAATTGCAATTACAAAACACTTTTTTTATGAGTAATAACAGATATCACTTTGCAGGATTACATTATAAAACTGCATTATAGTCATTGAAAGTTCATAAGTGCTTGACAATATATATATATATATATATATATATATATAAAGATTATATATGAGATAGATATTTTTTTTATTTTTCATAGAATGTGCTTAATGTTGGAAAGCTGTTTTGAACATGACTTTTTAAATATGAAATGACATTGATATTTTAGCATAATTCTAGGGAATCATATATCAAACACATATAATAAAATTATTTATATTCATTATCTGAAATAATATTTACTAAGGCAATAAACTATGCATTAAATAAATTTATAATTACAACTTTAAATTATTGTAATAGATTTTTA
The DNA here is from genome assembly GCA_028023455.1 of Epiperipatus broadwayi. Lineage (NCBI taxonomy): Eukaryota > Metazoa > Onychophora > Udeonychophora > Euonychophora > Peripatidae > Epiperipatus > Epiperipatus broadwayi. The sequence continues at coordinate 6,706,986 of JAQFVV010012417.1, read as the reverse complement.
ACTATAAGATCTTTCCATTGACTCTTTGTAAATCGAAAGATTTTGCGAGTACTAATGTGAAATAGGAATTGTGGACTTAATCAGTGAAGTATTGAATAGCTTCATGCTCTCAGATCTAACCGCTTCAGCTTCACCTATTTATATAGAAAGTAGGTTGAAGTAAAGAAGGGTTCCTCTCTTTTCTTTCAAAGAGTAAGCTTGTAGTTAAGACCTGTAGAGGTCCCAACCTTCGCACTTTCAAGCACATATTCTTATGGTTTATTGCTTTAGTAAATATTACTTACATAATCAATATGCATTAAATAAATTTATAATTATCTAAAATAGTAAATCAAATACCGACCGATACTCCAAGGGATGAAATCTATATACTAACAACAATTTTGACAGGGTTTCAGATAACAATTAAAATATAAATTTTAATAATTTTAACAATTCCATAAACAAACGTCATTTATCAAATATGTACATTGAGATTTATAATAATATTTATAAAAAATAATGTTAATGCACTCACCATAAGAATAATTTAGAAATCAGAGTTTCTAAACTTATTTTTAGTAAACTTATAATCAATGCACTCTCTTATCAATTTTAATTCAGTAGTTCATGTTGCCTGAAGTTCCTTATTTTTATATGAATAGTAAACAGATCAGTGGTATTTAAGAATTATTAGTATGTTTGTTAAAAACAATTATAAAAGAGCTTGACTTGTAAATTCTTCATATGGTATGCACTCTGGAAGTTATTTCTTTATAAATATTATTATATATCTTAATGCAAAATATTTAATAGTTGTCTATCTTAAAGTTTGTGATATTTTAGTTCCTATTACATGCTTAATTATTTCCATCATCCCATATTAATACGTATAGAAAGTTTTGCCTCTTTTAACATTAATTGTTGAATGTATTTAGCAAAAAAAACAACAACTTTATCTAAACTTTTCAAGTACATTCAATGGTTTATAATAACACACAGGTTAGTATATAGCACAATGTTTTAAATGGTATTATTCTTACTTCTTCAAGTGTTCTGGCCTGATCAGTGATGTACTAGCATGAAAATTAAACCTGGAATCTTTAGATTTGTGAATATTGATTTTAAGGTGATTCTTTAAATGCACTTTGACTAATTGATTAGAATATCACCTTAAATTTAATATTTACAAATCTAAAGGGTTAGAGCATCACCTAAAATTCAATACTAATGAATCTAAAGGTCCCAGGTTTGATTCCTAAGCTAGTACTGCCATTGGTCAGGCCTGAAATACTAGAGAATGAGAAAAAAAATACCACTCATATTGTACTATACAATAATCTCCATTCTTTCATTAACAATTGAATGAAAGTTTATATTTAAAGTTTAAATTGTTCTAAAAACATTATTAGGTGATAAAAACATTTCTTTAATTAATTACAACAATTTAATAGCTGTTATTGATTCATAGAGTTGTTAAAATTATTAGAAATTCATCTGAAGATTAGGAAAAGTAAATCATTTTTGTCTGAATGATAGATTAGCATCGAGATAAAAAAAAAAAGGAGCATTATTTGCAAGATTATTAAAAATTATTCTAGAAAATAATGTTTGTAAATTATTCTTAAAATATTTATATAATAGTTAATGTTACTGGAATATTTAGAAATAAATAATTGGCGTTTTAACTTGATTGTAAATATAAGATATTACAAAATCAGATCAGTTCACTCAAAACAATACATATATTTATTTAATCTAGAAATGTCTTTCTTAGGTGATCTAGAAATTTTATGAACTGCAAGTGATAATAGAATAGTGGCCGGAGTTTCATATATAATTATCTTAAAGTGACGATCTATTTGTTTTCAAAGCAAGAATTTATTAATAAAGAACAATTCTACATATACGGTATATATTATGTTTAAATCAATATTGTTATATATATATAAAACATTGAAGGCACAAAAATTCTACCAGCTGTGATAAGATTAAAGTGATTGAGTATATTGAAAAATACTTATAAAACCTTTATTATGAAAAGAAGAGTTTTTATCTTTAGGATTAAATATCAGTAAATAAATCCAGAAGGTTGTCTCACTATTGATAGTTTGGATATTTGCTTAGGATGAACATAAACTTCAGATTTGTGATTGCAGCATGGCAAATACCTAGAATAAACAACAGTTTTAAATTTTCTGTTTTTTTTATTTTTACAAATAATAATGCAAATACGCAGACGACACATACATATATCATTTTTCAAAATGGCAATATTGCGGCACATAATTTATAAAATTAAATTGATTGTTTAACAATTTTTTAAGTTTTACTTAATTATTTTTTTAGATTTCATTCACATATATATATAAAATAATAATTATGTTTCAAAGATAGACCTTAATTCTTCAAAAGGTTACATTAGATTTTACATAACCTGATTGCAATGCATTATGGAGCAATCATCCCTATAGTTTATTGATTACAATAGTTCTACTTGTAATAAGAGTTCACTTACGAGTTTCATGGGTGCTTTTGTTGCTCTTGTTATTCTTATAATGGTATGACTGCAGTAGTCTATTAATAAAAATGTATTCACGATATTAATTGGTTATTTGGATAGTATCTGCATGATTGAACACTATATGTTATTATTGATGTGAAGAAGTTGTGATTGACTGTTTGCTTATTTGATCCAGTGCAGTTCGGTTATAGATTGGAGAGCTGTTTTATAAGTGACCATGTGGCAACAACAATGTCTGAAAAAGTAATTTTGCCATCTCAGGCCCTTAATTGTTGTAGTTTGTTTGTAAAGGTGGCTGGATGATCCCTAGTATTATTTCTGAATGTGAAGCTGCAATGAGTACACCGGTATGTGTATAATAGAAAGATAACTGCATGAACTGTGGGTGTTGGATGTTTTTGATATAATTCCATAATGTTTTAATTGAGCTGTTTGGTAGCAGTAGGTGTCCATAATAATTTCATGAGTGTTAGATAGAGCTTGGCAGGTATAAAATATGTGCTGTTGTGTTTCTTCTGCTGTAGGAAAAAGATTGCAGAAATGATCAATGGCATATAAAGATCAAAAATGGAGGAAATATGAGGTTGATAATGCATGGAAATTGATTCTAAAATAAAATTTATTTATTTAGGCTCTAATGATCATTTCTGAAGCTTCTAAAAAGTTGATGATTATTGATTCCTGGCATTGATAGGAGTATTCCTGCAGAAGCATTTGGGTATAATAAGTTGTATATTTCCCAGATTGTGTATTTGTTTATAGATTGAATATATATCTGAATATATAGGCTAAGGATAGATTGTGAAAGGAATGGTATATATTCAGATAATGGAGATGATTTAATTGTTAGGGTGATTGTGAATAAGCCTGAGAAAGGGGAAAACTACCTTATGGTTGATGCCACAAAGTTCACTGTTTTTTAAATGTGTGAATAGTGTGAAGACCTAATCCATTGTAAGTGAGGCATTTAGCTGATATTGCCAAAGTTTTCCACTCCTGCAATAGTTTGATGCAAAGTGATGAGATTTTTGAAGTGAAACATTTTGAAAATTTTATTATGGGGGAAAGTGTCATCCTAATAATAATAAGCATGTTGAATAATTGAACTTTGAAGTAAAACAGAAAGCTAGGCCTTTGAAAGGTAGGTTGTGATTTTTGATGCAGTTTCTTGTGGTTTGTTTTGTATGCTTTGTCTCTTTGCATTAGCCACCAAGTAAAATAGAAAGTCAGAAAAGTAATAGGTTAGCCTTGAAATATTTATATATAAGGCTTGTTTGTGTATATAAATCAGTAGCTGTCTTATTAAAGTTGAAGCACAGTTTGAAATTAGAAGTATATTCTTCAAGTATCTTTTGCAATATTGGAAACTGTTTGTGAGAGTTAAGAAAGATATTCATGTAATCAATGTATGCTATACATGGAATATACTGTTGAGTGTATGGGACTCGAATGCCTGGTATTTTTTGTTGCAGTTTTCTTCTGAGAAGATCAATAAAGAAGTTGAACAGGAACAAACATAGATATGAGTTTTGTGAAGACTGATTGCATGGGTGTAAATGATGGTAATTTTCTATGACTAGTGATGTGAATCTCTCTATTAAGTATAAGATTGGCAATTATATAGAATAAGATAGGAAAGATGGTAGTGTTAGCTAGCTTGTCTAATAGTATGCTAATTAGCACTGAATTGAAGGCTGCCTCATTATCTAATTGAATGACAATTGGTGCATACTTTTTCTGTTTTTGTACTGCATTCATGATTCTTTTAAAATTAGTGCTGCTTGTCTAGTAGATGACCTTTTCTTAGTAAACTTTATGAATGAGATTAGTGGAAGTATATGTGTTTTATGTTGATTTTTATGACTATTTCCAGGATCTTAATGCCTAATGGTCCCATAAAAATAGGATGAAGGTTAAAAACTGTTTTTTTTATTAAAAGGAATGAAAGCTGTAGTATTTAATTCTTTGATATTGTAAATTTTCTGGGACAAATAATTATCTAGCATATATATATATATATATATATATATATATATGCTAGATATATATACTATATATATATATATATATATATATATAGAGTGTAGTAAATTGACTAAGGTGTGAAAAAATAAAATTAGGAAATGCCATTGGTTCTGAGATGAAATGTAATGTCAATTGTGGCAAACTTGGCTGAAAACTGCCCTGAATTAAATGGAATGTCAGTTTCTGGTAGTCCAAAATAGTCATGTGATATTGTGAAGACTTGTTGTTTCTGAAGTTTCTTCTTAAAGTGGTAAAACCAGGTTGTATCAATTTTGGCTGGCATACATGACTCCTTCAGTCTACATTGCCATGGGATTCGTGCATGATAAAGCATTCCAATGTGCTTGTATATTACAATTATGGAAAGACAAGCGTCTTTTTTTTTTAAGTGTCATAGCATCGGCCGGGACGCGAATCCGCAATCCAGGCAACTGCCTGCAAGAGCAAGGCAGTTGCGCTGACCTCTCGACCACCAATGCAAGACTTAGCAAAATAATTATCAGTTTCTCTTATTACATATATATAAAAATACCAAGCTCATTGCTTTTAACAATTCTAATATTTTTATTATTATTGTTACACACTATAGATAAAGGCCGAATAACAAATGAGAAATACAATTAAAATGTCTTATAATAGAATAGTATTAATACATATGATAAAAACAATCTGATTCATTCAATGTGATTTATTTTTGATAATCGGTAATACAAAGATTTAAAAGTGGTTGAGCTATCTGTGAAAGAAAAAACACAAACAATAGAGTAATCAAATGGCATTATTATATATAAGAAAAAATTGTAAAATAAATAAAGTAACTAAGATTATGGTTAAATATATATTTTTCTAAATACCTAAATTTTGTAAATATATTTTGTGAATAACAAAAAAAAAAAATTATGTTACATTTAAATTTTTTTAAAATGTCATAGTTAATTATTCTCTACAAACTTTTTAAATTTAGATAAAATTAGATAAATGAACAATTCTATATACAAGTAATTTAGTTACTGTATTTTACTGTGATGAAACATCCTATCTTTTAAATAGTTAGAAGTTGCAGCAACACATTGGAATCTATGTTGCATGTCAACATATAAATCATTTTTTCTATTTATACATTTACTAGGATATTTAAATTAGCTTCCAAACTAAAAGATACCAATGATTTTTCTTCCATCACTTGCTGATAAAGAAACTTCAGTTTTTTAAAAAACAATTACTGAGCCAAAGTTTTATAATTTGCATTTAAAGCATTAAGTACATTCTTTAGTGTGTTCTTTGAAGTGGCAAAAAACACAATCATAAGCATACTATAAATCCAAAATTCTAAAAATGAAGTAATTTTTTCCCAATCGATTCAAATTGAAAATTTTACTACCAAATCTGTATTGTGCCTTGATCTCTGTTTCATCAAACTGCTTATAAACAGTGCTATGTCTTAACTCATATTGCTGGGTGACTAGTAAAATAGTAATAAGCTAACTCTAATTAAAACAGACACAACTGAATTGAACAACTTAGTTTTAAGATAATTTAATATTAAATGACATAGTATTTAATATATATATACACACACAAAAACAATGATATAAACTATACTTTAATATAGGCATACATGGGCCTTACACACATAATATTGGTTTAATATATATATTATATCCATTAATTACTTAAGACAAAAGTTCTTGCTTATACTGTTCTATAAAGTTTAAATAATTTGGAAAGGGTTACCTCTACTAAAAGTCTTGATGTTGAAACCTGAACAAAGGACCTTGAGACATTCATAAAGTAATAACATGTAAGTGATCTGTTTAGTCCCTAATCATCTTGTTTACCTACAAAAGTCAAGATCCTGAGAATGACATTCACTGATGATCTTCTGCTACTTCTGGAGTATGGTGAGAAGTGAAATCCTGAAAAGAAAAAGAGAACAAAACTGTCTCTCTATCTCTAGCTTTTATATTTCTTTTTCTTTTGTGTTTTCTTTGTCTACTTTTTCTGGAGTCACTATTTTTATTGCAAAATCCAGGTGAGAGGTATTTTTTACTTTATTGGTTTTAATTAGTTTCTGACTGAAGCAAGTAAACTCATCAGTTTTTATTTACTTCAGTTACAATAATATAGATTGTTTTTTTTTATCTCCTTGCATATCACTTAAATTTGTACAAATAAAATTTATATGCCAATAAATTTAATTATGATTTTTTTTTTTTTATCTCTAAGAATTTATTTATTATACAAGCTAAATTTATTTCTGCAATTAACCTAATTAAAAGATTATTATTTCTGTAAGAATTTATTCCTATACAAGCTAATTTATTTCCAAATCAGTTTAATAAAAAGGTATTTTTAATAAATTCAATCAAACTGCATATTTTACACTCCTCCCCTTAATTCCAGAAAAAAATATTTGTTTTATATATATTTTGGAATTTAATTGGTCTCCATGTTTACCATCATGGTCTAGGTAATCTATTTTTCCCTTCAGATTGTATTACAGTTAGTTTTGGAGTTGATTCCATTAGTGTCCCAGATTCAGGTTCAATTTTACAAATTTCTGGTTGCAGCTTTTGTTCATCTTTGACCAATATATCATAGGGTACTGAGTCGGCTATCTCTTATTTTTTCTGAGTTTTATTCCTTTATAATGGAATTGAAAACTATATGTCTTCTCAGCTCAATGATAGACATTATTCTCATGTATTCTGTATTTTGACCCATTCTGAATCTGGAAAATTAGTATTCCTTTGGAATTAAAAATGGTATGTCTTCTCAGCTCAATGATAGACATTATTCTCATGTATCCTGTATTTTGACCCATTCTGAATCTGAAAAATTAGTATTCCTTTGGATTGTCTGTCTCTCAGGAATTGTCCCATCTAACCCATTTTTTTCAGATCCTCTTATATCTAAACTCTATCACCTACTTCATATGCATTTTCATCTTGATTGTTTTGTGCATGTTTGGCAGTAACAATGATAGTTTAATATATAATTTCTTCCCCATAAACTGTAACTATCAAAGGCATAGAGTGTTGATGAATCAATAGTTTGATATAGCACCAGCTGCATGTTTAAGCTATTTGCTTTTCTAAGGGCCTTTTTAATCTGTTGAATAGTCTTTTCTGCCAGGCCATTCAACTTCAGGTGATAAGGCAGTAAGCATGTTTTATGTCATTACCAAATAATGTTTTCCATTTATTGCATGATGAATCAGGTGCTGTTGTCAGATGCAACTGTTTCAAATAATTCATAGCATAAAAATATAGCATTTAAATTTTTAATAGTTTCTATACCACTCTAGGATGACCTTCACTTAATAGCTTTAAAACTTCCTGTTTACCCTCTGTTGGTGTAACTACCTGATTTCCCATTAAAACACAACCCTTACAGATAGATAATTTGTTGCAGTTTATCCAGAAACTTGGTGTAACATACTAATGTTTAGAAGCAGGCCAGCAATTTTTATTCCAACCCATAAGCAAGTGATAGCCTTTATCAGATCTTGTCCATCTTGCTACTCTTTTACTATTTACTATTTCCAATTGCAGAGTATCTATATAGTTAATTTCTGTCTCATTATTCCTTGGTTTATCTTTATCTGGGATCCGAAACAATGTATCAGGATGAGAGATTTCTTTGCCCTTCTTATAAGACAACTAATAGTCATATGATGATAAAATATTCCTCCAATGCATTATGCACAGGCTTAAATGCCCAAAAGCAAACTTATGATTGAGAATTCCACCTAGCAGATTGTGATCTGTTATTATTCTAAAGGATCAGCCAAAAAGTATTGATTAAAATTTTTAATAAGAATATGATAGCCAAAGCCTCTTTATATATTTGACTATAATTTCTCTTAGCCTTTAAGAGGGTCCACAAATCATAGGCTATGGGGAATTTATAATTATAACATGTATGACATAGAACCACAAACACTCTCCATTCTCAGGCATCTATAGTTAATCCCACTTCTAGATTACTATTAAAATAGACTAGTAGTTTGTCAGATGATAATAGATCTATAGTTTGTCAAACTCTTTGTCTTGGGCTTTTTAACCAATGCTACATTTGATTTTTTTTAATAAGTCATACAATGGCTTGGCTGCTATTTTTTTATGCTAAAAAAAGGCTCAAAAAAGGTTATCAAATCTAAGAATGCTTACAATTCTTTTATGTTTGTAGATTTGGATGCATTTTCTATGGCTCTAACTTTATCAGGCTATGTTCTTTTTTCCTTTTATCAGAAATTATATGACCCAGAAATAGTAATTCTCTTCTATCTGTATGCTTTTTTCAGCATTCAATTTGACCCTGAATCTACCAAATTTCAATCATATTTTGATCAATCTTTGATGAAGCATTTTTACTGAATGTGCTGAAATATGTATGCCATCATAATAGGGTATAACACTCTCTAAACATTATAGTAATGTGTTAATATTTGCTTGCAATATGTTTGGTGCTATTAAGATGCTAAATAGAAAGTAGCTCTCTCTATATATAAAGCCATCAGGGTTGTATTTGTCACCTGTATCTAGTGAAATGTGGAGTTCAAATCAAGCTTTGCAAAATGTGAAGTCTTTTTCAGATTAACTAATACCTCCTTTACATTTGATATAGTTTATGCCCTCTTATTTATTTAAGATTATTCTGTAATCATCACATATCCTAATTTGACTGATAGATTTTATTATAACTATTCAAGGCAAGGCCCAATCCGAAGTTTCATCTGGCATTAGTACACCCTTATGGAACAATGATGTAAGTTTTTCCCTCCATTTTTGATTTTTGTGTGAAAGAGATTATTCTGGATTTACACTTGACTGGGCATGAGTTTTCAAGTGACTCAATATCTACAGGGCTCATTGCTATTAAACCAAATTCATCATTAAACAAGTCTGGGTATTTGTTTACAATTTTCTTGTTTGAGAGATTTTTTTTTTATTTTGCTGACTTTGATTTCTATTTCCTAGAACCAATCCCTTCTGATAATGAAACTAATCTTTCTTTTTACTAAATAAAGTGGTGAGTTCATTGTTTTACTGTGATAACTAATTGGTGCTTTTACATGACTCAATAGTTATAGTACATTTCCATTTATATATTGTGCTTTAATGTTCATCTTTAATAGAATTTTAACATTATCAGTTGAGAGAGTCCTCCAATCTCTTTGTAATATTAAGGATATTCCTGAGCCACTGTCTATTTCCATATTAATTTCTTTTCTACAAAATTATAAATTAATGATAACCTCCTTCAGATCTCGGACTTCCATATTTTTAACAATGTGAGCAGACACAGGTTTGCTTCCCTTACTTTCTTTGCAACTGAAATTTATTTTAACTCTTCCTGCTCTTTTTTTTTTACATATTCATACTAATTGCCCCTTTTTGCATTTAAACATGTTTATCTCTGCCACTTGCATTCTTTTGCTATCTGGCCTAATTTATCACAACAAAAGCTTGTGATCTTACTATTCTTTACATCACCAGATTTCTGTGAAATCATAGTTTTTTTTTACTGTCTTAAACACTCCCATATTATTTTTTTTTCAACATTAAGTTTTAAAAGTGTGACCTGTTAAGTACTAACTCATAAGCTATGCATTTCTTAATGGTCATTGCATAACAATTGTTGCCAAAGCATATCATTAGACATATCCCAGAGTAACTGATCCTTGAGTATTTTCTCAATGAATTCCCCATACCCACAACTTCATCAGGGCTGAATTATAGTCTGTTATTTTATTCACCTTAAACTGCTTTCTATTTCTTAAAGTTAAGGGAGCTATATGACTGGATGGGCAATCACTTAATTTCTTTACTATTTCGTCATACCTTATACTTTCAGTTATGGGTATTTAAAAAAATCTACTTATAATCTCAATTAGTTTTTTGCCAATGAAGCATAATAATGCAGCTACTTTTCATTTAATATTTTCAATTCCATTTAATGTGAAAAAATTCTCTATTTATGTTATATATAACAGCCACTCTAACATGTTACTGACATCAAATTTGTCTATTAGAGTTTGACCAAATGAACACATTTTACTATCGCTTGGCTGAACTTTAACAAATACTATTTTATCTTTAAGACTAGGTTCAAGCTCTATGACTGCATCAATGTTTTTCTATATTCTAACTTATATTGCTGGGTGACTAGCAAAATAGTAATAAGCTAACTCTAATTTAAAACTCACACAACTGAATTGAACAACTTAGTTTTAAGATAATTTAATATTAAAATACCCAGTAATTAATATATGCACATATAGGCATGTACTTTATATGTAGATAATTTTAGTTTTATATATATATATATATATCTTAAAACTTTATATGTAGATAATTTTAGTTTTATATATATATATATATATCTTCCAACTCCTTAAGACAAAAGTCCTTGCTTAAACAGTTTTATAAAGTTCAAACAATTTTAAAAAGGTGTACGTTACCTCTATTAAAAGTCTTGATATTAAACCCTGAATGTAATCTACGTCCTTTAGGAATTCATAAAATAATAATAAGATTGAGGTGATCTATTTAGTCCCTAGTTGCCTTATTTACCTACTGCAGTCGAGTTCCTGGAAATGATGTCCACCAATGATCTTCCGTTACTTCCAGAGCAGGAAGAGAAGTAAAGTCCTGAAAAGAAAAGAAGAGCAAAACTATATGTCTCTCTCTCGCTCTAGCTTTTACACCTATTTTCTGGTGTTTTCTTTTCTCTACTTCTTTTGAAGTAACTATTTTTACTGCCAAATCCAGGTGTGTAGATATTTGATTTTGATGTTTTTAATTAGTTTTTAGCAATTATATTCATTAGTTTTGATTTATTTCAGTTACAACAATAGATTTGTTTGGTTTTTTATCTACTTGCAGATCCTTAAAGCTGTACAAACAAATTTTATATCACAATAAATTTAATTATATTTATTACCCCTTTTATTTCTAGGAATTTGTTTCTTATACAAACTAAATTTATTTTTACAATTAGCTTAATTAAAAGGATAATTATTTCTATATGAATTTATTTTCTATACAAGTTAATTTAGTCTAAATCAGTTTAATAAAAAAAGTATTTTTAATAAATTCAATCAAAATACGTGTTTTACAAAGAGTTTCAAAGATAACTGTTATAAAAAATGAAATGAAGTTGAATCAATTATACATCTTAGTTTAACAGCAGTTTTCATTTTAAATGTTTAATATTTTATCTGTAGAAATAACATTTCCTCTCATTTCATCATGTAAAAGCTATATAATATGAACAAACTTTGGTGGACAACTAACTAATTTCTACAATGCTATAGGCCTATTTAATTGAATCAAAAGCCTTGATCAAATACAGAGTCAATATACAATTCACTCTTTTATGAGTGACACTCTTCTTGCATTTGTATAGCAACAACAATATCTCTGATGGTTGTTGAGTCTCTAAAAAATGATATTGAGTCTGGAATCTATTCATCTACTACTGAAAAAAAATTCTATTCAAAAAAGTTTTGAAAGTAACTTTACTGTAATGGCTAATAATGATATTCTATGATAATTAAAACAAACTTGTCTATTTCCTTTATTTTTAATAATTAAACAATAAAGTCATATTTAGCATCAGATGGTACAAGTTTATGAGTCCATAAGTTTCTAAAAAATTTCAATATTTTTTGAAGCTATATGTCACCACCATATTATTAAAATGATTTCAGATGTTTTATCAACATCTGCAGTCTTTCCATTTTTAAGATTACAAAAAGCTGTTTTGAATTTACTAAGGCAGACATCTTTGTCCAAACATAAATGAATAAAAAAAAGAATAGATATGTCATTAAAAGTTGTCATTTCAATTTTTGTATCGTTATTCAAAAGTTGATCTAAATATTCTTTTCACCTGTTCCAAATATCACTTTCACCATATAAAAAAATATCATTGCTGAGTTTAATAGAATTATGACACAATTGTTCATGTTTATATGTTCTTTCAATGATTTAAAAAAGGATGTAGAGGAGTCAAAATCAGTGAATGCCTGTATTTCCTTTGCAGTTTTAATTTACCAATTATTTTTAAATCTTCTTGTCAGTTAATCTTGTGCCTTTAAATCTCTTTATTTATTATAAAACTCCAAAGACAATTTATTGTTCTGCCAAGCAAAAAATGCCATGTGTTTTTTTAAATCAGTAATAATAAGAACATTGTCATAAAACTAGTCTTGCTTCTTTTTTAATATATCCAAGAATGAATTTACTTGTATTCATAACAGCCTGATTGTCTAAATTACCAATTTTAATGTTTAATAGCTGTTGAAATGTAGTAATATAGTATAGATATTTTTAATAAATAAACATCTTTTTTTAAAAAATGTCATTATCATTTTCATCTTTTTCTAAGTGTTAAAACATGAATTTCTTTTATATTCTGATTCTAAATTATAATACAATGTATTTAAGTGTGGATGCACCAGCTTCTTTTATAGTGATTTTTCTCTTCTAAACAATGTATTTGTGATCATTAAACAGCATAATGTGCAAAAATTCAATAACAGTCAATTACTTGAATTTAAGCACAAATACCATTAATTTCAACAACTTTTGTCCAAAGTCTTCTACTTATACTAAACATGCATTAAAGTCTATATGAAGAAAAATTTGATCTTTGTAATAATTCTGTCTAGCATGGAATAAATGCTTTCTCTGAACCTGATTTTGATTTATATGTACTAATAAAAGATGTACATGTATATATCATTGTGTAAACAAAGTTTTAACATCATTAATCTTTCATTAACATATTAAGGAATTCCAAAAATAGAAGATGCTAAATTAGTTTATAGAAAATCCAGAGCTATGCATTCTGCTTTCGCTAATTGATTATCTCTTTCAAAAAAACTTCTTGCAATCTACCTGTTATATTAAACACCTTTCCTCTGAAAGATGAGTTTCTTTAAGATCAGCTTTATTAATATCAAATCTTGATGTCTCCTAAAAACCAGAGATGTTTGTATTTAATAGTTAAAGAGTTTCTAGAAGCTTACCTATGTTTAAAAAAAAGATTTATATTACTTACTTTAGTAATGATTTCTGTTTTGCAACTATTATATTGTTTTAATGCATTATTACCTAAACATGCAAAGTAAAATAAGGACTTTTTAGATCACATTTTCTAAATCCCTTTTTCTATGGTAGGTGGGAACCCCTAAATAAGGATATCTAAACATACAATGTTTGCCCAGATGAAATTCCTTTATCTAAATAGACCATCTTTCACAACTTAAATTCCTTTCTATTTCAACCCAGTTTCAACCTATTACAGATTGTACTGCCTTGAGCAAAAATCATAATTAAGAACTTTTAGATTATTAAACCTGCACTTGTGATTGCCTTCTTAATTTTCGAAAGATTAAGCTAAAAGCAAAACACAAAAAAATGAAAACAGGAAATTTGAATCAGAATTGCTTTATGTATAATTAAAGAATGTATGTAATTGCATAAACACACAATCCAATTGCTTCAGTTAACACATAAAACAATGACATGATGGACATTAAAAGGACCCGGCCCCCAAAAGACAGAAAAGATTATTTATAATGTTGATAGTAGTTAGCTTTTGATGAAACAACATCCCACTCTACAAGACAGCAGGAAGTATTATTAGTTACCACTGTTTATTTGTTATTCACAGTTAACTCTTATCTTTGAAGGGCATTATTTATCCATCACATATAAAGCTCATATATAGATAGCCTTAATACAGAATCTAAATATTAATTTCAAATTATATTCACTATGCTCCTAATAATTTATATTCATGTTATAACTGTCAAATATATGACTAGTAACTAACTGAATCGCAATTACCACAATCTTAGCTTATCCAATACGTAACTAAATCTAGTAATATAACAAAATTATTTATGCTTTAAAGGTCTATAATAATACAAATGTGTGTGTATTAATAATATTTCAAGATAATAAAATATTTATGTAACTGTATAGTATATAGAGTAATAAAGAAATCTAATAAGAATTATATTGTCAGCAAACTCTCTCGAGATTTTAAATGTTAATAAATTAGATTTCATGTTATCTCAAAGTTTAAAATATTTAAAAATAATAAAAAGATTTTCTAGGTTTTAACTTATAATTAATATAGCTTGATAACAAAATATTTATAGTACGTAGGTGAAGTTAATAAAAAAATTTCACAAATGACTTTTGGAGCATATTTACTCCATATTTATAGCCATTATTTTGTATTAAATGTAAGGAATGCAAATTTATGCAAATCATTATCCTATCCATTTTCTAGATATTGTAAAGCAGGCATTCCTTTAATTGATGGTGTTTGGATTGCTTGCAATGAAATGTGCTTCTTTTATTTTTCTTTTGGTGTCATTTCTTTCTTTGCAAACAATTTTGGTGTTAGAAGTTTCAAATTTATGATTAAATGCTTTTTGATGTTCTGCAAATATTGGATTGATTTCATTTTTGTTTACCACTCTATTGTACATATATAAGTGTTGTGCTACTCTATTGTTTACTGTGACCTGAGTTTCACGATAATATGTTGTCTTACAATCAGTTTGAGGGCAGGTAATCTTATATACAACTTGGGGATTTGGTCTGGCTCTATTTTGTCCTTTGTGTTGTTGATCATTCTATTTGTGTTTGGTGGAGTTCTGAAACCTATTTTAAATTCCTTAGATAAGTTTTTGACTAAATGTTTGGTCACTTTGGAAATAAAAGGTAAACTTAAATGCAGTTTTTTTTTTCATTGATATGCTCCTGGGTTAATTTTCTATAGAAAAGCTCAATCCTATTGACTACAGCACTGTAGTTGTACCCCACTTTTATTAAGTCTCTAATATAACAAACAAGTAATGTTGCTTTTTCTGCCAGCCTCAAACTTACATAAGTAATGATTTTGAATGTGGGTGGATGTAACCCATTATTTGTAATGGTTTAATTATCATACTGTAATTAAGGCTTGTTGTTTCCCTTTGTATTTTTAAATCTAGATATTTCAACTCATGCTGTTCATTTTCCCATGTGTAGTTTAAGGTTAAGTCTGTATGTGCTTGCAGATCTTTCTGAATGTTTATAATTAGGTTTTCAGGTGCTGCAATGAATAAATCATCTACATATCTTGTGTATATTATTTGGGTAGTAAAGCATAGTACCTAGAAAGAACTTATTGGGCAAAATAATTTAAGAAAAATATTTGATACAATCCCACTAATTGGAAGCTCCATAGGCCAAATGTCAATCATTTTAAACCATTTCCCCTCAAATGTTGCCACAATGTTTTGATCTAGCCATTTTAAGAATTCTACAATAAAGTCAACAAAAGGTAATTATTGTAACCAAACTATATTCTACAATGACTGAGCCTTAATATTTAAAATATAAATGCTAATAGTGGTGACTAATATTAATAATATGAATTTCTAGTAAGTAGGTATATATTTGAATTAAATATAATAACATCATGTGATCATAGACTACCAATCAGATGCAGAATGCGAAAATATGAAAAGTCAAAGTATTTAAATAAATATAAAATATGTTTATTTACAAATAAAAATAGTAATAAATAAAATATAATGATAATAATTTAATGAACAAAATATTAACAATAGACATTTTCTTGGATATTAAGAAAATATATTTTAAATAAAATATACCCTTGTTGATAAAATGTCAAATATAACTATTATATATGGTTAGACTAGCACTAAGATTAGAAAAGATTGTCTCTCTTAAGCAAAATGTGCTTTACAATTATTATCCTTAAATTATACTTGAGTTATGTTTTATTTGATCTTTGTTTTTACTTTACAACATAATATGTAATTTGTCAGTTTTTATTTTTAATACATCTATTTATGCAAGCATTGCACAGGTTAACTACTGAAACACATCAATATGCGTCTTCTTTCAGATGTTAGAATCTTAGAAAATATATATTAACCAATATACATTTATATTGTGGCTTAAATATAAAATGTTTATAAACAGATACACTAACAGTCATCAAAAATATACTTCTATTGATGAGAGACTTCATAACTTTAATCATCAAAATAATTCAATGCCACAAGTCCAGGAAGTGGCCAAAGGTAAATAAAACATAAGCAATATAATATAACATTCCTATAATATTAACTTTAAATTAATGATTACGAAATAAACAATCTTACCCAATTTTATAACAAACAACTTAATAATAATTAAGATTTTATTAAAATTTAATAATAATCCTATAAATAATAAAAGAAAATATCATTATCCAAGATTGTCTTCTTAAACATCCATATATCTACTTTGAGAGTTTAAATTTTTATTTATAATGATCAGACAAATAACACATATATATACTTTAATATTTTCCAACTGATGATGTATTACCCGAAGCCATATCAGTCTGATCTTCAGATCTTTAAGATAATGTCTCCAAGTGATTTGCGGACAAATGCAATCGCTGAAATTTGTCCGCAAATCACATGGACCCGGCACATTAAAGATCACAAGATTAGACTGATAGGGCTTCAGGGTAATACGTCATCAGTTGGGAAAAAATAAAATAAAAGTACATGTGTGCATCAAAATAATTTAGAAATTAAAAGTAATTAAGTGTAAATTTGATGATTTAGAAATTGAAAGTAACTAAGTGTAAATTTTATAATTGTACAAAATTTTTTTTGTAAATTTAAAATAAATAGACAAATAAAGAACACTTTTCCTGATTATCTGGCATTATTAATGGTGACCTGGACAATAATTTAAAACATACTTTATATTACGAATTTTTATAACAAAAAAAAAAATCAAATAAATTTACTTGTGTTAAAAATTCGTATCTTTACAACATTTCCAACAGTATTGGACTCAATTATTCATGTTAAAAATATATAAAACAAACAATTTGAAAATGTGTCTCATTTTTTGACTGAAAATTAGAAAAGTCAGTGCATAGCACTGTAATGGGTGGGCGGGGGGCTTTTTTTGTTTTTGACGTGCCGAAGGCACGGCCAATATTATGCTCAAATATAAAATACAAAACCACCGAAAATGCCAGACATTGTATTACTCTCATAGCTGTAATTTTTATAATTGCAGATGAAATTAAAAAAAAAAAAAATTTCTGTATAATATAATTCAGAAATTAAAAATAAAATTAATTAATTGTACTTCTTATAATTGCAGAAGAATTTACAAAATAATATACATTAAAATGACATTATTTATTAGAAACAAAAATGAAATTGCTTACAAATAGCATCCACTGCAGTGGACTAGTAACAAAATCACAAAAGACAGACAAATGACAAAATTTCCCAAAGCTCTCTCCAATTTTTAAATCTCCCAGGTCAAAAAAATCCAAAAATTGGATTAATCATGTCAGGGTCTTGGTTGACATTACAATGTTGTCATGTTGTCATCGACAATGTTTGCCAGAAGGAAAATCGGTAAGTATAAAATGTCATCAGTTGAATAATACTAAAGTACCATATATATATAACCAAAATCTTTTAATAGTTTGATTTTCTGTAAAGATAAATTTGGATGCTTTGTTAATTCCAAGATTCTGTATGAATTTGAAAATTTATTGGAATTTTTTAGTGCTTCTGTTTTATGGAAATTCAAAAAATATCATAATAACTCTATCTTTTACATAAAAATAAAAATGGTGCAGTAACTTACATTAAAAAATAAAATAAATCCATTAATGTAAGCATTGGTATAGAAGGTGATATCCAAAGGAAGTTATTATTCTCCTTTCTGTAAATAAATTAAATGGCCAGAAAATTATTTCCAAACATTTTAATATCATTAATTCATAATAGCTTTATACTTTTTAAAATAAGTAAGGTATAGGTATTTGCACCATGAATTACATTCAAAATAAATTGACACTTTTAATATAAAAAAAATTAACATCATTCCTCTGTACAATTTAGTAGATTTGTAGTTTTAGAGAAAACACTCTAATTTCATTAATGTATGCATACTTTTTTACTAAAAAGTTTCCCAGATGTTGTTTATTTATATTTGGACAATCTTAAAAGAGCTTTCTTTTATCCAAAGGGCAAATGTGTTTATCAAATTTCTTTTTGCACTATATTTGGCTATTTTTTATATTAACAATCAAGAAACAGGTAAAAGATAGAGAGATTCATAGAATGCAACTCTATTTATAGTTTCATATTGCTATCATCAATTTCGTCATTATCACTCTGATAATATCAAAAAAGTATTAATTTAACCCAAATTTATTAACGCTTTTGTTCATTATATGTCAGCTATGCATTGTTTAAATGAGCATACATATCTTTGCTTGGAAATATTTCCTCATGAAAATGTAATTTTCTTTGCAGAAAATATTTTAAAATTACAAATAAAACAAGATATATTACATCAATAAATGTTTAACTTACAAACATTAAATAATTTTCTTCATTTATTTATAATGCTCTTTTAAATTTGACACAGATAAAATAAGCACAGAATAAACATTACATGCATGCACATATATGTTCAAACATTATATTGTTTTATTAATTTTATATTAAATTATTCATCTACATATTAAAAATAATGTGTTTTTTTTATTAGGGTTTATTGCCCAATACTAAGATTTAATTTAGTGTGTGTGTGTAAACATGTTCACTGAGATTATTCTGCAGTATATTTCAAAATTTAATACTAAAATATGGGACAAGATATTGAAACTGTTTGTTCTCTAAGGACATAACTTTAAATAATAATCTTATCATTATAATAAGTCAAATATTTTTAAACTATATTAATTATTGCATTTTAGACAGATTATCGTATGCTCAAATGTGAAAAACGTTTCACAATCAAAATTATATATATATGCATTTTATTTTGAACATTTAAAAAAATGATTTGGTTTTATGTTACATATTTCTAATAAAAAGTAGGTGAATCAATATGATTGTTATAGGACCATAACCAAAAGCTTATAATAGAAATTCAAATAATGCAGTAATGCCCAATAACAATCAAAATTAGACTCTGTGAAGAAGAAAATGTAAACCAGTTTTCTATATAGATTCTGATGATTGTAAGAAAAGATAATATTGAAAATACTATATTTTTAATTGGTTAAATATTTATAACAGCTATCCAATTGTATGCTAATAAAGCATTATTTAATACTAAAATTTGGATGCTCAAAAAAAGAAAAGAAAAAGACAAATTTAGGTGAACATGATTAGAAAACAAAAATATTGAAAAGTTAGTGAAAATGAATAATTATCAAAAAAATTTAAAATTTAAAAAAAAACTATGTTTACTGAAAGTGAAATATCTTTAATAAAAAGTCTTAATGAAGAAGGGGAAATATTAAAAAGAGATAATTATGTTATTTAAAGTAAAAAGCTTGAAAAAATAATACATAAAGAAAATAGAACAAATATTGAATAGAATCAGCCCTAAAATCTATAATACAATAATTGTAATGATAGGAGTTGTACATAAGTATTTTCACTGTAATTTAAATCATAAAGTAAATTAATCATTTAAAACTATGTGTAAATATGTTAAATTTTTAGTCCAAAATCAAGTTAACTATGCAACATTTTACTCCATTGAATGATATCACTTAATATTTGTTTATGCATTCAAGTTGAATAACAATACTTGGAAACTGATATTGTGAGATGTTCTATAATAGAAATAAATTTATGAGATAACAATTAAAATTTTCATAATCATTAGATGTATAATTTTATAAGTTTAGATTTACTCGAGTAAAAAAATATAAATTTAGTGCAGCAAATAAATTAATTACATTACTCTGCTTAATTAGTTTTCAATGTTTTTTTTAATCTTTTCATTTTATAGCCCAGGTAGTATATAGAATTGTGTGCCCTCAAATGGGGTGTGGTGCTGTTTATTATGTTGAAATTTGTGCCACAATTGGCAATACATTAGCTCAACACAAATACATATACACATGAGCAATAACCAAAAAAGAAGACAGTTTCATTTTTTCTGACCATCAGCAAGAGCTCAACTACAGATTTGAACCCTCCAAGGCTGATATATTATGCACAAAAAGGAATGACATCAAGAGAAAAATCTAAGAAGCTTGTTTTATCACCAGTGACATTAAGTCAGTAAATAGAAAAGACACTTGTTTTGCCATTTCCAGAAAATGGATAATATAGGAGATAGTTTTGTATACATTTGCATATAATGATATTAATAATCTAAAGAGGCTATGATTATGGAGTAACAAAACTCTGAAAGTGCTAAGCCTACAGAAATTATTATATAGAAAAGTTTCACCGCAACAACACAGTGGCATATTATTAATATAATAGCAATCAAAAAATAATTTTTTTTTTAACTTTGTAAAATATATTTTAAATGATTATGCATCATTAACTGTTAGGGAGGGGTGATTTAAATTAACAAATAACATTAAAAAACTAGCATAAACTTTTATTTAAAGAAAATGAAGGAGAGAAAATCAGTTAAATGTTAATTTTTATTATTATTATAAAAATATTGTACCAATATAAAAATAAAAATATAATATGCATAATAAATTATAAATATATAATAAATAAAACTAAAATTGCATTAACAGGAATAATTCACTCTATTTACTCTGTTTGTATCCTTCACAACAAACTTAATTGTTAATGTACATTGTTGGTGATATCACTACTATCTAATAAACTTTAATTATTCACTCTTATAATAGATATGTAAGTAAATAAAACTACTTCTAATGCAGATATTGAAATTAAACAGAATAATATTAAAGCAGTTATTGTTATAATTTAAATTTTCAATGGCTACTATGTTTTAAAAATTCAAAAACTATATAATATGCCTTTAAGACAATTCTACACACATATAATTATATATTAAGTGCATCACCTTTTAAAATCTGGAAAAAAAAAAAGTCTGGAAAGGATTTGAAAAAAAAAACTTTTGGATTGATGATTGTCGACATGTAGTTGTCAATTGGTCAATAATTGCATTTTCTAAAATTCACATCATTCTATTGTGACTTTATAACAAATAACAATTGTTTGGCTGATATATATGAAATTATTTGGATGCATTATTGAATAACATTCTATGCTTAAAATATTAATCACTTTTTAAAAGATACTATATCTTTACCTTCTATACTTACCTAGGTTTATTTGGGGCAATATGTTACAAGAATTTTTATTAATTAGTAAAAAAAATACTAATCAGCTATTTCTGATGCAAATAAAGTTGCTTTTTATGATTTGATCACAGTATGTGTTTTTCAGATATTCTATGAGTTTTTAAAAATCCTCTTTCCAGAACACTATTTATTTTACATATAGTTTTATTAAAATTATTTTATTTGTATTTAAGTTCTTGTTATTATTTTTGAATTAAAAAAATATTTAAAAAAAAATAAATTAAATATTGCCTTTTGCTATTGATGCTTAAAAAATACTTTAAGAAAAGATCAATTTATTTTATAGATTAAAAAATATATAACATTAATATACTACTAAATTTGTAAAAAAAAAAAAAAAACCTACAAAACAAAGAAAAATATTTTAAAAATAAAACTTGGGGAAAAAAAAATTTTTTTCTTCTCTCTTTTTTAAAAAAAAAAAACTGAATTTAATCGTTACTTTTATTGTATTCCATTTGAATTCTAGAATAAAATTATTTAAACATGATTTTTTCGTTTCTTATTTAGCTATTTTTTTGGTTTGTGTAAAAAAAAAAAAATCTATTTTTATTGATGAAGTTTTTATTATCACCATACTAAGCTCTATTATCTATAAGTGAAATTTAGTCGTGTAATTTACAAATAAAAAGATAGAATGGAGGGTGAATATACTGAAAAATCCTGAATTCAAATCCCTCTAATTACATATATAAGAAACATTCAGTATAAGCAAATTATATACTGCTTTAAAATTATATATTGCTTGGGAAATAGATTACATTCTAATATAAGTTCAGCTCACTCACCTTCTATTAATTTATATGGATATGTAATGATCTGATGATATAAGGGGTCTAGATTGACATAATGTGTACAGGGTATGACTACAATATCAAATCCAATAGAGGCTTTAAGTGCTTCATCATCAGTTTTTTTAAATAAATGGATGGTTGAATAGTTGGAAGGGTGAGAAGATTAAAGCCTGTCCATTAAAGTTTGAGAAATTGTTATGTTTATATAAATCGAGCACAGATTGTATATATGTAGAAGATTATGATCTGGCCCAAATGATGAGTGCAAGCTCTGCACAAAATACATATATTGAATATTAAGTATTTTTATCATGTGTGTGATCATGTGTATTGGTTGTTTGAGATAAGTGGAGAATAAATAAACTGAAAAATTATGAGTTCAAATCATTCTAATTGAATAAAAAGTTAAAAAAAAATAGTAAAAGATCTGAAAGTTAAATAATCTTAGCGTTTGTAACAATAAATCAGTTCTGTTCAAAACGAAAGTTTCAGCTACAAAATCAGATAATTAATAAACTAATAGGAAAAAAAAAACTTTTGTAAAAAGCAATTATAATAAAGCTTTATCTTCATCCTTAAATAAGAATAAAAAATAAAAACAAAAAAACAATGAACTTTAACTTTAATTTAGTGGATTCAAAATGTATTAGTATGCTGCAGATTTCAAAATGTTAGTAGTCAACTTCATGAAACCAAAAGTAATGAGTTCAACAGGTAGAGAGAAAAAAATACATCTGTTGAATTATTAACTATACTAACCAGGGTGGAAAATGTTAATCTCAGCAGTGAATATATCCAATACTAAATCTTTTTACCAAAGTTTTCTATAAAAGCTTTATTAATGCCATTTCAGAGTGCAGCAAATGTAAAATTGTAATAATTTCTCATAATTGGCTTTAATTGGAATTATAACATATAATTTTGAAGATATGAAATCTGATGTGAAACTCAAAATATTTTTAGCAAAATAAACAATTTTGGGATAAAATTTTTATTTAAAGTTTTATGTCATAAATGTATGTCTTTAACATTGCAAAATATTAAGATTAAAAATAAGAACCATCCTATTCTATATGACTAGAAAATTGACCAACCTTATAAAAACAATTATATTTAGATAAAAATAGTAAAAAAAAAAAGATCTTTTGTGGCCACTAAATATTTCTTCAAGCATTAACAATTTCAGTGATAAATTTTTCTGGTATAGTATTAAACATTCACCTCAGCTTATAAACATAATTTAAAAAATGTCACTTAATTTATCTTAATCTATTCCCACAAGCAAAGTTAAATGAAGCATACTTGATGCCATATTATATTATAATGAGACAATTTCTAATATTCTCAATACCATATGCTTGGAATCTGCTTTGGCATATCACACTGGTCATTGATTTAAGTGTCACAAAGTGAAATAAATGAGATAAGTCCAACAACTTCTGCAGTGAAAGTGTTCTCTCTAATATTATAGATATAACTTTGCTTCTGTTATCTCCATTTATAGGTGCAGACAATTCACCTTCTATAATATT
This sequence comes from Epiperipatus broadwayi, assembly GCA_028023455.1. NCBI lineage: Eukaryota > Metazoa > Onychophora > Udeonychophora > Euonychophora > Peripatidae > Epiperipatus > Epiperipatus broadwayi. Next base: position 6,682,906 of record JAQFVV010012417.1, on the reverse strand, counting down.
AAAAGTATTGATCATCTTTCTGGAAATCAGTGTTTCTGTCTTGCATCATGACAATGATCTTGCTGCTATCGCTTAACATTTGCTGATTAAAAATCAAATAAGTTGTCTTTTTTTTTTCAACTAAAACTATTGTAAAATTCAATGAAGTTTGATATTTAAAACTAAAACTTCAAAGAAGTAGAATGTTTTTAATTAGCTTAGTGCAAAGCTGTGACTATAAAAAGTTGAATATCACTTCTTAATCCATTAAATGTTAGTAAGAAGCATGGCTTTCTGAAATCTTGATGCATCAATTATGGACTCTCTGAAAGTTAACACAGTTAATGTACACACAAAAAATAAAAATGATATATTCAATAATTATTTATTAATTTGGAAAATCTTAACATTCTTAAACATATTAAAATGAAATATAAAATAACATGAAATATGTTTTCTAAATAAATGGTTATTGTTAAAATTACAAAACACTCCAACTGAAATCTACTAATATACTCTTTACAATATTTCATTATTATAATATTATAAAACAAATTCACTTGATTCTTAAATAATACTCAATATATCCTCAACATATAATTTAATTATGGAAATAAAAGAAATAATAAGTTCCAAATTCTATTGTACTTTTAAATGATTATCTTGAAATTAAAATTTTAAAGCATAGTTTTTTATTTTTGCCAGAAAAATTAAAAAACTAACAAAATGTTTTCTTTTCTCTGTAAGAATTCAAAATGTACTTAAATTTTTAAAATGCTGTAGATTTAATTGTTAATAAGAACTCAAGTTAATATAAAACAATGTTTTGAGTCACATTATTTCCTTCTCTTCTTAGATGATGCTGACGTGACTAATGACAACATTAGCATGATAATTAAACCAGAGATCTTTAGATTTGTGAATATTAAATTTAAGGTAATGCTCTAACCAATTAGGTTGCTCAGAATAGCCTAACTGGTTAGAATATCATAAATCAATATCAAATAGTCTAGTTGGTTGGAGGAGCATCAGTTCAACTTCAACATTCATGAATCTAAAGGTCTCTGGTTCAAATCCCATGTTAGCTTTTCCAGTCATCAGGTCAGCAATACTTAACTAAGAGATGAAAGTAATATTATTTGAAATGTTGTGTTATATATTAACCTGCAAGTTATTATTAACAATTGGATATATTTGAAAAGTTTAAATCAAATTTTTCTAAAAACAATAAATATTTTAAATAGATCAAAATATAATTATCATTAAAATACCATCATCACAAACTTTCAAATAAACATATTTAGATAATGAATATTTTGAATAGACTATCATCAAAATATACTACTGTCTTGCTGTCCAATATACATTGCATTTCATTTCAGTTTAAATATGTTTTCTTATAATTGGAAATGATATCATCTACCTAATATATTGGTACTTTTTATTTTCAACCAGCCACAGTTATGGGTATCAAGGCCATTTGTTTGAAGCATTACTGCTTTTGTCTTCAAAATCTTAACTAAATGAATATATTATTTTAAATTTAATTACAAAATATACTACTATTATTATTACTACATTTATCACTACTATTACTAATAATAATTTGACTTTGTAATATAGTAAATATGTTGGCTTTTGATTTAGAGATTGTTTTATTAAATTTTTAAATTGGTTTTCAAATCTATTAATCCATTTATTTATTTTAAAAAAAAAATGAAATCTCAATTTTTTATAGCAATTTAAAAATAAATAGTAAAAAAAAAATATTGTATAATAAAAATAACTGTCAAATATTTAAAATACATTTCAACATGAAATTTATTTAAATAAATACACAAATCAGATAAATCTTTTTTGTGAGTATATAAATATTTCCATTAAAAGAAGTACACATCTCACACACAGACACACACACATATATATGCATATAATTTATATAAACTAAAAAAGTGCTTAAACTAAACATATCCATCCATAATGAAATGAAAATTTCTCTCAAAAATTCTGTATTGTAATTTTTTAATGTGGTTATGTTTTATTTCTTATATATAAAATCTCTATTTTTTTTTTCTGATGTCTGATTGGTGAATGTCTGAATGTTTTTCCATAGGGCTAACATGTGTCAAATTCATAACCATTCTATCATTAATAAATTATAAGAATTGTTCATAACTGTCACATATTAAATATAACAGATATATATATTTAATACTTTAAATTTTAATTTAGCTTTATTAATAGTTTTGTGTTTCAAGCCTCTATTAATAAAGCTAAATGTATTAATATCACTGCCAGGTACATTTCTGAACTATACTAAATAGGCAGAGTTGTTCCTAACATTTTTTTTTTCAATTGTGAATTTCTTATACTCATTTATGTAATATTAAAATACTTTGTTTAATTTACATTAAGTCTTAAAAAGAAATTGGTTAAAGCAACCAATTCAAAAAAACTATTACATGGACTTATTAAAAAACAACATTATAATTCACAATGCTGTCATTGTGCCATTAGTAAGTGTAATTTTGTTAAGAAGCAATTGTCCATAATTATTAAAATCTTTTGTTCAATTTATATTAAATCTTAAAAAAAAACACTGTTAAAGCAATCAATTAAAAAAAAAGTGCATCCAAAGCCAGGTGCATCTGGTTATATTATACTTTGAAAACATTAAGGTATCAAGAAATGGAGAGCTTTATGCAATAAATTACCAGAATCATCATCATTTGGATAAATCTTAACAATAACAATTGATATATTATTAAGCATAAATAGGTTTAGAAAATGGACCATTAATATTTATTCAATATTAACTTTTTGAAAAAAATTATATTATATTTTTTACAACACATACAAAAAAACAACAGTTGGAAGATTTCTACAAGGGAAAGTCAATAATTAGGCAACACCAGCTTAAAAACAAAACACAAAAAAATATATAAAAATATACCTAGGATGATATTGTTGATTATCACCTTATTAAATTCTAGAAATAGCAACATATAAATCCTTTATTTATTATATCAGCCACCTAAACATCTTTTTTTCCAATTTATTTGATTTCACAGAAATATCTGACAACCAACATAATTTATTAGCCTATTAAATAATGGACATTATTGAACTCTTAAGATAAAAAACAGGCAAAACTCTCTATATGTATTGCCATTCAGCACAAGCCAGAGAAATCAATGGATAACAGAAGGCTTGTGCATAAAATCCTCATCTAGTGCCATCCAATAGCCTCAGTCTAGTTTCTGGCTTGTAGCCTTTATCAGTGAGGAGCCTTGGATCTGAGAGCAAGCATAAGAAATGGTGATCATGTGATGTTCATTGAACTCTTAAGTCTGATAATAAGGTGAATGAATGTCCAAGAAGTTTGTATTTCGTTTATCAATTTCCTACCAAGTTTCATATGCAGTATGAGATATGGTTGTAAACATGGATATGATTTCTAAAAATTCAAATGATAATGTATTAGTGTTTAAGATAAACATGAAAAACCCCTATTTGTATTTACCATACTATATATCATTACTATTCCATTAACCTGAATCATGATTCCATTTGTCATGAAATTTGTCTGCGATTTTTGGCTGTACTTGAATTTTTTTTTTACCAAAAATAAAATAAAAACTTTGCATAAAATTCTTCAATCCAAAACTTATGCTGCCCTTTGGTACTTGACTCTTAATTACAATTATTATTTGAACTGTTAATATAATCTGTAAATATGCATACTATTATTTAGGCAATAATAAAATTGGATTGTATTTTAGTTACAGTTGATCAATCTTAATCTTCATTTAGAATTTATTTTCTCTCATGATCTAAATAATAATCCAAACTTTAGATTGGTCAACTACTATTTCAATATATCTCCATTATTTAAATAGAAAATTGCAATTATATAGAAAAAAGTTTTACAGAATTAAAAATGGAAAAAAATACTAACTCTTTTATAAAAGTCTAAATTTTGTTCAATAATTAATTTAATGAGGGGAGCATGGTGGAATGATATTCAGAAAAATGCCATTGAAATTAAGATTTGATAAAAGTTTAGTTAAAGTTCAAAAACTATGTTAATTTTTACAGTTTTACTGGTTGTTTCTTATAATGCAACTAATTATTTCTTATAACATTAAAGACATTTTTTTCTCTAAAAACTAATGCTAGATATTGAAATAATATGTTGTGAAAAACTTACCCTCAAATGATACGCCTGTCCTTATTAAAATCTTATCAAGACTGAATTCAAGTTACATTAAAACTGACCAATTAAATAACAATAAAATGAAATAAATAGTCAATGGCATAAACATCCCAATTGGAATGCTAGATCAGTGAATCTGATAGTTGTCGCTAAAGACAGGGAATTTGTAATATCTTGAGGTCCATTTGATGGGTAAAGCAGACAATATGAACAACAATTTTAAAATATTCTGATAACTTGTAAATAGCAGCATGTATATTGTCAATAATATTGTAAAATACAGTGAAACATGTAAACCTGGAACAGGAAGTTTCTAGATGCAGTCATCACCATACCTGAGTAATGGCTGGAAGTGTCAGAGATTAAAAGGGAAGTCATAGCATCTCTCTTCCAAACATTAGTTTTACCAATAATAACTACACTTGAATAGCTTATCAATCATAATGGAGGTGAAACATTGTTTTTTTATACATTGGTTTATATACTGTTTATAAAATATGGTACAGGTATTGTATTGTAAAATTCCAAAATACATACCTTTGTATTTATTTACAGAGTTATATATTATTTTTAGATGATCAGGAATATTATTCCCACCAGTACTGCAGCATAATTATAACATATGTTTTAGTTTGTTTTTATGAAAATAAATTTTTATGCTCGTTTAATAGATATGAATCTTCTATTAGTAGCAACAAATTATTTAATAACAGTTTCAGTTTACTCAAGTGCTTCAACAAGTAGATCTTTTCATTCTACTCTAAAGGATTCTACTATAAGATTGAATAGTCAATGCAAACCAGATGGTAATGATATTCTACATCCGAAAGCAGCACAAATACCCATTACTGAATAATCTGTAATATAGTAGAATTTCATATCAGCAACACTTAACATCCATCACCATTCTATTAAATATATTTGGAATAAAATGCGATGCTTTTAGAAATTTGTACAAACATATGTCAGATTGTACAAGGAATGAATATCAAAGCACTCTATTTTATAACAATTATGAAGCCCAGATACTGTAAAAAAATTGCTAAACTGATAATGATCAAGTACTTTTACAGATTGATCTAAAAAAAATACCTCTACAATAAAAATCTTTAGAGTCGTATAATCTGTTTTCCAGTAGATGTAATATATATATTTAAAATAAGAGAACTCGTGCCTACTGTTTATAATCTAATTAATAGAGATTTTACCAAATTGTTATTTTTGAAAAATTTTTGTGCCAAAAAGTAACAAAATGTTCCATCCGAGTTTCTACTGTTTTAAAGTATAAATAATAAACTAAAACAGTTTTTAAATAATTCACAATATGAAGAACTCAAAAAATCTCCCAATGCCCCCCCTCCCAACATTTTAGGAATTGAGATTCAAATGTGCTAGCTGCTATATTGTTAGATACTTCATATTGTTTTGAGATCTTGTATTTTTTATAAATATTAATGCATAAATTCCGTATAATGAAAAAGGTATATTATAAGCAAATAACAATATAACTGATCATTATTGATAATAGATTTTCATTCTCTTGATATATACCAATAAATACTTTTTTTAAAAAAATTAAATGATATGAATATCTATAAATTGTTACTATTGTGTTTTAGGTTAAGTTATATTTCATACATTATAATGTAATAAGGCAAATATATATATATATAATTTGAACTTATAAGCAAATATATATATTTTCACTTTATAATTTAAAAGTTACTTGATTTTACTTAAATTTTATTCCATCAGGACTAAAAAACAAAATAAAGAAATGTCATTTTAACACATTTTAAAATAATTTAATGGCGGTCAGACGATTTAATTATTTGATTGCTCAAATCTATTTATTTTTTCCATTTACTTTAATTGAATAATTATATTTATAATTGCTTGTGACAAGAAAATTAACTTATTATACAAGAAATAATGTAACAGGATGATTTAGGAAGCCATCTTTACATAAGGTCAATTTCTTTTTGTTTATTAGTGCGCTCTCTAGATAGCGCTATGAAAGTTGCAGGTTTTGAAAATGGCGGTTTACGTCTGTTAGAGTGGAATGTGATATGATAAAAAAACATAACAATGGATTATATATAGTAAACAACTAAAAAAAAATTTTTTTTATTGATTGAATTCTTATAGCCTTGACGTATTGTGCATAACGAAAGATAATTAGGTAAGTGAAATAAATGCGCCTTGTAGTTTTCATGATATATTTTATAGAAGAGTGAGTATCGTAATCAACGTTAATGTAACAGTTTTACTGCATTAGTTCTGTAAAGCTAATCATTCGGCTTCAGTTTTCACTTTAACGTTCGACCGAAATGTAACAGTGCTTTTATTTCCTGATTAGAAATATTAAAGTATAACGGGTTGCGTTCATTCCCAAGGATATTTTTCTAACCTGAACGTTTATTTATATCTATTCATTTTTCTTCTTAACGTTGGAGTGATTGCCTGAATACAGTGGTTGTAAGTACTTCAACTGATATTTTTCAACTATTTGTGAATAATTGTCTTGTCTTGATAATGTGTACCTTAGCTTATCTGACGGCTATTGCTTTTAATGATAATATAGTATTTATAAATATATTCTTTAAAAAAAAAAAAGAGTTCATTTGTTTCTTGTCTATAATGTAAACGAAGGATTAATTGTCTCTTAATTTCTCTCGCAATTCACGTTGACAGTACTTTAACAATTAAATGATTGATTAATGATTTCGTAGCTAGAAAATATGAATTTGGCTGATGTTATTAATTCGCTCGAGTTATAAATATAATAATTGCAAGGGGAAAAAATGGGGTTTGACCTAATACTTTTAATACGTGCTTCTGCATGTAAACATTCTTACTGTCATTTAATGTCTTAAAGAAAAATATGGTCCACAATCATTTCTTAATATCATTTTAAAATATCAAAAACATTGTAAGATTTTATATGAATCTGAGTATTCTATAAAATAGCCAGTAAAATAATTACGTAGATATAGATATCTACCCAGAAGCCATTCTTTATTAGAACAAAACGCATTATTTGAATAAATGTTTAAGGAAGGAAGAAAAAAGAAAAGATGTTTAAGAGCTCTGCGAAATCAAATGATAACTATATAAATTTACTTTTAAACTGAAAATCTTTTAAAATCTTAATCCACATTCTACTTATGTAGTAAACATTAACTTATATAATCGCTAAATATATTACAAATGCCTGATACAAAATAGACTAGATTTAATGTATTTGCGGTATATTTTCTATTTATAGCACACTTATTTAAATTTATCTCATCCCATGATAATAGCTGTCATATCATTATCCATGGCTAAAATTCTAAGAGTATAGAAAATATTAAATTTTAAATTAATCTTGAGTGAACCTCTCACTCAAATATAAATTATTAAAATGAATGTTATATTTTTAAAATTAGTAGATAAATGATTATAGATTTTCTTTTTTTGTACATTCATTGTATTTTTGTTCTCGTCCTGAAAGGTTTTTCATCTGACACTTAAATCATCATTTTGGCACTTGGTTATCACTTCAGTACAACTTATTTTAGCATGTCATATTTAAAAACATTTCATAAAAAATACTTGAACGAGGCTTTAATGAAAAATAATCTTCATTATTTATGACTATATTATGTATTGCAGTAATTCATCTGAATGTCAAGTCCAAAGATTTGAAGTCTGTATTGGATAAAAATTGGAATATTTTTTAAATTCCAAACAATTTAGAATTTGCTTTTAGAGCAGGTGCATAGCCAACTAAACTATCTATCCAAAATTAATTAGTAAATAATGAAAAACCATTAAAATCCTAAACTATCCTGCACTTGGCAAGCTTGTATGCTAATGGATTTTTTTTCCGGTTTGTCTTCAAGGCTGTTTAAGTTTTTATTCTACAGTAAGCTAATTTAGTTTGCTTTACCTACTTTTTATTACATAATAATAAAACCATTTACAATATTAAAATGCAAAGTGTCATCAATTATGCTTTGTTAGTGTCCTCAAAAAAGGGGAAATTTAAATCAAGAGACCATTTGGAATTTGTTGTGAGAAAAATATACTTTTTAAAACAAATTTGTATCAGTCTATTAAATAAATATGTTATTCTAAAGGATTTTATATAATTCAAAATATAATTAATTAATAAATTTTAATTACTATCTACTTTATGCATATGTATGTTAAGTTTCTGTTAGAATGCAAACTGAATAACTTGGCAAAAGAAGATATATGAGTGAACAATAAAAGTTGATCAATGTCAGTGGATTTTATATTGTTTGCCACCATATTAACAATTTAATCTAACACCTCAATTTTAAAGTTATGTCATAAACTTTAAATGTTATCACATCATTTACTTTATTTGCTTTAAAATATATAATATTAAATATAATTAGAAGGGATTTGAATCCAGACTTTTAAGCACCCTTCAGTTATCCACTCCATTTTATACAACTGATACACATGATCATATACATATGGAAAAGATAAATGATTTCCAGTAGATATATTTCATGCTGAACCAGCATTCTTCAGTTGGTCTGGATCATCATCTCCCATGCACATATATAATCAATATTCAGTTTATATTAAGATAGCAAATCTTCAAGCTTTAATGAGCATGCTTCAATCTTCTCCACTCTCCAAAGAAAAGCCTTCCATATCATTGGAAATCTGTAGATGGTATTTTCAAAGCCCTTGTTTGCCATTTTTTGTTGTCATACCCATGTTGACCATAAATTAATCTGACCCCTCATATGTAGGTCTTTGAAGACCATTTAAATACTCAGAAAAGAGATGGGAAGAATACAGGCTGAATCTGTAATATTTTAAATACAAGTATAGTATATATACCTAAGCTAGATGTAATTAGAGGGGATTTGATCCCAGACTTTCAAGCACCCTTCAGTCATCCACTCTATCTTATAGAACCGATACACATTACCACATACATATGGAAAAGATAAATGATTTTCAATATACATGTTTCCTGCTGAACCAGCACTCATCAATTGATCCGTATCATCTCCCACACACATATATATAACGAGGGCTGGTTCAGCACTAAGTACTTATATTGGAGATCATTTATCTTTTAATATGTATGTGTCATGTGTATCAGTTGTATATGATAGAGAGGATAACTGAAGGGTGCTTGAAAGTCTGGGTTGAAATCTCATCTAAGTACATCTAGCTTAAGTATATACACCACACTTGTATTTAAAATATTACTATTAAATATATTAACATTAGGAAAAATATATTAATAGATATTCAAAATGTATCCACTATAATTGATTTATTTATAGACTTGAAATTAATTATATAGAAAAATTGTTTCATATAAAACAATTAAATGATAATAACTATGTCTAACATATATGCTTGTATAAATATATTTTTATGTAATCCAAATGATCAATACAAACAAGTATTAAAAATATAGAACTAAAGTTTATGTCTTTTTTTAAAAAAAGCATTTTATCTGTTTTCAGAAAGTTGAAGGTCAAAAGTACCAATGTTTTTACAGTTTTGAATCAAAATAGTATTTCCTTATTTCTTAATAACATCCATTTAGGAATTAAAAGGATCTATCTTTATAAAAGACATGGAAAAATTCAAATGATTATTATTAATTTTTGTATCTTAAAGCCACAAAATTTTCAATATTTAAAACAAATTGAATTGATAAAGATATATGTAATAATAAAATTTGTATTTAATTGTTTATTTTATTTATGTAACATGATTTATTTATCAATGAAAGGGAAAACATTATTAGATTTTTTATTTACTGAGTAGTAAAGATTTGAAGGCTTTTTAAATTTTTATTTGCCATCTAGCCAAGAATAACAAGTAATCTATTTTCCAACTAAAATAGAAATTCATATAACGTTACAATACTAGCTATAAAACAAAATTTTATTCAAATTCTTCCACAACTATGGTTTTATCTGTTAACAAATAGATCTGTTCAAGTGAAATTCAATTAAACATACAATATATATATATATATAACAATATAACCTCCCCATTATGAGATTGATGGCCTCAAATTCCCATGAAGACATCCTTTGATGTTAAAGAAAGTTGATTTTTTGAAGTGAATGATAGGAAACTTATTTTATTTTGTATAATATATATATTGTATGTTTAATTGAATTTAATTTGAAAAAGTCTATTTGTTAATAAATGAAACCTGATTATTAAATAATTTTAATACAATTTTGTTTTTGGCTAGTATTGTATGTTATATGAATTTCTATATTATTTATAATTACTAGTATAGGATTAGGCAATATTTAATTTTTAATTTTCCATCCAATATTGGATGATTAGCTGAGAACTTTATCAGAAAAAAATAATTTCACTATCTTTCTACTATATGGTTTTAATAAAATATTTTCTTTCCTTAATTTGAATATAATAATATTAATAATGGAAAACTTTCTTAAATAGTTTTCAATATATGGTTTTAAATTGCTACTTTATTTTGCAGCAAAATTTTTCAAAATAACTTGAAATTCCATATATATCTATCTTTTCAGTATTAGTAAAATAATAATATATTGATGAAAATTCCAAGAAAAAAAAAAAAAAAAGGATTGTTGAAGTGAATGAAGGTGGATTAAAAACATGTAATGTGTTTTGTATGTGTAAAATCATTAATGTTGAAAAAGTTTTTTTACCTTTAATGAATCAGTCACCATTGATTTCATCTAATTGGAAATTGTTAAAAAAAACAGTAAATGATACATATTTAGAAGAGACTAATAATGTGTATGCTTCTACTTCAATGTATTTATGACTGCTAGCATAAAGCTCTCATCTTTCACATGACAAGAGTCTGTACAGAATAAATAAAAACAATCTTTTTTTCAGATTTCAATCGATCATAGATTTTTTTCTCCCAATAAACAGGCTGTGGTCATTTGGCTACTTATTCAATATTGGTCAGTAAATGGATATTTAGCTATTCTTAGTTAAAAAATGAATCAAGAAAAATTCTTTTAAGATCTTCACTACCCATTAATTAGTCAACTTGTAAACTTTTTCTTCTTGTAGTTCTTTTATGAAGGCCTATTGAAGAGATTTATTATCTGTATTAGGATATTTAAAGGCTATTTACCTATTTTTTATCCATCATGATAATTATAACGTTTTGAAATTATAAGAAGTAAAAATATATTAAAAAAAAAAAAAATCTAAAAGGCAGTTATTGAAAGAGTTCAAATTAATTATTTATTTATGTTATATTTCTTATATTAATTTTTGTTTTTGAATGTATTACATGGAAAAGAATTAATTATATATGAATTCCAAATGCAAATTGTGTTATTTAATTTGTTAGTTAGTAAAGCTACTTCTGTAGGAAAAAGATATTAAAAAAAAATTAAATGGGTAATTACTTAAGAAATCATGTAAAACATTCAAATAACAAAAATAGCAGATTGAGCTTTAATCTGGAACATTTAGTTCTTAAGTCTATTGCTCTGATACTATAGTAATCTGCAAAGGATTCATTAATAAAGACGTTAATACTTGGTTTTCACTTTTAAATTAAATTCCAAGATAACCATATTTCATAAAACTTACTGCTATTTTTCTATTTTAATAGATCTATGTAAATATTACATAAAATTAAGATAGTGTGAATAGTGAAGTGGCTTGAAAGTCTGAATTCAAATTCCCTATATTTACAATTAGGCTCCAGGTATAACAGTGCTTGGTATTTCAAATCTTACATAAAATTAAGTATTTAGAGAAAATGTGTTTATAACTTATAATTTTTTTCTAATATAGCTTTTTTTTTTAAAAAAAAATTGACTTAAATCAACCCCAAAGAGATATTGTTATAAAAAAGGATTGCATTAAAAAAAAAGTCTATAACTTAATCTTAAAGACCTTTTTATTTAAAAATAACAATAAATTGATGATTATTTTCAGATGTATAGTTGTTTTTTTTTTAAAAAAAAATATAATATAATAATATGTTCTAGTATTAATTATTCAGATGTGCAACTGCACTTTTTAAATTTTTATTTTTCATTTTAAATTCTTTTATAAATCTACAAATTTAAAATTCATATCAAAGTTTTAAAAAGTAAAATTAAATATACATTTTTTTAAATGTACAATATGAAAATGATGATTATTAATATCTAGTCATTGTCATATTATTAATATGAATTTTTTAAATAATATATATATATATTTTACTTTTTAAAATTTTTAAGTGTTTTATGCTTGTTTTTTTTCCATATGTCATTGCATCGGCCAGGAGGCGAACCCACAACCGTCTGCAAACAACTATTTGCTTGCAAGGCAGCTGCGATCACCTCTCGGCTAGCAACGCTTGACTGTTTTATGCTTGTTTAAGATAATTTTTCAGTGAATTGATTGCAAATAATCTTAAATATAATGCTAAGTACCATAAATTATTTATATAAATACATTTTAAATGAGTTTGTAATTTATTTATTTACTTACACTCTTTTTTTTTTTTCATGTGTCAATGAAGCATAGACCAGGAAGCGAACCCGGGACAACTGCTTATAAGGTAGCTGTTCTGACCATTTGGCCACCAACACTTGACAACTTACTCTCTTTTTCTGTATATATCTATAATATTAAATTATTACAATTTGGTATACAAGTGTCAAATTTCTTACATGCACACAATTGATCCCATTCACTTTAAATAAATATATGTCAATGATTATTATTAATAACAAACTAGATTTTATCCTATCATTTTAGTCCTATATAAAGTTTTAACTTTCTTTAAAGATAAATATATTTATTCATTTATTAATATATTTTATTTTTATCTAAGCTGACTTTCAATATAAAAAATCTCATAATCATGATATTAATAATTTTAATTTACTTTTTTTTTTTTTCATGTGTCATAGCATTGGCCGGGAAGCGAATCCGCTAACCTGGGACAACTAACTTATGCTAATTTGAATACTCTTAGAACATTGGTTATTTATGTTCTTTGCTTTTTTTGTAATAAACAATGCCTCTGTGATTTTCTTCTATCTATCATTTCATTTGTCACATTCAACTTTTAATCTTTCTTATACCAAAAAATGAGCTATTGTTTATTCATATTCAAGACAAACAGAATTTTATGTTCTTTTTGGATCTTTTACATTGGTGTATGTATCAAATAATGCATGATATGGAATTAGTTTTTATTTCCCCAATATATATGTAAAACAAAAATAATAAATATAATGATAATTAACTATTGTACACAATCTTTCAATTCACAAAAGTACTTCTAGTTTATTTTTTAACCTTCCTCAACTACTGTTATATTCAAAAAACAAAATAGAAGCAAATGTCATCAACTCAAATCCCATGAATCCTGACAATTAGCTGCTTGTCTATTAAATATATTCATTTTATTTCTAGTTATTAAAATTGCCTTCTTATTTTTTCTTTTATTATGGTTTCTCTGTTTATGAAGAATCTTTAACACTTTCAATATCAGATTTAAATTTATATTTACATGTCCTTTCATGATCCAAGAAAACTGAAGCTGTCACTAAATTATTATTTTTACTTTTCACACATTTGTATAACAATTCATGCTCCTTTAATCTTTTTTTAATACTGCACCTCAATTCACCTATATATGATAACATACATCCACAAAATTCATGTAATTCACTAATTTATTAATGTTATTTGTAACACAAAATCAAACATATATCCTTAAAAAATTTCACTTTAACATTTGAAATATATGGAATAAATATCCATTTTTTATAATTAATCTTCAACTTCTTTAAATCATTATAACTCTTTTTAAATTGGCATAAAGTATTGTAAGTCTGTTCAATGTTATAACCAACTTCAAACAATTCCTTGGCAAATATTTCAATATTTTGAAGTTTATCACCCTAGTAATGATAATTTTTCATTATGAAACAAAAAGGATCTAAAACTTGCCATCTTATGCATAATTGGTGCATTTGATTTACAATTTATATATCCGATTTTTTGTGATGGTTTTATTGTTAATTTATAACTTAACATACTATTATCTCTTGTAATAATTAAATCTAAATACTTAATAGTTTTGCCCTGTTCCTTTTCAGTAGTCCATTTCAAGCTATTCAAATTATTTAACTCCTCTACAAGAAAATTTATAGTATTGGTATTTCCACAAACAAAAACGTCATCCACATACCTTTTGTAAATTTTAATATCTTTAAAAGTATACGTATGTAAATACTACTCTCATATATAGATACATCAAAATTTCAAACTTGTATAACAACAGGCAGACCCATAGACCAACCTTTAGACATTTTATAATATCCACCTTCAAAAGAAACAACAATGTTATCATCAAAAATTTTTAAAGAATCAATAACAAATTTTATCACATTTTTACAAACCCTTTTACTTTTTAATGCATGTTCAATTATTTTTATGGAATCCTCTCTATCAATAGAACCATGCATTTCTGTCACATCTAATGAAGCAATGACATCATTCTCATTAATCACTATATTTTTAATTCTATTTCCAAAGTCAAATGATGAAGCAATAGTATTTTCCTCAAATCCTAAAAATTCTTGTAACAGCTTATCAATATATTTAGAACTTTGATATATAAATGAACCACCAAAATCAATCATAATTCATGAAGAATTACCCTTTTTATGTAACTTTATATTTGTAAAAATACAAGGATATTTAGTGCAGGAAGGATATATCTTATAGTATAAATTATTACTTAAGGCTTTATTCTTAGCTTTTTAAAAAATATTATTAATAAATTTTATTCTTGGACCATCCATATTATAGTCTTCAATCAAAAAGATACCAAGTTTATATATTTGCAGTTCAACTTTCTCAATGTACTAACATTTCATCATTAAACACTTCTGCAGCCCTTTATCTTCTTTTAAACAAATCATATTTTTCGGCTTTTGTTTAAATTCCAAAATGGTCAATTTCCATGAATTTTTATATGGAATCACATTAAATATATGACAATTAATTTTTTTGATAATTTCATCAGCAATAAAAAATAATAAATAATTAAAAAAATAATAATATATTTTTAAATTGTTATAGATAATAAAAAAGTTAAATATTATTACAATTTACCTTAAGAAACCCTCTGTATCTGCATAAAGTAATGCTATGAATGCATATTTTCTTTCAATATATAAAATAATTAAAATTAATATATGCACATTAATTCATTATGTATTAAATGTTATATACATAAAACATTTTAAACAAAAACAAACATTACTTTCCTATTTAGCTTCTTTTGCACCTTATATTGATTAATGGTTCCTATTGAAGTTACAGTCTTTCTGTTTATATTTATCTTTGCTTTTCTAAGAATGCAACTTTTTTTCAGTACATCTTTTGTTTAAAATTATAATAAAGGTATATGTATATTCATGAATTTTATGTAGTTGTTGTGATGGTAAAGTCTTACAAGGTATTTCGGAGCAAAACAATCTGCCATGAGACATCCTATAAGTCGCAAGAAATTTGTTAAGATCAAATGGCACTACTGCTTTGGTGTATACATTCTTAATAAAATTCAATAGTTTTGATCTGATATACCACCAGGTGCTCTATTGAAATCCACATTTTCTTTTTAAGATTAAAAAGAACAGTTTTAATTTCTTCAAACTCAATATCAAGTGTATATAAATTGATAGAATAAATGTATACATTATTAAAATAATCATCTGGATTCTTATTACTTAAAAAGTGATTAAGATACTTCCTTTATTTTTCAAAGTATTACTATTATATAAAACAAATATTATATTGATTCAATAGAATTAGATCTTTTTCAGATCCACATATTACTTTCATTGAATAAAAAGATATATTTCAAGCGCTATTAGCCGAGAGGTCATCGCGACCGCCTTGCAAGCAAGAAGTTGGTTGCAGACGGTTGTGGGTTCGCGTCCCGGCCGGTGCTATGACACATGGAAAAAAAAAAAAAAGATATAAAGTGATTACAAGCATTAAATGACTTTACTGCATTTGAAGTTTCAATCAATCCATCATCTTTAAGTCTTGCCCATCATTTATATACAAGCTATGAACAAATCCACTATTGGTTGATGATCCAAGATTGGGCACTTTAAATTTATATACATATTTTTAGATGAACTTGACATTCATTTTATACTTTTTCAGTTATTTTTTCCTAGAGTGATTTATTTTGAGCTTTAAATACCAAGTTCATTTATTCTATCACTGATTATGTGGTTGACTATAATATAATTAATAATATTGTTGGCACATTACACATACTATTACAAATTTATCTTAGCTTAGCATATGTTTAAGAGTTTGTGCTGGAAATAATTTTTTCCCCCTGATTTTTACAAAATTTTTCATTAGTGATATAATTTCTTGATTATAACTTTAAATTTTCTTAATCCTGATATGGTATCATTTTAGATCTAACAATTTTGCTCATTCTACATACCACAATTGAAAGATATCAACATAATTCATTAATAAAATCTTTAAGAAATAAATATGCTCATGATATCAAACAACATTTATCAGATATAATCAAATACATGAAAGCCATATAAATAACAATCCATAACATCTCTGTGTGTATGTGAATCAGGGCTACATTAACTATATATGGTAAATGCAAGTCATTTTATCTTCTTAATGCAATATTTATAACTATTACCTCAAATATCTAAATAGATCTCATTGTATAGGGCTGCAGTAACTGTCCATGAAATCACAGGTCGTCTCTTAACTCATAAAACTGGACAGTGGTTAACAGTAAATATATTCAATGCCAGCAAATGATCAATGGCTATATTATAATCAAACTATTGCATAACATAAATGCATATACAATTCTACATTTAATACTTTAAATGTGTTTACCGGTATTCAACTATCTTTAATTCAAACTGCATATGCTACTGACAACAAAATATAAATTGTTTCTTCTGAGAATATTAACAAATTTGTTTACTCAATATTATCATTAATTAATGAAAGGATTATAAAGTTTTATGCCAATTTAATAACTAGGAATATTTTTATTTCATCCCTAATAATAATTTCATTTCCAAAAATATGCACTTAACAAATTGTATTTTGTACTATAAACATTTGTTCACATACATTTTCATGCACTTATGTTAAATATATTCTACTTTATTAACTAAAAAATGTATTTTATACTGATTTTTAATGCCTATATAAAAGCAAATCCTTTATTTTGTCATTCATCATCTTTATGTATTATTGAGCATGCCCATTTTATTATAACTCTTTCTATATTTTCACATATAAAATAATATACATTTCACAAAAATAATTTTTACCTAAAGAGTTGTAAAGGTGGCATATACAATATAATACATCATATTTACATTATTATTCTATAAAAACAAATACATTACAAAATCTTCCTTTTCTTTTATTAGATTTTTTTCTCAGCCATACTTTGAATTAGGATTGTTTTTTTTTATTCTCTTCTTATTATGTTTTCCTTATTATTTTGATCATAACAAAAATCAATGCAACAAAAAGGTTATTAATATAAAAATTATTATTTTTTTCTTTTTTAATAAATTAAACTAATGGCAAAATTTAATAATAGAGATAAAAAATTTTTTTTATATTAAATGCTTTTATTGACTGTGCACTAAAAAGATAATAAAATGATTATTTCTTAAACCAACATGAAATAAAGCATGGAGGGTTGGGGTCAGAAATTAATTAAGTCTATCGCTACTTTTTATGACAAGGGATTAACTTAATTCATTTCTGAACCTCTCTTGCTTTTATTTCAAATTAAATCTAAAAACTTCAGTTGTAATTGAAGGAATAATTATTTTATTTCATTTTAGTGCTTAAACAATAAAGCGCATTTAATATAAAACATTTTTTTAACTATTATTTTTAAGTTTCAAGTATTGTCACAGTAAATGAAAATGTAAAACTATATCATACTTTAAATTGACTGGACACTAATAGTTGATATATATATATATATCACTAGATATTTTTGCTATAAGTTAAAATGGATACTTCTTACATATATATCATTTTTAATATGTACATGTGTATATATTGTAAAAGAACTTCACTTAATACATACTTTAAATCAATATCACACATATAGTATATATATGCCATTAGATATTTTTTTAGTAAGTTAATATATATATATATTCTTAATGTTGTATGAATTTCTATTTTATACACTTAATGTATATATTATATTTAGTAAGTGTACACAATATATGTGTAATAAATCAGTAACTAAATTTTCTATTTAAGATGATAAATTTATTTTTATTTTAAAACAGTTATTTTTGAAATTTTAACTTTCCGTGAAATAAAAAGAAAAACAATTTTAAATAAAAAACTTAATATTACTGATTTATTATATATATATAATTATGTACACATACTAAATATGGTATATACATCAAGAGTTTAAAATGCTTTTAGAAATGTTCTTAAATTTAAAAAAAAAATTAAATTGTCCTCTTGTGATAATCATTTAAAACAAATGAAAATTCTAAAATATTTGTTAATGTGAAATTATTGAATACTTTTTATATTTTCTGTGCCCTCTGTTTCATCTATCAAACTAGTTGACATACTGAAAAGATAAATATTTCAAATAGATTAGGCTATTATACCTTAGTCATATATCAATTTTCAAGCAATTTTATTGGATTTAAATATATTAAATCATGATTTTAAAATTTCATTCTAATTTGAAATGTTCAAAAGTTAACAAACAAACCGAAATTCCAAAATCAATAAAAGCATTTAAAAAATTACACTTATAATATATAACTAAATTTTTAAATGATTGATTTTTGATTTTTTTCTTTCTAACATTTTAGTAAGTTTTGCTATGCAACTTCTGATTCTGTATTCTTAGCTTTTTCAAATCAAAACTTTATTGTTCATAAAAAGTTACATTATTAAAAATACATGATTGAAAACTACATAGATTTAGCAATTTAGCACAAACAAATAGATGTTATTGGTACAGTTCAAATAAATTGTTAGGCAAGTGGCTGATAGATGTAAAACTTATAACTGTGTATTTGCCTATGGTTCTATTTTCATTTTGTGAAGGTTTAGTTCATCAGTTTAAAATACTTTTTGATTGAATTAGCCATATTCTTTGGACTATTCAATATATACAGATGTGTTTAAAAAATTGTTAACAGGGAGATATGTGATAAAAAAAGTTGTTTTTGTTACAGAAAAAGTCATTTGGTTGTTTGAAGTTATGGTCTGTCTTGTGTTATTAATAGTGATAATGTAAAAGCAAAAATATCTAGGTGTACAATTTTTCCATCTTTGGCCCTCAATTGTATGAACTTATTAGAGAAATGTGGCTGGGTGCCATCTGGTGTTGTTTTAAGGCAGAAAGTACATCTAGTGCACCACAAAGTACATAAACAAAAAGTTGCTGCATGGGCTACTGGTATTGAACCTCTACTGAGGGTTTCATTAGGTTATCAAGTGCAATGTCATTTTGTCTATAGGTGTTAATCATAATTTCTCAGGTATTTGTCAGAGCTGTGCAAGTGTGGAATAGGTGCTGTTGCATTTTCTTTCCCTGTGGCACAAGGAACAAAAAGCATCAATTTTGGTGTAATACCTGTGGTATTTAAGGAAATAGGAGGTAGGTAGAGCATGAAGATTTAGCTCTGAAGAAAAAGTCAAAAAATTTGGGTTCCAGTGACCATATTTTGCCGCATCAAACAACTATTGTTCATATTTAACATTGGTGTCTGAGGATCAGTAGTTAATATCTAGGTACAGCATATTATAATTGCTTTAATAGATGTATTTACCAACATTCCAAAATGTCACTCGATCATAAATGCTTTGGAGTTGGTTTACAAGCAAAAACAAATATTCATGTGAAGGTGGTAGTCAGTCTGTGAGTGTGTTATTTGAAGGTTGCATTCAAGAGATGGAAAATTTCTTATCAGTGCATCCAGAAGATTAATACTTTTTGTTTATGAAAAATTTGAATGGAGTGAAGAACTAATCCATTTCTGGTTAGTGGAAGACTAAGCCATTTTACAGAGATGGTGACTAATTTTCTGCATTATAATAGCTTGCTACAGAGTGAGCAAATGAACAAAGTGAAAGATTTAGTAGGTTCTTTTTGTAGTTACAAGCTGATTAAAAAGGCATACTTTTTCATATAATGAGAGGTAGAAGCAGTAAGGTCATCCTTGCATGCAATACATGGTATATATAGTCCAGTGTGTGGAATTTGAATTCCTTGTAATTTTTGTTGTATTTTGTTTATGAGAGGATTAATGTAGAACATAAATAATAAAGAACTGAGTGGAGATCCTTGAGGTATGAATTGGTGGGGAGAGAATGAAGGTGATGTTCTATCATTAATTGTAATATTGATTTCATGATTAAGGAGTAGGTTGGTTGGTAGGTATAAGAGAGAGAGGTATTTTTGGTGTCTAATTTTCTGAGTTAAAATTTCAATAGGAACTGAGTCAAAAGCAGCCACAATGTCAATTTGAGCAGCCATTGGAGTTCATTTTTTCTGCTCCTGTACAGAATTTACAATGGCTTTGAAAATGAGTGCAGATTGGCCTGTTGGGAAGTCTTTATTGCATGTTGCATTTTTGATAACAGTGGGAGAAGATATGGTTTGATTTTATCTTTAGAACCATTTCCAGGATTTTAATACCAAGGGGGCCCATGGAGATTGGCTGCAGATTGGACATTGAAACTTGCTTTTTGTTGAATGAAACTAAGGAGATTGAATATAGATCTTTTATGTTAAACAACCTTTGTGATAGATAATTTGCAAAATCACATAGATATGTGGTTTTTCACCAATAAACATCATATGATCACCATTTCTTATGCTTGCTTATAACTTATTAAAACAGGCAAAACTCTATACATATTGCCAATCAGTGCAAGATAGGGTAATCAATGGATACAGAAGGCTTGTGCATTAAATCCTCATCTATTGCCTATTCAGCCAATATCCCCAGACTAGTTTTTGACTTGCAACCTTCGTCAGTGAAGAGCCTTGGAGGTGAGAATACTGCACCTAGATGTTAAGATCTAATGCAACCCTCCAGAAGTCACCTTTTATCTCTATATGACTAAAAAACTATGAGTCTTAAATTAAAAACACTATAATATTTTTAATCCAAGCCCATTAGCTTATATAGTCATATAGGTCTGAACTCAGTTTAGTACCTATACATTTTGGTGACTTTGGTTTTTTAATAACCACAACCACCACTATCCTATTAGGCAGGATTGTTTTTTAGCAAATAAACATCACATTGCATTAGATCCTAAGATCTAGGTGCAGTGCTCTCAAATCCAAGGCTTACTGACAAAGGCCATTAGCCAGAACCTAGTCTGGATATATTGAATGAGTAGATACTGGATGGGAATTTTATGCACAAGCATTCTTGCATCCATTGATTACTCTGGGTTGCCCTGATTAGCAATATGTATAGAGAATTTTGCCTGTTTATATGGTAAATTGACTGAGATGTGAAAATACAAATTTAAGGATTCCATTTAGCCCTGGATGATAAGAATTAGGTCTGATGGTTGGCTTCAGCAAGAAATCAGTAGCCTAGAATGGTTTATCTAACTCTGGTTGGCCAGAAATCTTCAGGTGATGTGAAGATACAATGTGAATGCAGGTTTTGTTTGAAATATTTGTATATTGGTTGGTTTCAAGTGCTTGTGGAACTCTGACAGTAGAAGAATATCCCAGAACCCATCTAATGTACCCTCATGTCCAAGTGTTTGTTTTGTTAGACAGATTTTTTTCTTTTTGTGGCAAGGTACTTTTTTAGAGTTCTGCAGGTGTCATTATATATTTGTGTGTCTTTTTATATGTGCATAGGTATTGAGTACAGATTTGCACATGGTGATTCTTTTTATGTAACTCATCAGCCAAAGTTAGGAGTCTTGTGGGTGGTGGTGTGGCTGTGGTAATATGATTTATATTAAATGACAGAATGTTGATAAAGAAAATGAACTATTGAACAGGATCAAGCTGCAAACTTCTAAGTTTAAATAACATAATGTATGTTTCATGGAACAAAAATTCAGAAGTGTGTGCAGAAAGAATTACTCTTATAGTTTAATGAAATTGATTAGTTAATGTTTGCATTGCTAGATTGAGTTTGAGCATTTGACTAGAGTGGCCAGAAAAGAGTGATGGATTAAGTGTTAATTTAATTAAATGATAAAGCATGGGTAAATAAAAGCACAGGTCAATAAGTGAGGTGTGATGACTATAGTAGAAAGAATTAAGAGTTGTGTGGTAAGAAACCTTCTGTGCTCATCAGGGGTTTTGCAAGTTGATGTAGTCATTTTGAAACAAAAGTGTGATAACATATTAAAGTCACCCATTAAAACAACTGTGTAAGAAGTTAATGATAATAGTGATTTGGTGGTAAACAGTAATCTTGAGAAGACAGCTGATCCAGGAGATACATAAACAAAAATTATGTTGAGTGCAACAGAATGGTGTTGAAAAGTGACTATAAGTAGGTTTGAGTCAATATGTATAATTTTAAAGAAAGAAAATTGCCAGGTTCTTGTGATGACCAGGCCAGTGCCTCCTGAAGGTGATAATGAATCTCTTGAACAGGTGGAAAAGTCTTGGGTCCTTAAATAGGTTGTGGAGTCAATCTGAGAACCACTATATATTTTTGTTTCCAGCAGCCCCAGGATGCATGGCTGTGTAAATTGAATCCATTTACTTAGCTGGAGGTTTTTTGAATTGAGTTTAGATCATGAACTTTGAAAGTTCCTATATTTATTTTCATGTTGAAAGTAAATGAATAGAAACAGTAGTTAGAGTATATGTTTTGGGGATATATTGACTGGATTGAGATTTCCATTTGTTGCCTTGTTTATAAGGTTTAAAAAAGGATTGTATGAACACAAATGGTCAGCTATGACTTGGAATTAAAGTTTTCAAGAATGGCATCTAGGGCATCAAAATATTTAAGAGATGGTTTGTTTGAAATATTTTTTTTTAAGCACGGAAGGTTGTTATCTGTTGGTATACTAGTGTATATATGTTTACCTTAAAGGTTTGTTTTTGATTCATTGCTTGAATTTGGGGAAGTGAAAGATGAAGATTTTTGGGCTGTTCATTGAGTGTCTGTTAAGTGGGGACTACAAGATTCTATGTTATTAATGCTGTTGTTAGTGGAACATGTTAGGTTAATTTCAGTATCAGTGTTTATTTTTTTTATTACCATAATCTTTTCGTAGTCACCCAAGTTTTCTTTTGAAAATGTAATCTGTGTCACAGCTTTCAACTATTGGTAATGATGATATCACTGTATCCATGATGTCTATGCTGGTCATTGTTTATTATAGGTAAAAAAATAGCTAGTATTGTCATTGTGAACAATTGACTGTGATAGCTTAGTTATATGAATTGAATCTAACTGTTTACATGGTTTGGCTGACAAGGTGAGAGTTTGATTATCATCACTCTGAGCAGTTTTGCTGCTGATGTTAGTGGATGTGCTGAAGGTTTGATTTGTCTGTTCAATGAAGAGGTCAATTGGTGAAGCATATTTATTTGAGTGAGAGATTGTGTTGTATTAGATGTTTTGTCAATATTGTTTTGGTTTTGGTATTTGTCTGAAGATTTGTAATGATGGTATATTATAAGATGTATGTTGAACTATTTCCATCATTTATGTGTGACTGTTGAATGTATAGAAAATTTTAAACTAAATACTTTCCAAATACAAAGAACTTGTTAGTAATAATACGCAAATAGAGTTCAACTTCTAAGCGAATATTGTCACTGTGCATATAGGCCAGCAACACCTGAAGAAGAGTAGAGAATAATACTACTCAAAACATTAGTGTAATTACTAACCTGAATTGTCTATTGGTGTGTTATTACTAACAAGTTGTTTGTATTTGGAAAGTTTAAATAAAGTTTAAAATTTTCTATACATTCAACATTCACTCATAAATGGTGGCAATAGTCCAACATATCACATCTTGTTTTGGGTTTGATTATAAATACATCTAGGTGTATGGTTACCCACCTGATTACACTTTAAGCATTGAGTTGTTGTGCAGTTGATTGCTAGATGACCATGCTGGTGACAAGAAACACTGTGGCATTAACCCTCTTATGTATAGGCAACATGTTGCCTCTTGGTCTGTAATCTGAGTAGGTATAGTGGTTGGATCAATATTTCTGTTGAGCTTTACTTTAAATTCATAGCTACTGCTGTATATTGGAACTGGGGTGTCTTTTAGGTAAACTGGTTACAATGAGACACCCTTCCCAAAAGGCTCCATTAATTTTTGAAAATCATTTGTGTAGTAGCCTAGGTATGTATTTTTCAGTATGTCAGTTATGTATCTCTGTTTTCATCTACAGCAATTAGAGCAAAATGACCCAGTGTTTTGATCTTCGTTTTAAATCTATTTTTTTGGTTTTGATCATGGAATTCTATAATCACATATCTTTGATTGGGATGATCAGCTAAGCTTAAAACACAGTCCCATAGATTGTGCAAAATAAATGCTTTATATAATAAAGCTCTTGGGAATTTATACAAATAACAATGAATATCTGTAGCT
Organism: Epiperipatus broadwayi; assembly: GCA_028023455.1. NCBI lineage: Eukaryota > Metazoa > Onychophora > Udeonychophora > Euonychophora > Peripatidae > Epiperipatus > Epiperipatus broadwayi. The sequence goes on along the minus strand of JAQFVV010012417.1, from coordinate 6,658,047 downwards.
AATAAAACTATTATACAATCCGTAGAAAAATAATGGTGGAATATGTTAAAAAGTCCATTAGAAATGGTGTTGTGAAACTTCTCAGAAATGCTGACATGTCAACATTCCATATTACAGAGGGGGGAGATATATTTCTTCACCATTTTGATTTTGTAAATCTAAATTTTTAATATTGCCTGTTGTAGATTTTCTGAATTTTTGGGAAGAGGTATTAAAATTCAAGCTTGTAATTAGTGTTGAGTTTTTTTTTTTTATGGAATATCAGCAAAAGTTTTTTTAATTAAGTAAAGTAACATTATTTTTTTCGTTTGTTTTTTCACTCATGTGAAATCATTCTCTGAATTCTTTGTCAACAATATGATATTTAGTGTGCAAGATATCATGTATGAGAAAAGTTGCAGTCCTATAAATATTTTTATGTTGACTAATTCTTTTAATTAGTTTGAGGATGATTAAAAATAGATAAACTTAGAAGCAACACTCAAGATATTGTTTTAGAACTGACGCAAACAATCAGGGAAAAAATAGATTTTAATGGTTTTTTACTTACTCTATTTTCTTAAACCTTGTAGGAAATGAAAAAAATAAGTGTAGGTTGTTTATCAACCAATTAGTCTTAAATCTAATTAATTAAGTACCTTGTTTTTCAAAAAACAAATTTAATTGTAATAAATACAATGCTTATTTAAAATTGCAAACAATTTATATTTATTCAATGAAAAAATTGTTTGAAAGAATGTTTTTAGAACCAAGTTAAAAATTTTCTATTTAGTTAAATTAAAAAAATGAAAGTATAGGGGAATTTTTTTTATTTATCATTTGCTGATATATATTTTACTTATCTATAAACTTATGGAAGAATTGGTTTATTATTCCATTTGAACATTGGTTTTTGAAACAGTTTACAGATGGCCTCATTATGGCAAGTATCAAGTTACAATATAGATTTAATGGTGGAGATTTTAATTTCAATTGATTAAAAGCAAAAACAAGAAACTTTATCATTTAATATTCTCATTATTCTTTCTCATTTCAATGATAGTCTGTGGAACATATTTAATGTTTTGGATGCAACATTTACTATTTGGTAAAAGATAGATGATTTATTGGCCAGTAATGAAAGAAAATTTTTAATAAGCTTGAAAATGGGTATCATTTAAAAATCATGTTAGATTTTAAGATGAAAAAGTCAGATTTGATTATTGAGATGCAAAACACTTTTTAATATTTTATATTTAATAAGTGTAAATTTTAGATTGAATATGTTTTTATATTGATATGATTTCTCCAATTAAATTATTTGTATGTTGGGTCATTATTTTGCCAAATTTATTTAGACATGGACTCCTGTCAGTGAAATACATCAGAAAAAATTCTTTTAAGAATATTCTATAGTATTCAGAAAGTACAATGATAAATAATGATGTGTATTTTATCTTGCTTGATGGGTTGAACATGTCAAGTAAATAGATAGTAATAGGTTTGCTTAATATTACATGATCCCCATTCTCTATGCTTACACAAACTATTTACACAAAGGCAAAACCATACTGTAGCACCATTTAGTGCAAGCCAGAGTAATCAATGAATGCAAGGTTTGCACATAAAATCCCTATCTAGTGCCTACTCATCTAATATCCCCAGACTAGTTTCTAGCTTAAAACCTCCTTCAGTGAGGATCCTTGGATCTGAGAGCACTGCACCCATTAATTACTCTGGCTTGCACTGAGTGTCTCTATTGTATGGAAAGTTTTGCTTCTGTGTAAGCAGCTTGTGAAAGCATAAAAAATGGTGATCATGAAATGTTTAATGGTTTAATACCAATTCTGTCCAAAAAGGATTATGATGACTGTGGTTATTAAAGAACCAAAGATACAAAAAACTGTGCATGCTAAACTGAGTTTAGATTTATACAACTATACAAACTAATGAGTTTGAATTAAAAACATTATCGTATTTTCTTTTTGGAATCTAAGATAAAACGTGGCTGCTGAAAGATTGCATTAGATCCTAAAATCTAGGGGCAGTATTCTCAGATCCAAGACCCCTCATTGATGAAGCCATAAACTAGAAACTAGTTTGGGGATATTGGATAAGTAGGTACTAGATAGGAATTTTATGCCCAAATCTTCCTGCACCCATTGATTACTCTGGCTTTTACTGAGTGGCACTACTATATGGAGAGTTTTGTTTGATATTATTATATATATATTTTTAGTGATAGAGATAATATCACTTTATGTTATAAAAATTATTTCTAAAAAGTTGCTAAGAAAATATAGTGAAGTATAGAGTTTAATTTAGGAAGCATGTTAAAATCTTGCGCACATCTACAAAAATGCTGCAAAAGTTAAAGTTAAATCAATAGAATAAAGGATCAACATGTTTTGTATTTTTTGATTCTTACAATTTTTTTACCCATTTCATTTTATATAGCTTAATTAAGAAAAATATTTTAAATTGGTTTTTAAATGAGAAAAATTGTCAAATGATTAAATGACATAATGATGCTATCAGAAAGTTATATATCATTGCTATAATATATAAAAAAAAAAAAGAAAGAAAGAAAAAAAAACTCCTACCAAATAAAAATTAAAGAAAACAAAAAGTAAATTATTATTATTATTTTTTCTACTAAAAGTTTTTTTTTTTTTTAAAAAAAATTTAACATATTTATTATTTAAAAGGATAAATTACTGGTAAGTACTTAATAAAGGTAATAATAAAAATATTTGTCACATCCTATACTTTATATCCATATGTTAATTCATTTAACCTAAAGATCAAATTATATAACTGCATATGATGCTTTTATATTTATATATGCTTTTGTTTTTCAATATCAGAGTATTTTATAGTTCCAGAATCTCATGATATTGAAATCTGGTATTGCATAACTTGTTATATTTATTTTATGATTGGAAAATCTTGAATAGGAAGTCTGTTTTATTAATACACATATATATATATATTTGTCTCAAAACATTTTTTTAAAGAAACGTATAATCTTTTTTCTTAATGTTAATTTTTTTTGATCAATGAAAATTGCAGTTTTTCAAATTTTTATTTTTTTAAAAAAGAAATTACCAAAGCATATTAGACTGTATGCTAATGAGGATTACTATTAACTAAACATAAACTAGCAATACTAGGTATTAATTTTTGACAATATATGATTTCAACCCATTTCAAATATCATACTGAATTAAAGTTAAATGTTGATAATTCTCTCTGTTTCTAGATTCTTTGAATGAACACGTTTTATGGACTGTATACAAACTATTTTTCAGTGTGAGGATTTGAACTCTACTTAATTATTATTGCAGGCACAGCTCTAAATGTTTAGGACCCAAGTATCAATTGTGTTTTGGTCAATTTTAATATTAGCAGACTTTGCATTGGATGCTTGTATCCGATAATTGTTTTGATAACACTAAAGAAGTTTAAGCTGATCCTATTACTACTTTCACCAATATTATATACAGCATAATGTACCTCACTAACTCATTCAAACAGCTCTTTCTAAAAACAAATCATATTTATTTATAACTAAGTTTTTGTTTATATTCACATACATACATCATTAAAAATTATTTTATAATTTAACATTATATTTTTACCCCCTTATTACACTGAACTAAAAATTTGAATAAATATTTTATACTTTGTTCTTAATATTATAGTTTTACAATTCTATATATAAAGAATTTTGGGCATGTTAATGAGAAATTAAATTTTTATTTTTCTAATGGTGCATTATCTTTATACAATAGTAACAAAAGCAATAATCAATTGCTTTATTAATTATATTTAAATAATAACAATTTTACTTATTAATATTTAATAATTTCTTATGGATTTTTATAATAATAATAAAAAAACTTGTATTGTCCTTATTATTATTGTTAAATACTTTTAATTTAACTTAGAAATTCTGTTTATATGTTTGTTTGTTTATTTGGGTCAAATCTTGTAACTGATTTTACCATATTTTTATTGAATAGATTTTTTTTAAATTTCATATATATGGTAGGTATTGATAACAATGCAATATAATGATGCAATATTTCAGAATTATCCAGACAATTATCCATCCTAACAGTGTTGGCAAGTCAAATTTCAAACTGTAGTGTTATTGATTCAGAAAGTTTTTAGTGATGCACTAGATGGTGCTATATTTTTTAAAACCATGCTTTCATTGAATTTCATGATTGATTCACTAAAAAGCAATTAATGTTATTAAAATAGAAAGAAAAAAAATGAAGGATGAAATCTTAATTCCTCTTGATTATTTAACTGTCTTCATAAACAAAATAATATTGTAAAAGATTTTTAATGCATGTGAATTTTTCTACAAATATTTCCAACATTGTTTAGAAAATATTCACACTAATAAAATAAAATATTTTATAAAAAATGCTTTTATTTAAATTGACAAATAAATACACTAAAAACCAAAAAAATACTTTTTTTTTCAAACACAATTTTGATTGTTATATTTAACTTGAAATAAAAGTGTGGAACATCCATAAATTAATTAATTTAATCATTAGTTTTGGTGATTGAATTAATTAATTTATGAATATTTTATCTTTTGTTTCAAGTTACATATAATAACCAAAATTGTGATTGAACAAAAAAATTTTTTTTTGGGGGGGAGGGTTTAGTGTATTATTACTCATCAATTTAAACAAAAAAACACTTTTTATAAAATATTATATATACTATTTTTATTTTTTACTCTATTGTTTAAAATGCAAGTCAGCTTATTTAATGATTCCTCTCTATCTATTTAGCAGTTAGATTTAATCTGAAGATCAACTGTATTACAAAGTTGTTTTTTTTAAATAAAAGTAGTTAGTATTGAAATTGTTCTTTAATATAGTCATTTTATTTAATTATTTATATTTTATTCCTTTCAACTAGCAATTAGATTTAATCTTTTTTAGAAACAAGTCTTTGTAAAATTATTCAAAATCACAAATTAAATAAAGTTGTTGGACTTTAAAGAATGGAAAAAATAGTATCTTGATAGCACTTGAACCAGGTTTTTATAAATCTAATGGTAAATAAGGTATTAGTGAATTGGGTTTTTGTACCCATTGTTTTTATATGTGTTTATTCGTGTATTTATTATAATGTGTTAGTTATTTTTTGAATTTGTGTGTGTGTGTTGCACAAGAAAATCACAATTCATGGTAAAATTAGTAACATGAAAGATTAAAAGTCATTTTCATAATTTTGTCCATATGAGATGTAAAAACGTTTTGCAGCTTTTTAAAGCCAGAGATATGAATAAACAAATTCTTATCGTTGATTATGAAGATTTTTTATCATCTTTATGCTTATCAATGCTTTTTTGTATATTGTTTGATAAAACACTTATTCATACATGATTTATTCAGCAAGTAGAATCAGATGATTATAATTTTTAGAGTGCTTAGAGGTAATTATCATTTAATGATTGATTAAATATAGATATATATTTTATCCTCAATATATGATTTGTTATACAATTATTATTATTGTTTACCTTAGCTATGTTATTACATGTTTTGAAATTCAAGAGTGTTAAGATATGAATTGTCATTTGATATATATTGCAAAGGTAAATACAGTCTACATGATTAATTGCTTTTTGCTCAGAAAGTTAGACTTTTTTGGAGATTCTTCTGGAGTTCTTATAATTTAATACCTTTATAAAAAAATTATGAATTTTCCAAATTTTAGACTTTTTTTAACCTTAAATTTGCAAACAACTCTATTTAAAATAATGTCCAATAACAATCTTTAAGACATTGCACTGTGTGATAATGAATAATTATTTTCAGCATTTACATTTGAACAATTCAATATTGATATCTTCATTTGAATGTTGTTTTAATATATTTTATTTCTATCTTTCAAACAATAGTTGCCATATTAAATTATATCATATATGTTATAATTTTTTATTTTAAAAACTTTACTATTTTTTTTTTATATATAAATGATAGGATTAGATTTTTTGATATATAGTATATTATTTGTTTGGCTCTCTCTTTAGTTTTATTTCTAAAAAATCTTTTATTTTATATTGTCTGTAAAGTAGAATGAGTAGTTTTATATATTCATGATCATGAGCTTAAGATCACATAATTTATTTAAATAATATGCGAGCTATCTGTACAGTTTGAGATGCTGATATACAGGTCAATACTTTCAGCAATTCTGGAGTGGATGGGTGCTTATTTTGATTGACAATTCTCTTCCAATTATCATTTATCTCAAAAAAACGTTTTATTACTATTGTATTTTCTGAACTTAAATATGTTCTTATTCTAGTAGAGAATTAATTTTTTTGAATATAGGATTATATATATTTAAAGAGACCGAAATGGTTTTATCGTTCAGGAGTTTGTAAGAAGTTTGAGTGATTCACATTCCATGGACCTTAAGCTCCAATGTCTGTTACCCTACTATTGCACCAACTCATGCAGGCTTGCAGATTTAAACTTAACAAGTTTTTTTATTTATATTTTTCTATCATCTCAGACCAGAAACTGTGGGCAACTGAAATAATGAAAGTCCCCTCTCAAGAGTGATAGATATCATTTATGTTTTTATTATCTTTTACATTGTTACTTAAAATATCTGATAATTTTTTATTTTTTATTATAATAGTTTTTTAGTACAGTATTCATATTTGACAAAGCCTTTGTTATTATTATGTTTTTTTTTACAAGTCAACCCCCCCCCCCATTATTTTCAAGCTACTTATTCTTTTGCGACAGGCCTTGTTGTAATGGTAATAAAGGATTGAAATATAATGCTTCTTATTTATATTTGAACTTAAATTTGAAAGATTCTAGGTAAATTGTTAACATTTATATCTACTAAATACAGAGAGGATTTCGCTAGTTTAAATAATATTTTTCAATCAATTTCTGAAGCAAGGCAAATACTTTTTGAATATTCATTTAGTTTAATAAATTGCTGTTGCATTCAAAAATAATTTAATAATTTATTCATAAAAAATAACTTTTTTTAACTATAATCTCCAGTAGCAACCTTTCAATTTCTAATAAAAAAATTCAGTGATTTTTTTTTCTTTTGATTTTTATAGTGTAATGCATATTTATAATATTTATAATTATTTGCTTTTGACAACAATAGCAGTTTGATTATGAAGTATATATTCTCAATCCATTATGAAGTATATATTATCAATCCTCAATATAAATTTTAGTTCTTAAAATAATGGCATTATTAAATCACTTATATTGGATATTGAGTTCCTACTGAACTAATGTTTTATGCAAGAGACATTCCAAATCAACTAAAAAATCAGAAGCTATATATGTATAAAGGCCTACACAATATAAAAGTAGGAAATATTTGATTGTGATATTGATGACAATAGCAAATAATTTGTTGTAACCGCTTAGTAATAATTAAAAAAATATGCTGCAAATTATTAATGAAACATAAAAACTGTTTAGGATAGTAAATAAATGAATACATATGAGCATGGATATTTCTTAGGGATTTTTAGTTTGCGACTTTGAGCTAGAAGATAAAAATGTCCAATTGTCTTAATAACTGTGATTTTAATTTTTTTTTTTTTTTTACAAAGCCATAAGTGAAAAAACAAAATAAAATAAGCTTTACTCACTAAATTTTGGAATTGATTATCTTTGATTTTATTAGTTTATAAAAGTATTAGTAAAAAGTTAGTATAAATTGCCAGAAGAGAAAAATACTTTTTCAATCATTGAATGTTATTTAAAAAATTAGCAAGAATAATGTAAATAAAGAATAATAACGATGATTAAAGTTTTATTTAGTTATTCGTGATTATGAAGACATTATACAGATATAAACATACATCTTTAATGCAGTATATAAAATTACTATAATAATCTCTATCTTAATACATAATTAGTAATAAACATTATTGTATTCATTTAAAGAAAATGGTATCATAGGTGGAAATACAGGAAGCTTAATAGTTATTTAAATTAATAGATATTGTTAATATTTATATTTAATGTTTTAAGTTTTTAAAAAGCTGCAGTGTTCAATTTCTTACAGATATATTGCTATATTTAAGTTTTGAAATATACTAGATGTACAATCTGATAAACTGGTAATAACGTAATATGACCACTTAACAAAATATAAACAAATTAACCAATCAATTAATCAGTATTATAGTCTTCACCAGTATTGTTAAGAGCATGCTTCTAGCGAATTGATTAACTATTTGATTAAATGTGATTAGGCAATAATTAATTTATAATATAACTACAAATTTAAATTAGGAGAAAAGATTATATTCTTGAAAACTATATGCTCATTTCTGATCACATGAAATCTATGGACATACTTGTGGTATATTGTTTATTACACTACTTCCATTATATATGATCTTTTGTATATTATAGATGAGAGAAAGTTAGATCTTTTATTTATGAAATCTATTCTTTAAATCTTTATTTTAGAGTTCTATTTTCACTTTTAATCTAACAACTTTTTAAAAGTTTATTCATTGATTTAAGTCTGTAAATTGACGAAGGAAACTATTTCTAGCAATACGTGTTTCATGAATATTTTGGTTGAAGTCTGTGATGTCAAGAAAGCCATAACTTGCCAATGGCAAGAATTTTTATACATTTTATTTTTTTTTTCAAATTTGGACAGATTTGTGTAATATTGAAAAAAAAAAAAAAAAGTGAAGTAGATAGTTTTTGAATTATATTTAAAAGTTTCTTTCTTTAAAATAATTTTTGATAATTGTTTTTTCTTTTCAATTTGTATGTGATTCATCAAGAACTTTAAGTTTGAGATATTAAAACAATTTTTCTAAAAATGATAAAGGATAACAACTATTTTCACTTAAAGTTATTTTAATCATTTAAACTTTTTCAATTGGAAAATGTATTTCACAAGTGTTTAATTGTGTTGAATGCAAATATAGTCTTAAATTTACTTTTTGAATAGCTTTCTCCATTTAATGACGTCATTGACTAAGTTGTTATTGTTCAAAATTAGCAAAAACTGTTAAATCTATGTAAATGTAATAAATATTATGATAGATAATGTATATATATGAATTATAAAGGTTAGGAAAACGAAAACTGTATTGATTTAAAAAAAGCTGGGGAAAAATATTTTTATCTACATTGTAATTATAAAGTTAGCTTTGTGTTAAGAATATATATATATATAGAAGGGATGAGCAAATATAAGCTTAAACTTATAGGTAATTACTGGATTCAATAAAAATTACATTATTGCTATTATATAAACAAAGACTATTTTTAAGTTATAGACTGGGGGAGAATGATTTTCTTTGTTTGTTTACATACATATATTGAGTTATATTTAATTTAAAGTTTACATATTAAATCTTGTTTAATTATTACAATTAAAGTGTTAAAAGTGAGTTGTTGTCTCCAGCCTTGTATAATTAATTATGTGTTTAATAACTCTTAAGTGCCATATTCCATTTGATTGATAAATTAATTTCACTCTGAATTACCAACAACAGAAATATGCTTATAAACATCAAACTACTAAGAATAGGTGGATTCATTCTATTCTTGATTCCTTTGTTCAGCATCTAGAGTGCTTTTAAATCATAGCCTGGGGAGAATGATTTACTCTCTTCATTGAGCTATGATTAATTTAAAGCTTACATATTTAATTATTGCTATTATTATACAAAGTTAAAACATTTTTAGTCTGATTAATAGATGAAGATTGTGGTTTATTATCACATTGAGAACTCTCATAGAGAGGTCTTGAAGGGACAATACTTGCTTCTTATATGAGAGAAATGTGACTTTAGCTGATTCATCAAAACTGGATAAGAAAAAAATTAATTCTGATTTTAATAGTCAATGCTCCTCTGAAAACAATATTAAATGTGTAGGTCTAGCATTGAAAGTTATTCCATTTTTTAAAAAATCTTCCATGTATTTTTAAAAAAGTTGTTGTATACTGAGGAATGATATGAAGAAAATGTAAATATCTTCATATAGTTTTTGTCTTCTTGCCCAGTTATCTTTATTAGGATTTGTCACAATTTGTATATATTGTTTTTAATTAAATAAGTATATTATTATTAAGACGATTGTTATTTAATTTTAAATATCTTTTCATTGAGTCATTTTAGTTTATTTAAAACATTTATTGTTATGTGACTCATTCATAATATATTCATAAGAGTTTGTTTTGATTACATTTTTTTCATAACTGTTAAGAATAAGCAAATCAGAATATTATTATATAATTTTGTTCTTCAAGTTTATATATATTTTTCTTTTGAGCAATATTTACTTGAGAAATATTTTAAAATAATTTATGCTTTTAAACGTGCCATCAATTCATGTTGATTATATAAAGTAAGTAATAAAAAATACAATATATACATTTAAAACTTCCATTTCACCACATATTCTTGAAACATATAAAGACATCTGAAAGTATATATTTAACAATTATTTAGACATTAATTTGGACATTGAACACCACTGTTTAATGGTGCTCTTAAGAAAGGATGATTACTTTTTATGGTTTGTTATAATCTAAAAAAACAAAAACATAGAGCTTGTAAAATTTATCAAATATTACATAATGTAACATCATTTAATATTGGCTCAAAGTAAATTTAAAATTCCTGAAGTGCTAATAAGAATATTAAAAGCAAGAAATGGATTTAAATTGAGTGATTTATAAATTCACATTTTCACTACCACTTAAGATTGGCTCATATAATTACATTTGAGTTTGGAAATAAGACAGCTACTCTTATTTCCTTAAAGTCTTGATCTTGTGGCTGGGGCAAAAATATCCTTGCAGTTTAATGGTGCTTGTGAGGAAAGAATGATTTATAGTTTGTTACCATCTAAAAAAAAACCCACAGTGCTTGTACAATTTATTAAATATTACATTTATGTTAACTAAAACTTTTTAAACGAAAAAAAACAAAACAAAATTTATATAAAATATTTCTGTAATTAAAAGAAAGGTCTAAATGTGGGCATTCTAATGGATTCATTCATTCATATTAAAATTAATTTAGTGTTCTGTGTGGTTTAATGCAATGCAGTTGTGGAATATTAGACTATATTTTAACATCCTTGGATTGATTCCACTTCTGACTTTTGCAGTAATCAAACTTTTTATGAATTCCTGAATAATAAAATTATTTAATAAATTTGTTTTATTTTTTTGTTTTAAAAAACAAATTTTAATGAAACTCATATTAATAGAATTTTTCTGAGAATCATTTCAAAAGCACTGACATTTTTTATTACAATTTTGACTGTTGTAAGAAATTCATTAAGTAATAATTGTCTAAATATATTTATTGGAGGATTGAAGTTGGAAATTATAGTATTCCGTGGAAGTTTGTTGAAATTCTATAAAATTATAATTTTTTTGTGAAATATAACAGTATCCAATTGTCATCATTCTCATTACCAGTCACTTGTAAATAAATACAGCTAGTCTAATTCCAGAAAAAAAGGATAGCAATTCAAAAAAAGTTAAAAATAAATTTTACAATGATTTTACAAAGCAATATGTAAAACACAAATCTATCCACATATATCAAATGCTCACTCTTACTTTTTTATCTTGTGGTCTTTTGCTTTGTAAAATAATTTCAAAATTTTACCTATTTTTTTTTTCTAATTACATCTTATCATTATATTTTAATCTCAGCTTTATCATTGCAATAAAAGTAAGTTTACCATAAAATACTGTTTTTTAAAAAATCTGTTACCATTCATTACATTCAGCAACCTAAAAATATACTGATATTCTTATGGTCTTGTCATCATATTTTTTGAATGGTGTGAAATATCATTGAATGCACTTTTTCTAGTGCATTTGCATTATGTTGTTAAGGGCCCATGGTCATATTTTTGTACTATAAATTTGGCACAATAAAAGCCATATACAATTAATTTAGTTGAAGTAATTATGTTTATTTTATGAAGTGCATTCCATTAGCACGCTTATTATAATTCAGGATCTAAATCTGCCTTTTTAATTAATTGCAAGGATGTTTAAATTGATTTACATTGGCATAATTATCCACTAGTTGCTAAAATGATTATTTAAAATAAAATAAAAAAATACAACAAATATTTAAAATACTCTGTAGTTTTTTAAATCAACCTGCAGATTTAAAATCTAAAGTTCCATGTAACCCCATATGCCCCCCCCCTCCTAACCATAAACCATTACTGATAATCATGTTGATGAGAACTAGTTTTTTTTTCAATAAATATTTTTAATTTTACTTAATTATTTTAATACTGTTAGAATTTATTTTAATTAATCTTATTCTAAATTATAAAATGAAAATTTTTAAATATTAATTGAAATTAAAATTTTATTTTTATTTTGGGGGAATGAGTTACATTTTCTGATTTAGCAAAATTAATTCACAGTTACTAAATCCACAAACAGTAATTATCCATTGAAATAATTGAATACTTCCTTTTCCTTTGAAGAACTCCAACAATTATTTCCCTCATTTTTTATTTTTATTTTTTATCATTACTCTTACAAAATATTTTCCATTTTGATAATTTTATTATAATTTTCATATATTGTGACAATACAAAATCATCCAATGATGGATTCATTCAAAATCAGGAAAAAACTCAGCGAAGTTTAAAGTATTTAAAAACTGTATAGTAAATAATTAACCTGTTTCTTCAATTTACTGAATGTTTACTATAGTAAATAGAGATTTGAACTTAGGAGTTTCAATTTATGTTCATCCTCCACTCCATCTTAAACAACCAATACACACATATGAAAAAGATAAATGATGCCCAATATATGTATTTTGTGCAGAATCAGCACTTATTAGTTGTGCCAGACCATAATCTCCCACACATATATACAGTCAGCGCTCGGCTTATATTAAGATAGTAATTCCTTAAACTTTAATGGACAGGCTTCAATTGTCTCACCCTTCCAACAATTCAACCATCCATTTCATTGAAAAATTAAAAATGGAAAGCCCAGAGCCCTTGGTTGATTTGATATTGTAGTCATATCTATTTAGATATTTTGTCAATCTAACCCATTACATGTTCATTTATGTTAATAGGAGAGGGATGGGCTGGACTTGTACTATGATGTAACCTATTTCCAAGGCAATATATAATTATCCTATTCATTCAGTATATCAAATATTTACTTTAGTAAATGGACTGATTTGAACTTGGGGATTTTCAGTCTATATTCATTGTTATATTTTCATTTACCATTGTCAAACTTTCTCCACTCACAACTTAAAAATTGGAGTGGAGGAAGTTCGACAATGGTAAAATGTAGAAATTTGCTCTAGATAAATACTTTTCATATAATAAAGATATATATGAGATATAGTGACCTGGGCCAACTGATGAGTGTTGGTTCAGAATGAAATGCATCTTGGGGGTCATTTGTCTTTTATATCTTTATTTAAGTGAATTTAAAAAGAATGGGGAAGTATGGAGGTATTTATTATATCTATATTCATTCTTTACTTTATCTCAACCGGATACACATATTTTATGCAGAACCAGCACTCATCAGTTGGGCCAGATCATAATCTCCCACACATATATACAATCAGTTCTTGGCTCATATTAAAATAGCAATTCTTTAAACTTTAATGGACATGCTTCAAATCTTTTCACCCTTTCAACAATTCGACCATCCGTTTCATTAAAAAACCAATGATGGAATGTTCAAAACCCTTAGTAGATTTGATATTAAATAGTTTAAAAAAAAATTAAATGAAAATAATAGGAAATCTAAAATTAAACAAGAGTTACTTTCCTGTTGATGATTATATAATTAATAAATATTGAATCAAATATATTGAGTTTAAAATGAATATTATGCTTTTAAATGTAATAATCCCATAAACAATAAATGAGCAAATTGTTATATGTAAAACTGTAGTATTTAATATATATAGATTCTATATTTAAAATACTAGGCGATCCCCTATTGGTTCACTTTTAATTTCCTGACCTGAAAATATGTTTTCATTTTAAAATTTTACAAAGAATGGAATAAGGTGAATCATATTTAACAAAGTTATAGATAAAGAATTCATCAATAAATATAAAAATGTTGGCTTCTATTTATTTTTAAAGAATTGGAAAGACTTTATGAAAAAAATTCAAGGTATATATAGTTAAATAAAAAAGAAAAATTGTCAATATATATCATCATCATCATCATCAACCATTATCACTCCACTGCATGATGAAGGTCTCTCCAAGTTCAATCCATCTTCTCTGATCTTTAGCTTCTCTTCTCCACATCATCCCTGTACATTTTTTTTATTTCATCTATCCATCTCACATGTGATCTCTTACTGGGTCTTATACAATCTCTTGGAATCCAGTTTAAGATTTCAATTATCCGTCTATTATTGTCTCTTTTAGAAATATGTCCAGCCCAACCTCATTTGTCTTTTAATTTTTTCAATGAGGTCAGTAACATCTATTTGTTACCCATATATTGTGTTTTCGACTCCCAACATGCATCTCTCTATACTTCTTTGAGTGGTCTGAAGTCTCTATTGCTCTTCTATTAATTGTCCAAGTCTCAGATTCATAAGTAAGAACTGATAAAACACATTTATTAAAAACCTTCCTTTTCAAACACATAGGCATATTTCTTTTAGTATCAAGTTACTTTCACCGAAAGCACTCCAACCAAGTTTAATTCTATGATTAATTCCATCCATTATATTTCCATCTGTATTAATAATCTGACCAAGGTATTTGTAGCTGTTAACTTCTTCTAATCCATCATAATCAATTTTTATTTTCATATTTTGAAAAAAACTATTAAACATTACTTCAGCTTTTTAACATTTATCTTTAGTCCTACTTTCATCTGATAACTTCTGCAACATTTTGTAAAGTTCTAAAGTATTATTTGCAAAAACAACTACATCAACTGAAAAAATCTAAATGGCTTAAATAATCTCCATTTCCTTTCACTTCTTTAACTTCCCATTTTAATCCACAAAATACTTCTTGCAGCACTGCTGTAAAAAGTTTTGGATATATGGAATCACCTGTCTTACACCCTTCTCAATGTTGACTTTCTTAATATCATTATGTAATCTAATTATTGCTGTTGCATTTTTAAAAATATTATTTAAGATATGACAATATTCTGGATCTATACCTTGATTATCCAATGCTTTTTTCACTGAAGAAATGTTTTATAGAATCAAATGCCTTTTCATAATCTATAAATCCAAAGCATAATGACAACTCATATTCATTTGTTCTTTCTATAACTTCTCTCAATATCTGAATATGATCTACTGTACTAAAACCACTTTTAAATCAAGCTTGTTTTCTTGATTGGTGGAAATCCAATGTTCTCTGTAGATGAGTTGTAAAATATTTGTATAAAATTGATAAAAGACTGATAGGTCTGTAATTTCTAATATCTTCTTTATCACCTTTTTAAAATATTAATACTGGTACATCTTTATCATTTAGACATTTGGTATATAACTTTGCTAAAAAAAATTCTGTTTCTTCACTTGCTCCTTTTAATATATCAATTATAATTCCATCATTACCTGGAGTCTTTCCTTTCTTCATAAATTTAATTGCATGTCTCATTTCTTCATTTAAAATTCTGGGCAATTTGGAAAATATAATAGATATAGGAGATACTTGTTCTTTACTACTATATAATTCTTGATAGAAGTCTTGTACACATTTCATGATGTCATCTCTCTTTTTAGTAATAATTCCATCTCGTTTTCTTATTGCAGATATAAACTTCCTACCAATACCAAAATGTTGTTGTATACTTTTGAGACTTTTATTCTCTTCTACAGCTTTCCTTGCTAGTTCACAGTTATACTTTTTTAGGTCATTTTCAACTCTTTTCTGCACCATGTTACAAAATTTGAGATATTCAGTTCTTTTTAATGCATTATTTTTGTATATCTTCATATTTTTTCTTTTCTTCATAAATTCTCTAGGCTCAGCAGAAATTTATTGGTCAATTGCTGCTTTTTTCTACCAGCTATCTTTGTTGCAATTCAAAATCTACTAATATTTGAAACTGATTTGTAAGTTCTAATTTAAATTCATTAGATATATAATTAGTTATATTCAATTAACATTTTATAATTAAGGGATTATATGATAATTTGTTTATAAATGAACTTTTAAAAATAGAAAAAACAACTTAGCATTAAAGAAAACTTTTCATAAATAAAAGTGAGAGAAGGAGAATGGGAGGGGGCAATTGTAATCAGGAAAATGCATTTTTATCACGCATTAGGAAGACTATATACACGCAATTAGGATTAATTCATTGGTTGAAAGATTCATTTGTTCATTCACATTCATTGTTTGAGTGTAATCACAGTGCTGCTTAATGCTGGAACCAGAGGGGGGTATAAATTATCTACAGATTAGTAATAATTACCTGTATTAAAAATTTGTATAGTTAGAAAAGTGCTTTTTAATGTTGACTTTATTGTAGCTATGATTTAAAACTTTTCTATGGGGATAATTTTTAATATGTGCTGAGTGCATGCAGAAAACTGTACTAGTTTCCATGCTTCCAAAATGTAATTTCTTCAACAGTAAAATGTTTCCATACCATGTATTTTAATAATTAGTAGCCTGAAAGTGGTGATGTAAAAACCCAGGCCTTTTGCCTGTCCTGATAAAATGTTTTTCCTGTTGCTCAAAAGTTGCCTTTGCTTGCTTAAATGAAGTCGTATTTTGATTAAAGAATTCAAGAGATTTAAAGTTGAAGATTGATTGGGAAAAAATGGCAAAAATGAAATATTAAAAAACTACTCTGCTGGAGATAAATCTATATTGGAAATATTCTGGGATAATAAGCTTACTTATTTTATTAAATCCTCAGTAAAATTTTTGATGTATATAAATTCAGATGGGTTTAAATATAATTAAATTTTTCTTAACATCTTTATAAAAAATATTTTTTTAAAATTCATTTTATTTTTACTACTTAGTAAATTATTATATATTTATTTAATTCAGGAAAACTTGTATTTAAATATTAAGTGATAGCTCAAATAGAGATGAAATTAAAAAATAGAAGTTACTGTAAACCACTGATGAGGTATATATAAACTAATACAAATGCATCAATAAACAAAAAAGTACAGAATGAGCCCCGTTTGTACTTAGCTTGGATCATAGGTAAGCATTCTCTCTTATTGTTATAGTGATTTCAAAATAGCTTATGATTGTATTGAGTTTGTGTTAATATATAGAATTCATGCTCTGCATTGCACACATCAGTAAATTGAATGTTTATATAGAATCCAAAAGTAAAATACATGTGGGTTCATTCTATACTTTTTCATCATTATTGATGAATTTGTATTAGTTTATATACAGCTCACTGTAATTTCTGCTTTCATTTTAAAACACCCACCTTCTCATTGTGATTCAAACAGTGTAATTATTTTTATTTAAAGGGTTATGCATGAATGCTATGTTACTTTAAATTATAGTGAAATGTACACACACTTAATAATAATCATGTTAATATATGAATTATGTATATTAGCAACATTAATTAATGAAGGTTGAACATTTCAGTCCCTTATAATTAGTGTTTTTTCATCTGTAGTTATATCTTTCTAATATACCAATTAAAACTTTTATTATATTACACCTGAGTATGCATATATCTATGGGTAATTTTTTATTAATTGAAGCATTTTAATGAATTACTTGTATTTGTTACTTAAAATGAAATTTCATGTCCGTGCTGTTTTTATTTAAATCTTCTGTCATTTCCTTTGCATGCTTAAAATAGTTTATGTTCCTCAGCATGTTTATGCTCTAAGTTGGAAATATGTCAGAATGTTAATAGGTAAGGAATTAGGATTATAACATGAGAATATTGTTTATCATATGTAGTCTTCTGAAGTGAAATTGGCATTCATTTATTTGGTATATCTCGATTATAAATTAAACTACTGGCTAATCTGACTCTTAGTCCAGCCTTTGTATAGATTGTTGTAAATTGATGATGATCAGGAAATATAGCCATTATATTTTTTAAAAAACTCTTCAGTGTGATCTTTACAAAATGGGAGTTAATAATTTGATGATTATCATTATTCTGAACATTAATCAAAACTGAGTTAAGGATTTTTATATTAAACAAAATATTTTATTAATTTCTTTTTACTGGTATACCCATGATGATCAGTGTGGTTATATATATATATATATCCATCTCACATACTTTTTTCTGTTACAATATATATTATAATCAGTTGATTGCATGGCTACACTAAAAAAATGATAATAATAATTAGATAGTTGGCAGTATATTGCTGAGGTTTAATTAAAGGATTATTTCATTAATGGGGTGAAGAAATATTTAATTTTCTTAGACTTATTTTTTTAAAGGGTCATTTTTTAATTCAATATTTTTAAGTCCCTATATGATAGTGTGAGAATTATCAAATATTTAATTTGTTAATAGTAATATGATTTTAATGATTTTAATATGGGAATTATTTTAATGTTATAAATGCTTATCAAGGGAGAGAGAGAATTGTGAAAGAGTGTAAACAAGTTTTTTATTTATTCTCTATTTGTAGTAGTTATAATTAATTAGTAGTTTAATTTAAACTATGGGGATGTACTAAGAAAAGATACAAATTCTTTTACTTTGTTTTTGTACCTTATTTAATTAATGTTTTTTTTTTTTTAAGAGATTAAGTTTTATGTTTAAGAGTTTTTTTTAAAAAAAAAAACAAAAACAAAATAGTCTTGCATTGGTGGGTGAGAGGTCAGCGCGACTGCCTTGCACTTGCAGGCAGTTGCCCGGGTTGCGGGTTCACGTCCCAGCCGATGCTATGACATTTAAAAAAAAAATAAGATTTTAATACCTTTGTAAATTTTATTTTAATTAGAGTTGTTTTTTTTCAATATCTTTGATTAAAGAGGGAAATAACTGAATAATTGCATCTATAGGAATTTATTTAATTGATTGTTGTGGAAATTATCATGTGAGAGACATTGTGATTGGCTTGTGGGCAATATTGTTTTAGAAAAAATGTAAGGGGAAGGTCAGTAAGTCATATGACCCAAGTGTCTGGTAATTCCTAACTTAAATGTTGAAGAGAGATCAGCCATGCTTAATCGAGCTGATACCAAGCTATTGAATAGAATAGCAAAAGTTTTAATCAAGCTTTCAGCATACTATGAGTTTAGCTCTAAAATGGTTTGTGCAATGAAAGCCATGTGCTAAATTCAACTAAAGCAAGGCATCACCTTTTACCATGTGACCTACTTTCACTGGAAGACAATGTAGGAATGGTAAAAAAAAAACCCCAAAGTAGTCTGAAACATAGCTTTCAATCAAGAGCAATGAGTTTGTCTAATCCCTCTCACTTGGAAACTCAAGAGGAGAACTAAATGGGCAAAATTTATTTTTCATTTACCTGGAATTGCTACAGACCCAGGAAATAACAAATTTAACCAGGTCCATGTTTAGAAACCTTCAGAGAGAAACCCCATGAGAAGCAACCAAAAGGCCTCCATATGAAAAGTAGTAATAATTTGATTTTTGGGTTGTGTAAGAATTTATAATAGTAAATACTTCACTAAGTTAAAATAGTTTTTAACTCTTTGCCCGCCTCTTACGAGGCTCCTCGTCGACATCTGACATTACTCTAACTCAGCCGTTTTTATACGAAAATATTCGTTCAATAGGTTTTTAAATAGATTTTTAAAAGTTCTATACGATGGTGCCCTCTTCCGAATTCTTTTACAACTAAAAAATAAAAAAAAACTGCATTTAAAGCTAAACAAAGAAAGAAGCTTATTAGTGATTGGTTCTCAGCCAGTTCTCAGCCGACAAAGACATTCTGATTGGCTGGAAAAAACAAAGAAACCGCCTGATCAAAGAAAATAAAGATAAACGCTGAGATTTTCATTTCGAATGTGATTTAAGTATTAAAAAAAGTATAATTTGACAAATTAAAATAATTTTTAAAAAGTAAACTAAAAAAACAAAATTATTTTCGAAAAATATCGAAGATTTTTGTAAAAATGTTGAAGATTTAGTAAAAAGAAATATTTACTTTTCTATAATGTAAAAACGATCTTTTTGTTTATATTATAGCTTTTATGTTGCCGATATTGAATATTTTAGAATAAATAAATAGCAATTTATTTTTGAAAGAACTTTCGTTCTCTTCATAACCTGAAAAATTAATAATATACTTTTTATAAACGTATCTGAGTTGAATTTAATATTATAGGCGAATATGTTTTAACAATAGGCTTTGTCTTCAGTTTGTGAGTTGGCCAATTAAAAGATTTGATTTTTATCTCATAAACCAATAATAAAATTAGCGGTTTAAGGGTTAAAAGAAAAAAAATATGTTGTAAAGTTTAATTTTTTTTTATCCTGCTAAGCTGAAGCAAAGATTGTGATTTTTGATTTTAAAGAAATTGAACCAAAGATTGTTCTCTTTGATTTTGAATATATTATAAAAAATAGAAAGAAGACTCTTAACTATTTTAAAGAAATAGCGTAATGAATTTAGAATTCAGATTAAAATTAACTGATTGGTTAATATAATTGTAACAAACTGTATATTTAATTTTTTTTTGATGAAGTGGATGTTTGATATTACTTACTATCATGTCATTTTTTTGTTAATTAATTGTTTTTTAAAACTAAAAATATGTTTTTAGTCTTAGTTCCTTTATTCTATCCAATTCTTGTTTTATGAATTTTAGTGTGTGTGATCTTATATCATGACAGCTTATTTTCTATGATTTTTTTTTGATGATCACAATAAAACTTTATTTATAAATAGGGGAAGCCTATGATTTATTTGGCTATTTATAATAAGCTACTTTATATATTTCTCCCCTGCTCACAGTAATAAATTAGAATTCTTGTTTTCTGAGTTGATTCATGCATAACAACTGTTAGAAAAGGGTGTGTATATTATTGTATAGATATCCAGCCATTGATTATGATCATCATGATCCTGGAATGGGGCAAAAAAAATATTCTTTAAAACCCATGCACTACATTTTATTTAGTTTAGTCTCTATTAGACATTAAGTTTATAGTTGGCCAGTGCATTAATGGTGCTAAGTAACCAGAGTATAGATGATAGTCAGCATGTTTTAGTGTCCCAGCATTATTGTTTTTATTGTTATATATTCTGATTGGAGCTTAAGTTTGTGCATCCAAATTATGTTTACAATAATTGCTCCAAGCTGGCAAAAGCTAAATAGTTGCCTGGTCTACAGTAGACCCATTTCAAATCCAGTCACAAGATTGATTCTTGATTTATTTTATTGTTGATCATTCATGATGATGAATGAGTTATATATATTTTTAGGATGGCAAACTTATAGTTAATTATGCTCATACATAGGATAATTAGCTGCTGATTTCTTACAGTGATCTCTCATGCTCATTATTTTATATTTTAAATTATGTATTGATAGTTAATGTTATATTTATTTTGAATTGGTGTCAATGATGATTTTCCATTACACCCGGTTCAACCCCACAAATGGTAATAGCATTGCAAATGTCACCCAACTTGTGGGACCTCTATTTTCATACTGTTATAAATGGATACCCAATTGTGTGTCAGTGTAACTTTGCAGGTTCTTGTGTATTAAACCCCAGTTTTCTATTAGCATTATAATATATATGTTTTATCAGTTGCAAAATGTATCTTTTTCTAATAAATAAATAACATATGAAATATTGAATATTTATGGATTTGATTATAAATATTAGACATTTTTTCCAAATGATGTCTTATAGGCTACAGAACATTAAATAAGAAGATGCAGGTAAAAAGTGAGTCTTATTTATTGTCACAGTTAATTTTTGTTATTAATTGGATACTATAATATGTGATATTTTGAAAGGATATAAAAGTAAATAGTATGGGGCTGCTAAAATGGAATTGAAGCTAGAGTTAAAAGAGGAAGATTAATGGGTTTAAATAATAACACTATCTCCCATCAGTGAAAACATATAAATCTTTAATGCTCAATCCAATTATGTTAGTAAAATTTCTCTATCATATAAGGATTTTGTATAACAAGTATTTAATTTTTAAAACTTATGTATTTATAGATTTATTAAATGTGAAGGAAAAAACAAACTTTGAGTTAAATTTTTTTCCATATTAAAAAATTTCTGACTAAATACTCTTTGGTTGCATGCAATACAATATAATTTCCAGAAAAAATAAGTTCAAATGAGAATCCCTTGAAAATGAATCTTTAAGTGCATATTGCTTAACAACATTAATAATAAATGAGAACTCAGATGATAACCTCTAATCATTGTAAATAACTTTCATTGTAAACAACTAATTATGAATAAAGTTTGTTTGAAATGAACAATAATAATAATATCAGCTGTTACATTAAAAACAATTTTCAATAATAATGATTTACCAAAAAAATTTATACAGATAGTTTTGAAAATCTGTCATGCACCTGTTAATTTCATCTACTTCCTAAAATATTTTATCTCTGTTAGTCTACAAAAATATTTTCTTTAACTCTGAGATTTTAATCAAAAAATTACAGCTGAAATTGCACATACCCTAAATGGTCTGAAATGCAAAAATAAACTTAAAAATACTGTAGATTTGCTTTTATCATATTTACATAATAAAATATATGATTTTTAAAATTTATTTTTAGTTATAATCTAAAAATTATTGAACAAAGAAATATAAAAATTTGAATTGTCATGGTCAAAACTGTTGTAGAAAGTAGTCACATAAATCCAAAAAAATATATTTAGTATTAGTGTACATCGAAATTGAAAAATAATTACAAGCACTGCAAAATTGCCTTTATTATATTTATATAATAAAATCCATTATTTTTTTTACTTTAATTTAGAAATTATTTTTATAATTATACCAATAGTGACTTTGGGGTTTGAGTGTCTCTCAGATACAATTTATTATTGAATATCATACTTCTTTATGAAAAAGGTTAATATTAATCGCAATTTTGAGGCTATGCACTCAATATATGTTTAAGAAAAGTTTGTTTCTCTCATGTCAATCGTGACCTTTACAGAAATAATCTTTTTCAATTATGTAAATCCAGTTTGAATTTTTTCTATTTCTTTATTCATAATTATAATAATTTCTTATTCTACTATTCAAAGAAAGAAGTCATTTCCAAATGATTGGTAATATTTTCTTTTTGTCTGAAACTTTTTGAATATGTTGCTTTGCTTGTTTTTACTGACATTTTCACATAAAAAAAACAGTGATACTTGATATAACATAATGATATTTATAGATCATCAACATTCTATAAAAATCTAAAAGTTATTCTAAGTGAAAAATTATTACATCTTATGTTTGTAGTGTATATAATAGATATAGGAAGGAAATTTATTTTAGTTATGAAGAAAGATGGCTGACTTTTGAAGAGTTACTACATATGCCATATTTATGATTAATTAGAGCCCTCATGACTGAATTAAATATATAAAAGACATTCATTTTCTTAGAAGTTGTATTTTTTTAAAAATTTATTATAACAGCTGTACAAGAACAAAACTAATTATCCAAAACTTTTCACGTTCTTACATAAATCCAAAGTAGCAAAGTAAATACACCCTCCTCCATCATAATTGACAATAAACTCTTTGCTGGTAACAGCATCATCACACAAATTCTTAACTTTTTCAAAGTCAAATTAACCAAATATCCTCATGAGTCAAATCATTCTAACCTTAAGGAATCCACAACTATAAATCATGGCATACCTGAAAAAGATATTAGTATAAAACTATCCTCTATGCCAGAGAAAACACATCTGCATTTCCATGCTATTCCATGATTTATTCTTCACCTTGAAAAATTTTCAGTTCCAGTCATACATAGAATGATTGATCTTATATCTACCAAACCCCTTGACATTGGTGACCTGTACCCTATAGAGATGGTGCCTTTTCTCAAGAAGGATACATTATCTTTCCTCATTGGAAATCTTAGGCCCATCTCTATGACCCAGTTAATGATCAAGGTGGTGAAATACATAATGAAGGATAAGATACAGAATAAGGTCCTTCCATTCATATCCCAGTACCAGTTTTCCAGGAAAGGCTCTTCAACCACTGATGCAATAGCATTATTCAATGTGGTAGTCGATTACACCAGAATCATGAAATCTAAACCAGTAGTCATCCAGATGGACATTGCTGGTGCCTTCAACTCCATCAAAACACATTGCCTCATAAACCTTCTTGCCAAATATGATATGAGATAATGAATATTATAGCAAATTTCCTCAACAACAGGGATATTTTTATCTCCCTGAATGGAAGGATTTCACCATCTTTTATCCCAACAAATTCTATTCTGCAGGGCTCTCCTCTGAGTGCCCTGCTATTTATAATCTACATTAACACTCTATTAATTAGACTTGAACAAGACCTCTCTGGGATATTCATACCTACCCTCAATAGATCAATCCCCCACATAGCATACATGAATGACCTAGCTGTTTTTCTCCCATCACAAAGACTAATTCCAAAGCTTGCCAAAATCCTCCATGCCTTTTCTTCCAAGTCAGGACTTACCTTTAATTTAAATAAATCCTCAGCATGGAAGATATTCTCTGGGAATACATTCCCTCTCCTTTTACTACCATGCCCCAAAAATTTCTAGGCTTCCCAATCTACAACTCACCTCTTGGTATGAGGAGAACCATACAGGACTTACCTTTTCCTCTCGATTCATAAAACCATTGATTCATTATCCAAAGTTTATTTGTCACTATATGTGAAAACTTCACTGCTCAACATCCTGGTGTTCTCAAAGATCTCTTATTACATGCCAATTATTAATTTTTCCCCTAGATTCATTAGAAAGATAAATTCACTATGTTGAAGACTTATGTGGAAGGGCAAGACCATGGCCATCAGCCTGAGGGGTTTCCATAGGCACACAAAACCCAATGGGCTATTGTTGCATCCTGTTTTAACTTTGTTTCCAGCGTACATAAGACCATCCTTAACCTATCACCATTTTCTGGAAGCATCATACTTTACATTTGTTTATCTTACAGACACCTCTTCTCCTCCCATGAGGAGTTGGTTGTCATCCTTATTGTTAAATATTGCAAAATTTATCCCTCTACCTATTCAGGTTAATTCACAGAAAATATACTGTTGATGCATACCACCTAATTAATGAAGAAATCTCCCCAATCCCATCACTATTAACCCTTCCCAATCATTTCAATCATTAAAAAGTTTAAATGATGGCATCTCAAACTGAAAATTTTTGATTTTTTTGATTAAATTAAGCCTGAGTGCTCTGCCCACATGCCATTTTCTGGTCTATCACAGAGATTTCTCATGTTTGGACCCAGTCTTCCCTTTATGTAAATGAGATGATGACACAATAATGCATATTCTGAGCCATTGTACATCACTCCAATGGGACAGAGACTTTATTACATTCATATACAAAACTAGAGTGCCTCTCCTCATTGGACATTTCTAGCATAACCAACAGGATCTTTCCATCCATAAGAATCATAACTTTTCTGCTGTTTGCTTATTTGTCAACTAGGTGCGCATTCATTTATAACCATACCTTGGTTGACCATAAAAAATTACTTCTGGCAAAACTTCAGGCCATCAGAAACAGAGATGAAAAATTAGCTCCAGATTACATCTACAATGCTACATGGAGCTTTGTAGCAATGAACAATTTGTGATTGAACAGTTGATTTTTATACCCAGACCCTTGGTACTGGGTTATGTAACCTTTACTGTAGTGTCTGTTAACAACATAACTCTGTTATTGCAATAATATAATCATTTGAGCTGACAATAAATTTTCTTTATAAAAAAAAAACAAAACCATTGAAGTTGTTTGCATCTATCCTTTCAGCAAATCATATTTTTTTTTAATTGAGATATGTTACAAACTTTATTTGATCTCTCTCATCACTCCATACTCTGTTGATGAACAGGTAACATTTCAGGCATCAGATTATTTAATTAACACTTTTGTTATTGAAGTAATTCCTTTTGAAATAATAAGGTAGAAATTATTTTTGAGTTTTCTCCAAATCTATGAAATAGCAAATGATATCTGAGATAAGCTCTTTAGTTATTTATAAATTTTGAACATTGCACACCAAATCTGATAGACCCAGTAATTGTCTTGATCATTCACATTACATTTGTAATAAAATGTATTATGATATAAAATTACTTTTTTTTTTGTATTTAAAACTAACTCATTATGTGTACAGTAAAAGAAGTTAAGTTAGGCGATTAAGCTTGGCAAAGCATCTCCATGAAAAAAAGACAGGTGGAAAAATTAATAAACTATATAATAAAGGAATTACATCCATGTCTGGTCAGAGTAAACATAATTCAATTTTAACAGCCTGCTGCTCTAATCAAATTCATGTTACAAGCATTATTAAATATTTCTCTAAAAATAATAAATAGAATTATTTTTACAGAAATATTTCTGTTTAATATTATTATTCATTTTTTATTCTAACACTGTGATAAATGACAAAAATATAAAAATGCCATCATAGGAAATTAATAAGAAAAATCTGATTTTGTATTTAGATCCAGCACCAAAAGGTATAAATAAAATATTTTTCAAAAGTCATAGACATATTTGTTATTGATCAGCATAATTAGATGATGAAAAAATGCTAAGGACTGTAAGATTAACACTAAGATTATCAAAATATCATAAGTAGATTGAAATCATTCACTTTTATAATTTACTATCAGGTGATATGGAAATGAATTTCTAATGAAACCAAGAAAGGAATATAGTAAATAAAGAAGAGATAAATTCATGAGTAAGACAGAAGAATGCGATGTCAAGAAGTTTATAAATTAATTTGAACAGAAAAAGGACATTTTTTAAAAAAATTCTTTTGAATATTTTTAAAAAAAAAAAATTAAAATAAAGAATAAATCGATAAGAGGAATATCTTTCTTCTTCTTTTTTTTTTTTTTTAAAAAAGAAGATTAAATAATAATAAAAGCAGATGGTTAAGTAAATAAGAAAATATGTCATTGACTTATTACTTCATTGTGGAAATATTCATTAGAAGTAAGGCTTTTCAAATAAAGCAATTAGTTGAGATCATAAACTAGGGATGGCTAAATTGAGATTTGGAAAAGAAGCAATATATAAAAAAGGAGATAAGAGAAAAAAAAACTTATATGTACTCAATACAGCTGTAAAAGGGAAAAATTTTTTTCTAAATGATATAGTTAAGATTTTACTTCATTAACGCTTAAATAAATTAATATATATGTGCTCTGCGCACAGATAATGAAGCTATTAATAAATTGTCATGAAATTATTAAAATTTTACCACCAAGCGCTTTTGGGACAGTCTACAGTCCCATATTCATGGCGAGTTATTCTGTTAATAACTGTAAAATTATGCAAATTTTATGCAAACTTATGTGCAGATGTTACGTGGACCATTTACGAGATAGGGAATAGCAGGCCTCTCTTCTGTTGATTGCCGATGGGTCAGCCACAATGAAGTAAGCTTCCCTAACTTTACATTTGGTGTCATTTGTTTCAGAGCAAATGACACTGGCTGTGGTAGGTAGAAAAGCATGTCCAGTGTTTTTCTCATGTTCGACAAAAATCAAATTACCTTCAAACTTTGTTTTGGTTTTATTGTAAAGGTATCGGTGTTGAGCTACTCTGGTGGCAATGTTAGTTTTGGTCTCTCCATAATATGTTGCCGTACAATTTCTTTGGGGGCAGGTAATTTTGTACACAACTTGAGGGGTGAGTTCAGGTTTGATCCTGTCTTTGGTATTATTTATCATTCTATTGGTGTTGGGAGGTGAACGGAAAGTGACTTCAAAGTCACATGATAGTTGCTTGATAAGGCTTTTAGCTGTAGAGTGAACATATGGAATTAAGATTCTTGGTTTGTTTTCTTTCTTGTGGTTGTGGTTTATTTTATAGAAAAATGTGTTAACTTTTCTGTTGATGGATGAATAAGTGTGTTCTATTTTCCTTAAATCAGTTATATAATTGATGAGATTTTTTCTTTTATCTGCCTCATATTTGCACAAGTTATGGTTCCTAAACATGAATGAAGAGAGGGCTGCAAGTTTGTGTGAGTGTGGCGCATAAGAATTAGGGTTTGTCAAGTCTCTTACTTCCAAAGGTTTGACTACCATTTGGTAGTCCAGCTTATCTATATTTTTGCTAACACATATGTCAAGGTATTTGACCTGTTTGTCTTGGTTTTCCCAAGTTGTAGTAAAAGTAAGTTTGGTTTTATTCTGGAGGCTATTGTGAAGGTTAATAATGATGTCTTCTGGGGCAGCAACAAATATGTCATCAATGTAGTGCATGTATATAATATGTGGGGTTGACGTGAAGAGTGCAGGTAGTATTAGATTCTCGTAATGGTCAAGTACAACACTTGCCATTATACCACTAAGTGGGAGACCCATCGACCATCCCGTTGTTCATACTAAACCACTTATCTCTAAAAACAGCAATTATATTTAAATCAAGCCATTTTAAAAAATCGATGATGAGTTTGGCTCATGTGGGTGGGCAGTTTTTTGCAATTAATGCATCATTGACTATTTCAATAGATTGTTTACGGTCAATAGAGCCGTATAGCTCTGCCACATCAAATGATGCGATTTTAAAATTAGCTGGTATAAACGCATGTTTAATTTTTCCTACAAATGTGAAAGATGATTTAATGGTGTAATCGCCAAAGCCTAATGTATCAATAAGCCAGCGATTAACTAAAACTGCCATGTTGAAATAGTGTGCCCTGCCAAAATCAATCATAAGTCTCAAAGGTTTATCAGGCTTGTGCAGCTTAATGTTGGCGAAGATTCTAGGAGGAGAAGAGGTTGACGGGTATATACAAAGATATTTGGCTTTTGTAAAGACGCTGTCATGATTTATTCGTAGTATAGTGGATATAAATCTATCTCTATTAAGCCTATTGTTGAAATTATTTAGATTTACAAATTTTAATTTTTTGATTTGTGTATTAATCTTAATATTATATTCATCTTCATTTATCAATACAAATCTGTTCCCCTTGTCTTCTTTTAAGCAAATGATGGAATGATCCGCTAGAAATTGATTTGTGTTAGTAATTTTCTTGTTCCAATCATTAGGATAATTGTTTAGCTGCTTATTCTTTATAGTTTTTGCTATCCGTGCGATAATTGGTTCCTTTAATGGGTTGTCCATTAAAGCTGTTTCAACGTCAGCAATGATTTCCATTTTGGGATTCTTCCAGCGTCCACCTATGAATTTTGGACCTAATTCAAAAACTTCCTTAATCATGTGTGGAATGTTTGTGTTTGTAAGGTTGACAAATGTGTTGCTGTTGAGCGCATCAAATTGAATATTTTGCTTTTTTGCTAAAAATTTTATTTTATTATTGAAGTTCTTGAACAGACCATTCATATGTCTATTGCATCTGTCGGTGATAAATGGGGGGATCAGGTAGTTGTCAGAAATTATGTTCCATCTTCTCATTTCTTTTTTTAAGGCCTTTTGCATGATTTAATGATAGACATTAGTAGTTGTTTTTGTAAATTCGTTTTGATTCTATCGTAATTATATACAATCTTGTTAATAATAATTTTGCCGCAGTTAGGTACAATTTTATACTGATAATATTTTGTAAAGAAATATATTCTCTGCTGAAATGTACAAATTGACAGTCCAGTATGAAGTAGCTGCTGATCTCATGTGTAGTTGTTCATGTTATTGAAGCTGACCCATCGGCAATCAACAGAATAGAGGCCTGCTATTCCCTATCTCGTTAATGGTCCACGTAACATCTGCACATAAGTTTGCATAAAATTTGCATAATTTTACTGTTATTAACAGAATAACTCGCCATGAATATGGGACTGTAGACTGTCCTGAAAGTGCTTGGCGGTAAAATTTTAATAATTTCATGACAATTTATTAATAGCTTCATTATCTGTGCACAGAGCACATATATATTAAATGATATAGTAAAAGTTTGTACAATAAAATTAGAGAGAGAAAAAAATATGATGATGAAATAAAATAATTTTTTTTTTCATGTGTCAAAGCATCGCCGGGAAGCAAACTCACAAACCCGGGACAACTACCTGTAAGGCAGCTGTGCTGACTACTTGATTATCAATGCTTGACTAAATATATTTTTGAGATAATAAAGTCTAAAAAAAGAAGAAAATATATAATAAAGTTTAAAAAAAGAAATAAATATAATTAAATACATTGAATAAATAGTGCATGGATTATAGCCAGCTTTGCTACTTAAAGTTTTTGATCATCATATGACCACCAGAGCAGCTAAACATTCAACTTTTTTTTTACTTAACTTTAATATAATAAAAATAACTACGTAAGAATAAATTTTAAAAAATTTCAAATAAATTGAAAGATTTTTAAAGGTTTTTCCATAATATGGTAAAAAGTAAGATAAAATTTATTGATTTATAAACTACGATGAGAAATAAAATATATGCTGGTGATAATAAAGCTTTGATAGGTAAAAAAAAAAATTATTTTCATAATTATTGGATATTTTATAAAAAAAAAAAAAACAAATCAGAAAAACAATTAGATATTAAATAACATATATTACAGATTTTTCTACTATGTAAAAACAGTTATAAATAAATATACTATGGGAAGATATTTTTTGATATGTTAATATGGTATCTATGAAAATGAACTGAATATATAAATTATTTAAAGATATATAGCAGATGAAGAAATAAATGTGCTATTTTTTTAAGCATAAAAATAGGATTTTTTTTTACAACAGATACAGAATAAATATTTGAATTATTGAAATAGTAATAAAGATTAAGAAAATAAATTGGTCAACAATAACAGAAAATGTAAATCATGGTAATAATATTGAAAATTTAGGAGTGAAAATAGTCATATTGATTAATAGTAAATGACTCAAAAATAACCTTTTTGATCAACTTCATTGAAAGGATCAGAGAAAGAGAATAAATTATGGTATAGATCTTTATATTTATTTTTCTTGTTTTAAGGATATATAGCTAAGAATAGTCTTTACTAGCAATAGTTATTTGCTTTAGCTATTGGCTGTTATCTGATAAAAATATTTTAAGTGGACTTCAAAATCTTCAGCTATTTCAAACAATTTTTACATTGAGATGTCAACTTGAACTCCAAATCACAAATTAATTTAAAATTAAGATGTTATAAAATTAATTTATCTGAAGACATGAACAGAAGAAAAAAAATCGAATAAAGAAATACAGAGAATTATGTTAGAATGAACATAATTGATTTTAGATAAATTATTACAAATTGTAATTCCTGCAGATCCTTAATTACATTTCTTGCACCAGCTTTAATCACTGGGTATGTACTTATGCGTTTAAAACAACATTGTGACAATAATTAATTTAAATTTTCTCAATGGTGGTAAAAGATCATAAAAATATATGGCTAAAAGATCATTGGGATGATTAAGTAAAACAGGTTGTATTGTACCAGCATGCAATTTGTTGGTATACTTTGATCATAAACAAATCTCGTAATACCTATTTCTGTTCAATATGAGTGCATACAGACCAGGTCAGTAGAATAGTCTGCCCATAACATATTTTATTATTTCTTGGCCTATAAAGACAATGATTATAATAAATTAACTTACTTTGAAACATAAGGGTATCACTATCTTTCACGATTAAACATGTCCTTCCCTAACTGTATAGTGTAATACATTTTGAAACCTTACTATTAATCATTGTCTTAATTGCTCTGGATTCAACTTTTTCAATTAACCCCTGAATAAGAGCCTATCATAATTTTTATCTCATTACAATTTTATTATTTTAACCATTAAAATTTTGGATATAAATTTAAACTAAACTTAATTTTCTTCTGTTTCATGTATATAAACAAATGATTAACTAATTTAGAATATAGTAATCAATAACAATAATAAAATATAATACAAATAAATATATAAATAAAACACAATAAACAATCTGGATACAGTTCTTCTACACAGGTACTCCAAAATAAACACAATAAGTAAAATGTTTATTATGTGAGCTTTAAATAATTCAATGATATCCAATAATCCAAATGAAATAAAATGTATCCTAATAGTTATCCAAAAATAAAGTATATTTGTCAGATCTCAACACTCTCAAAGAATTATATATATATTATCCTCTATTTAACAAACATTCGGTATTGGAATAACCTTATATGCTGGCCTCCATGTATGACTTATGTGATATAGAAATAAGTTGGTTCAAATACCATGTTAAAATAATAGTCAAATATATTTAAAAATACATATATACAAGCAACAAAGATTACAAATTATAAAATTATCATAGAAAAGCCTTTTTCGGCAAATTGTGTTTTTTGCCCTTTCAATATGTCTCCACAATTTAAAGCACATACAGCGACATCTATATCAATACATGTTAAAATACTCCCTTGGTATTATAAAATATTATCCATAGGTAGTACTAATTCTCATATATAGCAATAGATGATCAATTTTAATGTTTCATAATTAAAACATTTTGTTTATATGTGTCAATCCTTCTTTATCAGTGAAATATTAAGATGAATTTGAATGCTATAAATTTTCTTTCTCTTTGTTTTGACAAGTATTCAGAAAACTAGCCCAATTTTCCAGACAAATACAATCATTTATACTCTGTTAGTTCATAATTATCAAGCAGATACTTATAAAATGAAAATACAATATATAAATGAATTTGGATTTGCTTTAATGAAAGTCAGGATAGCTAATTCAAATCATTCAGCCTTATTTATAACCTTGTATAATTGATATCATATTTACCAACAAAAATCAATGTTATGCTTGTCTGTTATTCTAATATTAAATTCATCCTGCATTCCAAAACTAAAATTTACTTTACAATAATAATATTAATAAATATTTTATAATGGTTACATATAAAAATAATATTTACACTTTACAAATACAAATAAGACTCTTTTAACTTAGTACAAACCAAAACAATTTCAACTACATTTTTTTACATTGTATTGGAAATATATATTTTATATATATTATTCCAATTTAAATATTGCATATATAACAAACATAACATATCTGCTTAGAACATTAAATATTTGTTTGCAATGTTTAATTGTCTACTTATGAATGTAGTAAATGAAAATACACAGCATACACAAAACAATAATAATTTTATTAAGATTATAAATTTTATCATTTACATGTATATCTTAAATGAATAGGATTAATTTGTTAATTTATGTAGCAATAATAATACATTCCTTGCTTTAACATTTCATCATCATAGCAAACATTTTAATATTTATGGATTAATGCATTACCTATTAAAACTATTTAGAAAAAAAATGTGCATAATCTCATCTCAAATACTGAAAATATATCCAATTTTAGTTGGTGCAATGTTCTCCTACTATCAACATTTTTTTTTAAAGTAACAACAATAACTCTACTGCTATTTCTAAATTATATAGAAAACCATTTCTACCCAAACATATACAAATGACTGTTCAATCTCTGCTCTCTTTTTATAGCATTTAATAATATGATTATAAATTATAAATGCTTTATTAGTATTCCTGCCAATATAAGATGAAAACTTGATTATTCCTTCATTTACATTTCCCTCATGTACCATATTGTTTTCTTCATTATATCTCTAATGGCTAATATGCCAGAGATATTATAACTGACAAATAATTTCCTTATCTAATATTTTACCAACAATCCATCATAAAATATAATTATACCCTTACATTCTTTCACTTTCTATATGATTTGGCAATTATAGCAAAACTTTATCAATAAAATTGAGATTAACCCTTTTATCTTAATTTTTTAAATCAATAATATAACCTGAAAAATTGTCATGCCCAAACAATAGAATATCTTATCTGTAAGACCTCATATTAAAATCAATTCTGCATTTGTACTGCAATATGGCAAAATAACAATAAAATTCTTTCCCATGCTGCATCTTTCAATTTCTTTTCAACATAGTAATTTTAAAAAAAAGAGAGACATCTATTTTAACTTTCTGGATGAGTTTATGTTCCAGAGATTCTAACCCTAAATTAAAATTATTAAACACTCCTACTTCAAAATTAAGACCAAATAATACTTAACTAATATTTAATAGTTATTGATCTCTATTAAATTATACAATGCTAATTAATGGACATTTTATTGTAATTTTGTATAGTCAAATCTTGCCTGCTTATCAAATTACATTTCTCTTACAGATATAATTATTTTTAAATATGTATAAATAATTGTAATTTACTGCATGGTAAGCAGATATGAGAATAAACAAACACAAGATCTGGATAAAATTCTGATTTGAAATATCATATGTTTATTCATTGGCCATAAATTATTTTAATATACATCTTGTGAACATTGAAGATTTGAAACGATTGTATTTCAATAATCAATTATTGATATTATATTTCAAAATTAAAGTGAGTGAATAAATGTACTTATTGTTATAATTTATCTTAATAAATTATTATATTTTGAATAGTATATAATTATTATAGCTTTTTTTTTATTTTAAATTGTGTGTGTGAGCAGCAACATTTTTGTCTTACATAAATTTTAAATTTCACATAATAAACGCTTAAATAGATGAATTTTTGCTTCATAAGGACTTATTTTTATAAATATTAATTTAGATAAAGAGTATATTTCATAATATTTAATTACAAACGTTTATTGTTTACTTATTATTTTTATATTTATTATTAATAAACATTAATTCAATTAAATAAATTTGCTTCAGTCGTCATTTCAGTTATTGATGCAAACCTATTAGCTAATAAAATTTGTATACGTAGTGGATATGTCTTGATTTACATTTTATATTTTATAACAAATAATTATTAAGTAGTCCCAGAATCACATGATTGGATTGGTAATTGTATATATTATTGTGTATTACTTTCTTTCTTATAAATTCAATATATTATTATTGTTTGAGCTATGTATACATTTTACATGATAATACATTAATTAATTTATTGTGACAAGAGATTTAGTAATTAATTGGAGGATCAACATAATTATTTTAATAATTATATATAATAGTTATTTCAGACAAAAAAAGCCTTATTCGAACTACTTTAATAATTTATAAAGTATAAGTACTTTAATTATTCCAGGTCTAAGCAATGACGATTATAATTGGATGATATTGTAATATTTTAAACTATTATTTATTGGATATGTATTACAATAACTTATTATTATTTAGTTAGAAAGATGATAATTTTATATAATATTGGTAATTATATGCATTGAAATTAATATTTTAATTGCATTAATTAGAATGAGTTGGTATATTTAAATTTGAAGCTTATCAATGTAGTTTATATTTAATTTAGATATTAAGTTTTTAATATTTGTATCTATTTAAAATAGAGTACTAATAATTCTAGGCATATAGGGCAGTTATAATTTATAGTTTAATGTCTAGGTTTTATTGATTTGAAGAATAACTTATTGTGAATTGCTAATCATATTTGTAGAGGTATTAAATAGGAAGCCTTCATTTATTTTTTGTTATTATGATTTGAGTACCATAATTTGTAGAATTATTTGAAGTATTGATTTTTCTTTTATATCATTATAAGTTGGCGTAAGTTGTGAAGTGTATTAGATAAGTCAATGTTGTACATTTTGTTTTTGTTATAGTTTTAGCACTGTAAATATTTATTCCATTAAAATTTGATGCTTCAATTTATGGGGTGATCTGAAATATTGGCTTCTTGCATTTTAGTCCATTAACAATTTGGCAATGAATATTTAGGTTAGGTTGATTCCATTACAATTTGAGTCCTAAATTTGTGGGGCATTTTAAGAGAAAAATTTATATGTTTATTAATTAAAAGTTAATGTGCATAAATTTATAGGATAACAAAACCCCATTCTTATTTGTATTACTATTTTATTAATGTAAATTTATAAGTTATTTAGAGAGAATTATATGTATTGTGATAGTTATAGGCTAATGTACACAAGTTTTTAGGTTATAATGAAGCTTTTATCATTAACACTTTATGTATTTTTGTATCATTACAATTTGCATCTCTAATTGAGGGTTTGAATGTGAGCTAATCAATAAAACTTGGACCCATTATCATGATTACCATTTTATTTCATTACAATTGGTGTCGCAGTTTGTTATGCATTATTAAACTAGGACCATTTCCTTATTGATTATTTTTAGTCCACTACAATTTGTCATCCAAATCTGTGGGGCTTTTGAATAAGAGCCTATCACAATTTTTCTTCCATTACAATTCTGTTCATTCTAAATATATTTAAAAACACGTATTTAGATAATATCCATTTAAAGCCTGCAGCATAGAATGAATTTATAATTCAACACAACTATTTAGAAACAAATGTAATACAAAATTAAAAGTGTAAGTAATAATATAAGAAATCTTTCTTTAATGAAAACTATATCCCAAATTTTTATAATAAAAACATAAAAAAATATATATATATATTTATAGGAAAAGTGTAAACAATCTCTCTTAATGTCTAATTTAAGCATAATTAGCTTTTTCACTCCAATTTGCGAACTCATAGCTAAAATTATATAAAAGAATAATTAAAAATATATATATATTCACTTCTAAAGGTGCAAATAAATACATATCTGAACTTAACAAATCGTATTGTAATGACTTATGTTCTAATTAAAATAAAACTTCCTTATAGAATTTTAATCAACAATACGGGGGGGGGGGTGTTCTATCATTCTATAACAATTTTTCTTTTTTTCTTTTACAATATAATTCTATAATAAGCGTTTATCCGCTTTTAGGTTGAAAGCATTGCTCAGCTATTTATTTATTATTTAAAATCTAAATAAATTAATCTTTTCTTTGGAAGTGAATAAACGCTTATCATAGAAGTCCTATGATGTTGGGGTTTTTTTGGCTTTATTTCATTATTGTTTGGCTTTATGTCATAATTAACTGTTTGCTATATTTTGTAATTTTTCATATTTTTTTGAAAATTAAATGTCTGTTTAAATATTTTCAAGTAGGAGAGAATTTTTTATTATTATTTTGATTTTATTTATCCGACATTTATTTAATGATTTAATTTTTTTGATTGTCAGTATTTTTTTTATTATATATATCACTTTAAAATAAATTTTTTTACTAAAATTAATCTATATTACAATGTCCTTTTTTGTAGATCATTGAGACGCATCTAAAATTTTAGTGTAATTTTTAAATTCCATTACATTATATTTTGGGGAATACTGTAATCTTTTACTAATTTATACTTTTTATGTTGTTTTTTGATTCTTTGTTCATATTAACTTCTTTCAGATTTTGATTGATATCTTTAGCTTGACTAGACTACTATAAAGCCAGAAGTTAATTTACATTAACAAAATCAAAAATAATCTAATTAAAAACAGAATTTTTTTTATTTTTTATATATAGTTATATTGTATTAAAACAAAACAATCTTCAACTTAATTAATCTGATCAAAGCAAGATATCCAAACAAGATAAATTTAAATAAATAAAATTTTGTTTTAAGAGTTTGCAAAAAAAAAGAAAAGAAATAACAGCTTTATATAAGACAGCAAAGAAAAAAATAAATACATATATGAGCCTTTAATTTTGAACTAAAAATATCTTGATAATATCTTTAAAGAACTTTATTTTAATTCAAAACAATAATAATAATTATTATACAAATTTTCATCGCATTTAAATTATTTATTTTATTTTTTATTAAAAAAAATATTAAACTGTAATAGAAAATAAAGAATTGGTGAGGCTTTCAATATAAGAAATGATAAACTAAAAATAATTAAATGATATTAATTCACTTTTATGGATAGACTTTCTGAATTACTGTAAAATAAATCTATGCTCTAACATAGAATTGTAATGAAGTTTTATGGACAGACACAGATATAAATTGATCAAACTTTTAGATATATTTCAAATTTTTGATAAGTAAAATGTTTAAGTTTGATATATAAAAGAAGGACTTGAAAGCAGAAATGAAACAATATAATATTTAATAAGCTCAGAGTTTGCTAATGAGCGAACACAAGAAATTTATTTGGAATTTCAGTACAGCTGGTTAACCAGATGAATGGTGAATAAAAAGTGACTTTAATATTTGAATACAAGTATAATTTATATACTTGGAGATTAGATGTAATTACAGGGGATTTGAACACAGACTAATCTGATGATGGAACAATTGATGAGTGTTGGGTCAGCATGAAATACTTATTTTAAAAATCGTTTATGTTTTTCACATGTGTGGTCATGTGTATTGGTGGAGTAGAGGCGCTTGAAAGTCTACCTTCAAATTTCCTATAAAAGATGACTTTGTAAAAAAATAAATAAATAAGAGTTCTCTAAAATCTGAAGCAAAACTAGTCATAATGATATAATTATAAAGAATACCTATTAATTCTAAACAATATTCTGAGAAGATAAAAGATTAATATGAGAATATTTGCTTAGACTTTGAAAATAGAAACAAACATGGATGAGATCAAAAGGAAGTTTCCGCCACAAATAGTTTTCTGGAAAATAGGAGAGACAATTTAAATGTGGTTGTTTGGTGTTTGTACTGTATATGTAACTGTGTTTTGTAAAATGCTATTGGATAGTTTTTGTCCTGCAGAGAATTATCTAAAGAATGTTTTATCTAAGTTTTCCTGAAGGTTTGTGATAATGGTATTTTAATTGTATTTATATATTGGATTATTTCCATAATCTAATATAAGTTTGAATGTCATTAGAAAAATTTAACTTTATTTAAATATTCCAAATACATTCAACTATTAGTAATATATATGCACAATGGAGAGATATTATTCTCTTCAAGTATTTCTGGCCTGACTAGTGACAGTACTAGCATGGAAATTGAACCTTGACCCTTAGATTTTTGAATATTGAATTTTAAGGCAATGCTCTAACCGACTTAGAGGATGGCTCAGTTGGTTAGGGCATCACCTTAAAATTCAGTATGCAAGAATGTAAGGGTCCAGGTTCGATTCCCATGCTAGTGCTGAAACTGGTCAAGCCAGCAACATTTGAAGAAGAGAGGAGAATAATATTGCTCGAAACGTTGTGCATTTATTGGTCTGTGTGCTATTACTAACAGTTAAATGTATTTGGAATATTTAAATAAAGTTAAATTTTTTTAAAGACATTCAGTACTTATATTAGATGATGGAAATAATCCAATATATGTTTTATCTATCTTTTACAATAAGAAAAAAATTGTAATATCTATTTATATATAGATGTTTTCAAGCTATTAACTAACATTTATTTTTATTTTTTATGTTTATTTTGACAGATTAAAAAAAATGATGTGAAGGGGTTGAATTTATTGACGATGTAGCCTCCATCTTTTTTTTATTTATTTATTTCATTTTTGGTTTGAACGTTTTATTCATTTCTTTGTTTCTGCTCTTTCTTTATATAAAAAAATTTGAATGCTTGACATAATTTTTCCTTAGGGTTTTTTTTTTAAGTCAGTATGTAGTAGCAAAGCTATTGCTTTTTTTTAAATTGAAATTTATAACTTGATTTTTTTCCCCAACTTTACAATCAGATTTTTCTGACAGATTTATATGGGGTGGTGGTAGTGGTGTTATCTAAGGATTTCTTTTACCTACCAAAAGAAGAATTGAATATTTCATAAATACGACTTCATTCATCTTTCACCTAGTCTCAAATTGCTTTATTTATAAAATTATATTCAGTATTATATAAGCCATGTAATAATGGCTTAAAGAATTCCATAAAATTTGAATCTTAATAGGAAAATATTTTAAAGATGACGTTAAATCATTTAAGTATTTGCATTTTTAATTTTCTAGCTGAAGAAAATTGATACTACTAATATTAATGAAGTTCTTATGGTGACGTGATAGAGCACCCATCTTTCATGAAGATGATCTGGGTTCGAATACGATACAAACTTGAAATTTCTTTAATAGGTTTGATATTTTTCTTTTTCTAACCAAGTCATTATCACTTTAGATAACCATGCAATATTGGCCAATAAATGATATCTAGCTACTTTTAGCTAAGCAGTGGAAAGCAGTTAGCAAACATTGTAAATGCCACCTATATGAGGCCTGTTGAAGAGTTATTTAATTTTTGTTTTAACTTATACATTAATGAATGGCAAGTGTTGTATTATGATAATGTAATACTATATTCAATAACTGAAAAAAAAAGGTAATTAAAATTCAAAATAATTGTATTAGTATTATATCTCTTAATATAAATAATTATCTCTTCTAACTACAGTAGCCTTTTATAGTCTGAAAAACTATATCTCTTACAAAAGTGTTTATTGCATAGTTAAACAAAAGGAGGTTTGATGTGACATTAGAAGGTCTATTACAAACCATAATACAATACCACTTACACTATTACTAACTCCTAACTAGGAGAGCTATATCTGCCAACTTGGCAAATTTTTATAATTCATCTATAATAATTATTTTGTCATTGCAATCCTTTTAAAGTAAAATATTTGATTCTAAATTGTGAATATTCCATAAAATAAATTAATCTGCAAATGTCTTAAAACAATTACATTGTTAAAGGTGTTCATTCACTGCATACAGTCATTAAGTATTAAATATTAAGTATGTCTTCTAATTAGATAACAATAAGTTATTAACCAGACCCGACAAAGTCAAAAAGATATACTTGTCATTTCTGATAATATATTTACAGAAGGTATTCATCACATGAATAGCAGCTAATGTTTTGGTCTTTACCATTTACTCTCATTGGTAGCCATTTGAAAATGAGTATGGCCATACTATATTCAGAAAACAATAGGATAGGAAAACAAAAAATTCAAATACAATTTTTATGATGGCTGTACGAGTCAGT
Source organism: Epiperipatus broadwayi (assembly GCA_028023455.1). Lineage (NCBI taxonomy): Eukaryota > Metazoa > Onychophora > Udeonychophora > Euonychophora > Peripatidae > Epiperipatus > Epiperipatus broadwayi. The sequence continues at coordinate 6,616,997 of JAQFVV010012417.1, read as the reverse complement.
CAGAGAATATCTCAATTACATTCACATGCATTATGTAAAAATCCTTTCATTAGTCTGATCATTTCACATTGAGTTCAAGGCCCATAGATGGCAATTTGACTTATTTCTAGTGTTCAAGCTTATGTGAATTCCCAAATAGTAATCAATTTTTCTTTGCATAATTTAATCTAGTTCTAGAATGACAGACTCTTGAAATCAAAATATAGGAATTGCAGCTCAATTCTCCCATTTCCAGTACTTAAACTTCATATGAACTTCTACACAATAATTAATTCATTTTTTTAAAAAATGATTATCTTTAATTTCTTTTGTAGCACAGTTTTTATTTTTTTAAAAAAACATTCAACATCTTATCATATTTTAGTCTTTCATTTAATTCTAGTTTTAGTTATATTGTATAGTAAAAGCAATCTCATTGCCTCACATTTTATACTAATCCATGTTACCTTTAAAGTATTTATGTTTTCATTAAATTGGGTGATAATAAAAGAGGAAACGAGTTTTATTTAATTGAAGTTATAGCATAATGTTTTGTTTTCTGAGGCATATATTTGTATATGTTGATGTATATATGATACACATAGCTGATTATTCATTAGTTGTATTATCAGCATTTCCAATATTGTATGTTAGTTTTTCTGTGTGATTTAATGCTGTGACAGAGTCGACTCTGGAGTTCAAGGTCATGTGATCATGCTCTATCTCTGTCATTTTTGGTGTTCAAATTTCTTATGAATTCATGAACAATAAAACTACTCAATTATTTTTTATAATAAAATATATTAAAATTATGTAAGAATTATTTTATTATTTAATTTCATATCTAATCATAATTTAAAATGTATTATTAGTGTCAATGTATAACATTCTTTCAGAAACTATAATATAGTAATTGAAAATTATTAACATCTTTTAAGAGCAATAATTTTCAAACTAATAAAATAAAAAAAGGAAATAGAAAATTTTAGCAAATTTTAATTTTCACATAAATATATAAAAAAAGGAATATTAGTCACCATAAATATCCTACAATATAGCTATATTAATTAATAGGTTATGACTTTTGTGAGAAAAATGGTGAAATAATGGAATATTGATCCAACAATTTAAAATCACTAATTATAATAAATGTCATTAAAAAATCTCTCATTATGTGCAGCATAATTAAAATCTAATCAAATGAAATAAAAATTCTTTTTATAAGTGATAGTTCATATCATTTTTTAAAGTCATTTTTAATTTATACTTTAAGCTTAATACTAGAAATGTTGCTTTACATTATGGATAACATTCTCCACAAGGTATTAAAAGTGATAGAAGTCAGTTTCCACCTTGCATGATAGTGGCATAATGATATTATTCATTAAGTGGATAATTTCTAATCTAATGAGTGATTAATAAAAATTATTTATTAATATACTTCCATCAAGTGGTTTGTGTCAAAGTTATGAGGGCAAGTTAGCAATTAAATTGTAGTAATTGGTTATTGATCTATATATAAAATTGGTTATCTATCCATATATGTACTGAACAATGATAAAGGTGTGTGTAAGAGATTGTGATCTGGGCCAACTAATGAGTGCTGGTTTAGCATGAAATGTGCATCTTGGAGATCATACATTTTTTCCACATGTCTTTTGTTATATGCTTGTGATTACATGTTTTCACAAAGTATTAAAAGTGGATAGAAACTTGTTCCTACTTTGGGTAAGAGTGGCATAGTGAAAATTACACTACAGAAATATTATTCATTAAGTGGATAATCTCTAGTCTAATAAATGACTAATACAAAATATTAAAGTACTTTTATCAAGTGATTTGTGTCAAACTTGTGAGCATGGTAAATTTGACATTTATCATTTAAACTTTTTAATTATAGTCAACTCTTTGAAAAATAAATAACACATTGTTCATTTATAATTTTCTTTTTGAAATGATTTTTTTGTGTATGTTTAGCTCAAATAAAAGCAACAAAAGATTATTAACTCTCATAATTATAAAATTTAATATATTGCAGGCTCATATAAATTTGTTTTATTGCCAATATACACAACCTGATTTGTCTAAATAAATTGTAAAGAGTAGAAGTAACATAAATTTACTTTAATATTAGACTATTTTAAATGAATAATGTTAAAGATGCTATTATCATAGAAAATATAATCTAAAATTATCCTTTCCTGTTTTCCCTATTTTATAAAAAATTATGATTACAATTTTTCTTTTTTTTCCTCCTCATAATCTCCAATAAAGCTTTAGAATGTTCTGAAAATTATTATCACTATTATATGTTAGTTTAATACATTTTGAAATATGTTTCCAAAATTGACCAGTATCAATAAAAAAAATTAAAAATCTATAAAATTGTTAATAACATTGAAAGATTTTAAACTTTTTTTGATATAATACATGAAAGGATATTATTAATGGGCTCTGTCTCAACAATAAGTCTTAAGAACTATGATTATGAAATTAGAAAAGTCAATATTTATGAAAGTTTTACACCACACACCTCTTCTCATAAAGTACTATTATAGATTAACGAATACATATAATAAACTATATATAAGTAATGTTATATAATCAATTTCTAAAAAGGACTTTATTAAAGTGACTATTAAACAAACTTTATTACTGAATTCATTCTATAATGTAAACATTCTTCTAAATGGCTTGGTTGTTTGTATTGTTTGTTATTAATGAAAAAATAAATACAATACTCTTCTAATAACATCATTTGGTTTCAACCTTTCATATGAATACCAAAATTCCTGAGTAGTAGTGAATCCTACATAAGACTTTTATACACAATATAAAGTATGGGTATACTTATATATAATTTACTTTAAAAATTATACACATTAAGATTTAAATAAAAATAATAAACAAATGAATAAAGTTTGTTTTAACACTTACAATTATTTTTAACACACACACACACATATACTATGTATCTATTGACAATAGAAATTAACTTAAAAATTATATGCATTAAAAATAAAACAGTCATTATCATGCAAAATTATGTTCTATGAAACATGAAGAATAATGATCTTCCATTGTAATTGGGGCTAGACAAATAGATTAATTAGAGAATATTTTCCATCCATTATTTCTTATATAAAATAACAACAAAAATAAGACACACAGTTAATGCCAAAAATAGAATTGTATAGCATAGAGATATCCATAATATAATTAAATTGATAATTTTATTAGCATTTCATATTTAATTCAGGGTTTTGAATTTTATTTCCTTTATGCTTAATACTTGATATTTATTGATTCATTTTTCCATAGCCATTTTTCATTTACTTATTTTTGTTTTATCATTATATATAATATTATATATTTATAATTTCCTAACTTTATACCATTATTTTCAGTAATGAAAAATATTATTATTTGTACTTCTATAAGAATAGACTAGACTGCAATAATAAATTCTCAATTTAATGATATAATCTATCACAGAGATCATGAAGTCTACTATTACTACCTTTATAAAAAGTTAATCACCTACATATCATAGCATACTACATAATTAATTATATAAGTAAACATTCAATGTGGCCAAACATATATTTCTTTTTTTAGTTATATTTATCATATAGCTTTCTTTTTTTGCCAAGTACTAAATAGTCTTTTAAAATCAATTCAAATGAAAACTAAAGAAAATTTGTAGATAATAGTTTATATATATTGTAACAACCACTCTGTCTTGGTTGTACACAGAACAACAATTAAATTAATGAAGCAAAAACTCAGTGTGTGTGTGGATGACTATCTATTTAATTCATAAAGAACCAGATACAAATCCACACAAAATATATTTTGGTATTTTAGTTTGGTGTTAGTTACTTGGTTGCCTTGTGGATGTTTTGATCTTCATCTCAGATTTGCTTTTAAAAAAAATAAACTCCATACAAAACAGAGTAAATTTGAATATACAATTTATTAATAAGTTAGTATTGAACAGATACATATAATAGTAATTAGCCCATTTATAACCTATTCACAGTTGAATAACATTTCCGATTTTAAATATAGCTCCATTTTTTTATGTCATTAATTCTACCTATCTCTTCATTAGTTTTATTTTGAACTCATTCCTTATAATCCTGAATGTTCACAGAGGTGTATAGCTGATAGAACATGATATATTTCACCATTTATTCACTTGTATTATCCTGTGCTGAATCATATTAAAGATGTTTCATTAAGTATTTTAAACATTCTATCCTAGACAAGTATGAAAATTTTTATAATCTTTATAGTTGTTCTGAACACAGACTTTCAAGCTTTCTTCAGCCATCCACTCTAGTAGATAGCTGAAGGAGCTTCAACGTCTGTATTCAAATCGCCTGTATTACATTTAGACTCCAGGTATATAAAATATACTCATCTTTAAAATATTTATAGTTATGAATAATTGATTCTACTTAAATAATAAACAATATATTAGGATGATATAATGCACCAGTGAAATAGACTGCAGTAATACAGTTAAATCTCAATGTTAATTATTAATAATTATGAAAATATTTTCTATTTTTACATCAAAAACATTTATGTTCAAATGAATATTTTACCCAGGAGAAAATCGATTCATAAACCATAACTTAAAAACTATTGCTGGATTGACATTATTATTTAACTTGGAGCATTATTTACTATTTTGTACTCAACTTTTAATACTATTTCATGTATATATTCACATAAATATTTATAATCAAAACTTTAGTTGAATCAACATAATTATCTTTATTATTTAATTGAAAAAAAAAACTTTTTAACTAAATGGTATAAGTAACATAAAAATTTTTTTTTTAAATTTAAATATCAAATCTCAATACTTTCTCAATGTAATATTTTATTCATATAAACCTTATGACAATATATTTTATAATCGATCTATTATCAGAATGAGTACACATTCAAACATATAAGATAGATATAGTTTATGCATTTATGTATGAATGTAAAACAAATTATCAGTCATTATACATTAAATATTCCAGTCACATTATTAACATAAAGGGATTAACTTGCTGAATTATTTTAATACTATTCAATTAAAATTCACAATAATACTGGTAATAATACATATTATCTTTAGATATCAGTTTGTACAAGATTCTTCCATATACACACATTTATTCAACTGTTGTTTGTATAATCCTCAGTTTGGATAATAATTACTTAAAATTTTCTTCTGTTTTAAAATCTTACATTATTTCTCTATAATTTTCTGACATCAAATATCAAGCATTGTGAATAATAATTTTAAATAACATAATTATTACTTATATATATATTCAGATTTGATGGTTTTAAACAAGGTTAACTTTTTCTAAAATTAATTATTTTAAAATGACTTAGAGAAAAAGAGAGGGAGGGAGAAATTCCTCTTTTAAAACTATATGTATAAATATTTAAAAAAATTCAAATCATGACATAAAATATAAAGCTTGATACATAAAAAAAAAGCATCTGTAAGAAATTACAATATTTCCACGATTGACTTTAAAATATATATATAGAGAGAAAGAGCCCACTTAGAATTCTTATAGTTTAAAATAAATCGAAATACTTCTATTTTTAGCCAACACAAATATATAACTACATAGTTGATTTGCTAGCAAAATTTTCTCCATGAGAGTTTTCCACTTTGAGGAATGTTGATGCTTCAGGTTACCTAGGGTTAAGTCAGATTCACTTTTATGTGTTTCTGCAGTCATCAAAAGGAATTTTAAATCGGTCATTTTATGGAAGCCATATTTATGGAAGCCATATTTATATATAGTATCCTTTGGTGGAAATTTAGCTTTATCCCTTCATTTCATAGATTTCTAACATTTAAAACTTGTTTCATGGTTTGCAGGAAATTTGGGGACTCAACTATGCAGAGAGATTGTTGTTATAAACTCTTACATTAATAACTAAGGAAAGAATAAATTGGTACACTTCCTTCATACTAGAATTTCACGGGACTCTTTGCTTATTTTAAAATTTTATTTATACTCTTTAGCAAACTCTTTATCTAGAATTTTATAATTTTTGGAGATTAACTTGAATTTTACTATTTAATAGAAATAAGCATAAAAAAGTTTTTTTTCTTCAAATAACCAAACCAAATTCATAAAAGAATTCTATATTGTTAATCTAGAATAATTATAGGTTTTACATTTAATTGGAAACATTTTTATATCAAAATATTTCTCCAAAATTTTGATGTAAATTTATTTTTAGTTTTTAATAATAAGCTAATTCTAAATATTTCTTTTATTTAAAAACTTTCTGTCTAAAAATATATCCTTAATTACATTAATAATCATTTTAATCAATTTCAAATAATCTTTATTTCCCAGGAATAAAATAACATAAAAAAATATTTTAGTTTTTTTTTTCATCTAAATAATTAGTAATAAAAAATGAAATATATTTTATTTATTTTTTTAATAGTGAATGAATATAAATTTGAATATATTTCATTTTATTCTTTTTTAATGTCTATTAAATATTTTCCATGCACACATATATAAATGTATATTAAACATATTTCTCAATTTTTTTAAAACTTAATTTTTAAAAAAAAAATTAAATAAGTTTTGATTCTATATTGACAACAGTAACTTATTCTAATCTCTCACCTGTTCTTCCTGCCTAGTCCATGTGGTTTGGCAATAAAACATTTTTTCAATATAGAAGACTTTTAAATTAGAAAGAAGAAATGTATCCTGGTAAATTTACTCAGATTTTGTACTAACTATATATTTGTTATTATCTTATAATGATGGTAAAAGTAAACAATTCAATTCTTATTGGAGCATATCATTAATGTAAACAATTAATTGCAATTGTATTTTTAATTATTATGATCAGGGCACTGGATTCATTTGATTAATCTATATTAAATGTGGAATAAAGATAATTTACTATTATCCACAGTATACATTATATCTTAAATTGAATACATAAAGCCACTATGATTTAGAAACAACCCATTAGAACATAATTATTTATGTCATTAAGTAAGAGAAGAATTTAATACTTCATAGATAAGTTTTTTTAATAGGAAACCTACATTTATGCATAGTTAGCTAGATTATATACTTGAAAAATCATTTAATATTAGCTGTAACATTATATTAAATAAATACACACTAATGAGCTTGAATTGAAAATATTACTGTTTTCATTTTGGGCTTAAAGCTTTATAGTTAGCAAGTAAGGTAAAAAAAAGGTGGCTACTGGGGGGTTGCATTAGATCCTAAGATCTAGGTGCAATGCTCTCAGATCCACTGCTTCTCACTGATAAAAGCCACAAGATAGAAACTAGCCTGAGGTTATTGTTTATGAGTAGACCCTAAATAGAGATTTTATGCACAAATCTTCCTGCATTCATTGATTTCTCTGGCTTGAACTGAGTGGCACTACTGTATGGAGACATTTGCCTCTGTGTGTCACTAACATTATAATTATCATTTTTAACATCCATTCACAAATTCTGTTATGCAAATTTAAATAAGATATATATATATATTTTAATTCAGAATATTTCTCAGTATAATTAGAGACAATATTCTCAAGTAATATTATAGTTTATTGTAGTTATTATTTTAAAAAAAAGATATGTCTGCTATCATTCACACATGGTTTTTAAAAAACCCACTAAACATCACATGATCACCATCTCATGATAGTACATAACTGTTAGTAAACAGGCAAAAACTCTTCACTACTATATGGAGAGTTTTTGCCTGTTTACTAACAGTTATGTGCTAGCATGAGATGGTGATCATGTAATGTTTAGTGGTTTAACACTAATCCTGCCTAATAGGATAATGGTGGCTATGGTTGTTAAAGAGCCAAAGTCACCAAAATGTATGGGTGCTGAATTGAGTTCAGACCCATATGACTATATAAGCTATTGATCTTAGATTGAAAATATTGTTTTCAATTTCATTCTCATGGTTTTGTACTGAGGTAGAGATAAAAGGTGGCTGCTGAAGGGTTGCATTAGATTCTAAGATCTAGGTGCAGTGCTCTCAGATCCAAGGCTCCTCACTGATCAAGGCCACAAGCCAAAAACTAGTCTGTGGATATTGGATGAGTAGGTACTAGATAGGGATTTTATGCACAAGCCTTCTGGAATCCATTGACTACTCTGGTTAGCATAAGGTGGCACTACTATATGGAGTATTTTTGCCTGTTTACTAATGGTTTTTAAAAGCTTTTTTCAAAAAAAAATTGGGTAATTTTGGGACTTTGTGTTGAAAGTGGTAGATTTTATAATAAAACATATTCAATCAGTTATCATATTCATAAGCCTGATGTCCTGCCTAGCGTTGTATAATAGTAGGGCATCAGACTCTTGAATGCGAAATTTTTGGATCGATTCCATTTCTGATTCTTCTGACACTCAAAGTTCTTCAAATTTTTGAACGATAAAACCTTTGATTATTTATTTATTTTAAGGATGACAAAATAACATTGAATGAAAACTATCATTATTTCCAATACTTTTGTTTAAATCATATATATTTTTGATCTTTTTAGAAAATAGGCAAATAGAGTACAATAGTCATTTATTTTAAATAAAATTAAACCAATATTGGCTTTATATTCAAAAGAATTCATTAAAACAGAAATTAAAATAAATGCTTTATTATTTCTTTCAGCCATGATTTTGATTTTTAAAACACCAAATTTATGCTACGTGTGTATTTATTATAACAGAAGTAAAACCAGGTACTTGGGAGTTTTCAAGTAAACTAATGTGGCAGCTTGTATTTTTGATAAATCTACAATGTTGGAAACCCCAAATGACATATTTAATATTTACATTTTTTTATAGCTTATTTTTAAAAAAGAAATTATTGTAGAAAAAATAATTACAATATTTACAGTTTTTTTTTTTATTAATTTATTAACAGAAAAATAAAAATAAATAAATATAGATACAATATTTACACTTTATTCTTGTCGATAGCATGCTATCATATCATGACCATTAATGCACACTTTGCAGAAGGGCAAGGATCACAAATTTTTATCATTATGACAATTTACCAATAAACTGCTGACAATAAGAAACATGCTGAATTGGACCAAAGTAGGACTATACTAAGAGCATCTTGTTGTTTCCCACATTATAATATAAGTAAAAAATAAAAATTGAAATAAAGCTTCTTAATGAAATTTGTTTGAATTTATTCCTTTTTTAAAATTTAACAATGGATTTATTAATTTTGTTTTAAATTAATAACTAATGCATCTTTGGTAGATTATAGGCTTTTAAAACTATACAGTTATTAAAATGTGGGTTGCCATCTTGATTTATTTGAAAACTTACAACTGTCTAAAATCAATATATATATGGCAGTATTGAGCTTATATGTTGATAAATAAATCCTAAAAAAAAAATTGTTATGGCTTACTAGCTTTTATTTGGGTGGTACAATTTGAATCGCTGTGAATATGTATATACTTATATAATAAATATTACATTTCTTAAGTGCTGAATTACATTGTAGAGACATTAAATCACAATATATCAAGATATTTATGAATATTCGATTAAAAGGATAAGTTATTAACTTGTAAAAAGATGACTTATTTACAAAATAATTTTCCAAACATACTGTCATCCAATTATTAATTTTGACAATATTAGTTTAAGTCATAAATTGTATGAGTCAATAAAATAAAAAGTCTAATGGGATTGGATTTATATTCCAAACATATTTTCCTCAAGAAATAACATTCATTATTTGATAATTAAATAATAATGACATAAATATTAATAATGGAATTTTACAAAAAAGAAAAATATTATAATTAGATAATTAAATATTAATATCATAAATATTAATGATGCAATTTTACAGAAAAGAAAAACATAAAATAGAAGAGATTATAAACCAAATAAATATAAAAAATAGGGCTCTTTTTTCTTAGATATAAGAATCAGTTTTACAGACTTACTACATTTTTTTCTCTCATTGAAATTTATTCCGATTTAACTTTGTTAGTTAATTTATAATTTTAATTAACTTGGTAGTGTTTATTGTAATTTTCAATTAACTTAAAAGTATTAAAACAGGCTAAACTCTCTATACGTATTACAGTTAAGAGCAAGCATAAGAAAAGGTGATTTTGTAACTTAAAAGTTCATAAATAAATTAGGCTTTTGTAACTTCTGTCAGTAATATGTAATCTTCCTACGTTCTCAACTAATAGTTCGAAGCAGATTTAATCAAGCCTAAGATTACTGATGGATAATTGACGATTATAGGGTCAGCAATAAATTAAATAATTAAAAAAATAATGTTTTAACCGATACTTTTTCAATGAATAGTTTTGACATTAATTTAGTAGATGGTATTACATGGCTGATTATTTTCAATACTGACCTTATTTGACTATTCCCTTTTTCTGTTCTCTTAATGGCTTGGTGTTCCTATGGTCTGCAACCTCTATATTTCATCTTTTAATAACTGGCTTTTGATCAATTTTCAAAAACCAAGTAGGAAAGCACATAATCTGTCATACTTATTTATGGAAAACAAGTATTTGTTGATATTAAATTTTCCAACAAGATTAATTCAAGAATTTGATAAACAATTATCTCATTTTAGAAAAATAGTCTATAATACAAAAGATTCTGATTTAAAATGATCTATTAATATAACCTTAATACATAAACATTTGACAAAATAAAGTTTAGATAGACATATTAAACGTTTAAACATCTTGGCTCACAAAAATATACCATTAGATTTTTAAAATGGAGAGAATAATACTTTTTTTTCCAGATGAAATGAAAATATAAAAGTGCAATTTAATAAAGAATTTTATCATAATCCAGCTCACCTGTATTATCATCCTTCAACATTTTTAACGATTACTGATCTACTGCAGGATGAAGTCTCTCCAAGCTCAATCCACATTTTCTGATCTCTAGCCTCTCTTCTCCACATCACTCCCATACATTTTTTATTGCATCCACCATTTCACATGCAGTCTTTTTGTAGGTCTTTTACAGTCTATTGGAATCCAGTTTAAAATCATCTCTTCTAGAAATATGTCCAGCCCAACTCCACTTCAGTCTCTTCTTTTAATGATGTCAGTAACATCTGTTTGTTCTCTCACTTATATATTTTTTCCAAATCTCTTGTTGTTACTCCTAACATGCATTTCTTCATACTTCTATGAGTGGTCTGATGTCTCCATTGTTCTTCTGTTAAGTGTCAAAATCTCAGAGTTATAAGTAAAAACTAGTAAAACATATTTATTAAAATCTTTTCCAAACATATAGATATATTTCTTTTTAATATTATTTCGATTGTAAAAGCACTTTAATCAAGTTTAATTCTAAATATCACATGGTGTTATTGCATGTAGAATTTTGCCTCTGTGCAAGTTTGATCTATGATTATTTTCATCCATTATGTTTTCATCTGCAGTAATAATCTGATTAAAGTATTTGTAGATGTTAACTTTTTCTACTTCATCATTATCAATTTTTAATTTTTATCTTTTGAGAAAATTCATTGAACATTAATCTTTTATACTTTTTTACTTTCATTGGATAACTCTTGCCACATTTTCTGAAGCTATAAAGCATTATATGCAGAAACAAATACATCTATCTGCAAAATCTAAATGACTTAAATAATCTTCATTTTTATTTCCTTAGTTTATTATTTTAATCAACTAAATTCTTCTTGTTAAACTGCTGTAAAAAGTTTTGGAGATATGGAGTCACCTTGTTTTATACCCATCTCAATGGTAATCTTTCTAGCATTATTATGCAATCTAATTATTACTGTTGCATTTTTATAAATATTCTTCAAAATATGACAATATACTGGATTTATACCTTGATGATGCAATACTTTTAATCACTGAAGAAATGCTTATAGGATCAAATGTCTTTTCATAATCTACAAATCCAAACCATAATGGCAACTCATATTCTATTGTTCTTTCTATAATTGCTTATCAATTCTTGGATATGATCCATGGTTCTAAAACTACTTTTAATGCCAGTTTGGCTTTTTTTTTTGGTTGGTTAAAATCCAAAGTTTACTATAGATGAGTTGTAATTATCTTTGTAAAAATTTTGTATAGGAATTATAAAAGACTTATAATTTTACTATAATTTTAAATATTAATACCACATTCTTCCAATTATCTGACACATCTTTATCATTTAGACATTTGGTATATAACTTTGTCAACAAAATTTCTATTTTTTCATCTGCTTCTTCCAAGATAAAGGTTATTAATTTAATTATTATCTGGAGTTTTTCCCTTTATTGCATGTCTCATTTCTTTATTAAAATCCTGGGCAATTCAGAAGATGGATTTATTATTAAAAAGAAAGATGTCATCATGTATTGCTGAAATAAGTTTTCTACCAATCCCAAGGTGTTTTATACTTTTGAGACTTTTATTATTTTCTATAGCTTTCCTTTCTAGGTTATAATTATACTTTCTTATATCATTATCAACTCTTTTTCATACCATTTTACAAAATTCTAGATATTCAGTCCTTCTTAATGCATCATTTTTATATTTTTTTATATTCTCTCCTTTCTTCATAAATTGTCTTATCTTAATAGAAATTTAATGGATGAATTAGCTGTTTTTGTACCAGCTATCTTTGCTGCTATTTTCTTGAATTTGTTCAAATCTAAATCATGTTCAAAATCTGTTAATATTTGAAAACAATTTGCAAGTTCTAATTAAAATTTATTGGAATATTTCTAAGACTTAGGAATATCAACTGTGAATATTGTTTTTTTTTTAAAATAATTTTTGTCTTTCTAGTTTTGTATTGATGATCACTTTCTGTCTTGAATTTATTAAGAACATTATAATCTTAAAATATTAACTGTGAATATTGTTTTTCTTAATAATTTTTGTCTTTCTAGTTTTGTATTGATGATCACTTTCTGCCTTGAATTTATTAAGAACATTGTAATCTTAAAATATCAACTGTAAATACTGTTTTTCTTAATAATTTTTGTCTTTCTAGTTTTGTATTGATGATCTTTTCTGTCTTGAATTTGTTAAGAACATTATAATTTTAAAATACATATGTTCTGCTATTCCTTCATTTGAATACTTCCATTTCCATATAATATTTTTCTATAAAAAGAATTCATAATATAGAATTTTTTTTCTGCAATTCTACTAATGTATATTCTTTCTCATTTCTATCACTATAATCAAATTTATCTACAACACTTTCGTCTTTTAATTGTTTACCAATTCTAGCATTAAAGCCTTCCATGACAATTTTAAAATGTGTCCTGATCATACGCCTTTTATACATTCATATAAAATTCCTCTACTTCTTCATTACTAGAAGAACTCGGGGCATAAAACAGAATTATCTGCATTTGGTATCTGCTATTAATTTGTATAACTAATCCTGCTACTTTGTCTGATACAGCATCAATCTCCACAATGTTGTTCTTCCCATGCCTTTGTATTACAGTAAGTGTTCACTTTTTAAATCAATTTCCTCTTCACCTTTCAAAGTCCAATAATGTTCCATTTAACCTTTTTGATGCCAAGTGTGCATTCAAATTTTGGAATAGATCCTAGTGAATATTATATCAAAGACATCTCTCTGTTTGATTTTTTTTTTTTTTTGCAATTAGATTTTTACATATATTATATAACTAATTTCTATTTTATAACATATATATTTAAGCCTTCTAATAATTGCAATTGAACAAAATAATATTTAGTATTTGAAAATAAATATCTAAATGAAGTTCTTACTGATAACAAGAAGCACATGGTTATTGACTCATGTTACCTATTAAAAAAGTTAAAACAATGAAATATTAGATATTAAAATTTTATGTTATTAAAAATGACATATTTACAATTAGTTATCATCAAAGAAGTAAAAAAAAACTCTAAAAGCTAATTATTTATTACTATTAAAATATTTCACTTACAGTTTTCACAAAATTATAATAACAACATAGCTTAAACCACAGCACATGCACTTTACAGATGGAACAATATTTATAATGAATACTCTCCTTTCCAAGCATGATAAAAGAGAGTATTCATAAATATCATTCCATTTGTAAAGCACATGTGCCATGGTTTAAGCTGCATTGTTATTATTATTTATAAAAATCATTGTGCTATATAAATTGCAATATTTACATATGTTTATGTTTTTACAAAAGCAATTTCTTTTAGCCACTAGAGAAAGCTTCCAGTTCTCATAACAAACTTTCTAACAGTGACCTTTTTAAAAATAAAATGTTTTTCAAAGACAATTTCCTACTATTGACATAGTTTTTGGTTTAATAATATTTTTTTTACAAAAATATTGCATCATAATCATTAACAATTACATTTTTCATCTTATTTAGCCCAGGGTAAAACAATCACAAGCTTCAGCCAATCCCAAATCTTGGTCCTAAGCCATCTCCATAGCTTTGTCATAACAATACCATACAAACATCTGTATAGGTCCACATAATGCTGCCATCGTTAGGATTTAAAAAAAAAATTAAATCAAAACTTTGTATTCAGAATTACTACATCCCATCACACACCATAATATATTATACATATGCTTTAAAACATAGACAAGTAGCAATTGTAGCACTATTATAACACCTAAAAAGTGAAACTTAAAGAGTAGACACTGGTAAACCCTGTCAAATAGTTAATATGAGTCAGTCCTTCTAATTCTTGCAATTTTCTTTCACTTGAAAATGTTCTGCAGTTGTAAGAACCTAAATAAAATATTGTCAAACGGCAGTCTGGGTTCATAATCAAAAGATTCTTACCACCCTCGCACATTCAATTCCCACCTGCTGCCTTGACTGGCAACTTACAATCTTCTGAAAATAAGGCCATGATTTATTTTTGTCTATCATGATTGTATATATTTTTTAGAAAAAAAAATCATTTACACACACCTTCATTCAGCCTTCGAGAAAACTCCAACTGATATTTCAGTAAGAGTTATCAGGCAACTGAGAAAAAAAAGATGATGGTGTTTTTGATCTTCAACTCTGAGATAAAAAACAGTAAACTCACTACACTGAGTAATGTTTAATGGAAAGCAGCCCATACATGTTTATATACTATATCAATAATCACTTGATAATAGCTGCAATGATGAACATATGGAGTAGATGTTAAAAATTTTGTCCTGATTGATTCCTTTAAGGCCTCAAAGAAAAATCAAAGGGTTTCCTTTCAGTTAACAGCAAATTTCTTTCTGCAGTTACCTGTATTATATATATCAAAAAGTTCTTAATTTAATCTTTATCTCACATTATTGGCAAGAAGAATATATTATATTTATGAAATAATATATATACATATAATCAAAATTATTCCAAATTCACAATGTAACTAGACTAGCCAAGAAAATAAACTAAAACACTATCAATGGTTTCACTGCTACAAGCAGACTTTTCAAGTGTAAAGAACTACAACATAACATTTAAGCTAAACATTACCCACAATCCATTTTCTACAAACCCTTAATATTAAAAGAACTTTTAAATAAATTAATTGCTTCAGAATCATAAATTCTTAATAATAAAGATTCTTTAATTTTTCTCAAAGAAGACAACCATAGATTCTTCAAAATTAAGTGTGGCCATTATCTTTTTCATGGACATATAAAGCAGAACTAAGATATTTACTTCTAATACTATTTTTATGTACCTTTATTCTTTCATTTAAGCTCAAACTACTTTAACCTATATATATATGCTTTTTTACAAAAGATATAATATACACTATTCCAGGAAGTCTATCCATCAAAACTTTCCTTTGTATTATTGGATAAATTATTGAAAATAATACTCCTTTTCCAATCAATTTTTTTATTTCCAAACAAATTACTATTTTTACATATAATTTTATAAGAAGACAATTTAAGTTATGTTTCTTGATCCTGTACATCATTTCAAATATCTTTAAATAAAATACTTTTAACAAATTTATAAACACTCAAATAATTTTTATAAAATTGACCTTTTGGAAACAAAACTGTCTCATTAGAATAATTTAATCTTATCTCTATAACAATGATTTTTTAAAGGAGTTATTTTATGAGATACAGATTGATAGCTATCAGGTTTAATTATAGACCTGAACTCTTAATATAATGACTACATACCAAACAATCTTTACATTTCTAATCACCAATAGATCTAAAAATTTTAATTTAACAAAATCTAACCCCCCCCCCTTTTACCACATATTTTATAGAAGGATCAAAACAATTATACTCATTTACCAACTCTAAAAAGTAAAATATATGGTAGAAGGAGGGGAGTTAGATTTTGTTAAATTAAAATTTTTAAATGTGTTGGTGATTAGAAATGTAGAGGACAATTATGTTAAGAGTAAAGATGTATAATTAAACCTGATAACTATCAATCTGTATATCATAAAGTAGCTTCTTTAAGAAATTGTTATAGAAATAAGAGATTAAATAATTTTAGTGCGATAGCTTTGTTTCAAAAAGGTCACTTTTATAAAAATTACTCGAGTATCGACTATTCTGATAGATTTGTTAAAAGTATTTTATTTAATAGTAATATTTGTAATGATATAAAAGATAAAGAAAAATATGATTTTATTTCTTTGCCATGTAAATTGTCTTCTTATAAAATTGTTTGTAAGAATAGTGATTTGTTTGGAAATAATAAAATTGCATGGAAAAGGGGTATTAATTTATCAAACAATACAAAGGAAATTTTTGATAGAAAGACTTTTCCTGGAGTAGTGTATATTATCTCCTGTTTTGTAAGAAGGTATATATAGATTAAAGTAGTTTGAGCTAAAATGAAAAAATAAAAATACATAAAAGTAGCGTTAGAAATAAATACCTTAGGTCTGCATTATATATCCATGAAAAAGATACAGGCCACACTTAATTTTGATGAAGCTAAGATTGTTTTCTTTGAGAGAAATTAAATAAAAATTAAAGAATCTTTATTATTAAAATTTATAATTATGAAGTAACTAACTTATTTAAAAGTGCTTTTAATATTAAGGATGTAATGGGAAGAAAATGGAATTATGGGTATTGTTTAGTTTAAATATGTTGATTTGTAGTTCTTTACACTTGAGAAGTCTGCTTGTAGCACTGAAACCATTGGTAGTTTTAGAGTTTATTTTCTTGGCTAGTCTGGTTAAGTTGTGAATTTGAGGATAATTTTGATTATTTATTGACTAGTTTAAGATTTTAATGTTTATATATATATATATTGAGAGGCAATTAAAGTTTCAACGATCACTAAGTTAAACAGTACTTTCAAAGTAAAATTTCCAAAAAGTTATGTTGCGATTGACTAACTTCCATATTGCTTACTTAGAAATATTTTGGGTGTTATAATGACTTGCAATCAGTATGGCTTTTCTTCATTATTCTCTGGTTAGTTTAAAATTATTATTTGAAAAAAAATCTGAATATGTCAGTATCATATGGTCCTTTAGGAAATTGGAATATATAATTTGAATATGAAAGAAACTTCCATTTTGATCTCAAAGTGAGTATTTTTGATTGGTAGATTGTTTAACCTGAAGGGAATTTCTGAACATTTCAAAAAATATATATATAATTTTCAGTAATTTGTTTATATATTTAAGATTAGTTAGTTATATAATGATTTTGTAAAATATTTTAAACTAAAAATGTATGTGACTACAATTTGATTTTATTTGAAAATATTTATTTTTAAGAAGACAAGTCATAAAAGGTTTGTTATGACAATGTTGAAGCAATTTTTAATTGCTAACAAGAATGGCTTTTATAAATACCAGTGCAGACATTTCTTTTAACATTTTATTAATAATAAATTTAATTATGAATTTTAGTATATATTTTCTTTCTTTAAGGATGTCAAATCTAATTTTTTTTTTGAGCTTCAAAAATGGAATTTAAATAAATATTTCATTTTACAAACTTTTTGAATAGATAAAATTACATCCAATATGCAAAGCACCATGTTTATAGCTAAAAACTCTATTTACTAATTAATTTTTTTATTTTGCAAAGTTCAAATGTTAACTTTTTAAATGTCTATTATTTGAAAGCTTCCATTTGTACTAAGTAATGTAAAGATGATATAGAAACAGGTTTAATTATAAAAATAAGTGTTGCAAATATGGACAAAGTCATACACTAATGCCTTTTAAATAAAAAAGGGGGAGATGAATCCTCAAAGAGTTAAAATCTAATATAAGAAACATATACATCATTTCTCCTTGTAATTTGATTTCATTGTGGCCATACACTAACTACTGGATGTTTTATTTATCATAACAGAAAAACATCAAATTGAGAGAAATAATTTTCATAAAAACTTTATTATATTTTTACTAAATTAATTAAATAGTGTTAAAATATTCAAATTTTATTTTAATGTATATGCTTAGTATTCGAATTCAATTAATATCTGAAATTTAATTTCAAAAGTTAATATTTTAAAGTTCAAATTCCTTCAAGATAAGATATTTTTACCTTTAAAATAAACTTAGTTAATGTTTTATGTCTTATTTAAGACAACACATTTTTAATATGCATTAAATAGTATTGTTATTATTAATTTTGTATCTGTCTTTATGATATAAAAGAAAAAATAAATTCTTTATTTTTATTTTAACAAGATTTTAAACTGAGACAATATTTTTATCTTTTTAAATTCACTGGACAAACAAACGAGTTAACTTTCTTTTCACACCTCGAAGATTTATTTTTTGTTGTAATTGAGTGAATTAATTAGTTTACTGTAGTTATTTTCGCAATGCAAATTAATACAAAAGAAAATACACCAATGAATGTTGAAGTAAATGCTCCTGAAATAATGTGTGTATATGAAATGTATATATGTATATCTTAAATGCAAAAGTAGCTAAAATAATTTAATTAAGTCATTTATTCTCTAAAAAAAATTGTTAGAGGTGTGGAAAGTCAGGAAATGTTTCATTCCATCAGTGTGTTTTAAAAAGTAAAAAAAGTTAATTCAAATTAAAGTTCTGTTAAAATAAGAATGATTTTTTACTTCTGCATCGTAAACATGGGAACACACACAATATTTTTTATTACTTTTAACAATCTTTAATAATGAAGTATGTGCTTATATGGTTTATATTAATTTAATGGCACAATACCTATAATATATACACATTATACTTTATTTGTTGTTAAGGGAGTTAACAGTGCATATCTGAATATATATATATATGTTATTAAAATCAGATTTAAAAAGAATTATATACAATTGGTGGAGAATTAATTAGAATACGAAATGTGCTGTTAGATTTAAACTGGTTTTAGGTATTAGTATTCAGTTGGGTGGTTGATTTATTATATATGAATTTTTAAATGAGGAAACTATGATAATAAGAAGTATTGGGTATTAAAGTAAAAATCGTATCCCAATTTTAATGATCGTTACAATAGTATTGGTAAAGTTATTCCTCCCTATGTGCATGCATATATATCTATAGATGCGAAAGTTTGATTTCTAATTTTAATTTTACTGATTATATTGTAGAAATATGATTGCTGTTTTTTTTTTAGATTAAGCTGAAGTAGAAGTCGCATTTAATAAAATAAAGATTGAATAGATTAAAAATAGTTGCTCTAATAATGGGGTCCGAGTGTGACGAGAGGCTGATTGGAATTTAGTGATAGATGTCTTCAGTATGTTTGGTGTGATAGGCACAAAGAAAAAAGTGTTGTCAAACATTGGTGATCGAGAGATCAGCGATGGCTGCTTTACAAGCAGTTGTCCCAGGTTAGCGGATTCGCTTCCCGGCTGATGCTATGACACATGAGAAAAAAAAAAAAAGAAAAAAGTGTCGGATAGCTTCTTCCTCTTTGCGAAAAGTTGATGACATGAGTCTGTATTATCAGAAAACATTTCTTTAGCTAAGAAGCTACAGTTTGGTGCTTCTCCCAAATTAGTCTTGTTAAAAAAATCAAGGTATTTGAGTTTCGAGCACCAGAATTTAAACTTTTGGATAACATGTTTGTTTGTGCAGTGATGAAGACTTTGGTTGAAGCATTAAAAATTGTTCAGTTTTGTGGGCAAGGTTATAACCATAATTAATGAATAGAGCCTGTTGCTTAAGGATGGAGTATATGGCAAGGATATTGACAACATTTTTGGAAAAAGTTATTTTTAATTGGCATTAGTATATCTGTTGGGGGTGAAGCAAAAATGTCTGAATGTCAAAGAAAAATATTAAAAATTTGATTATTACATTTTCTGTTTTTTTGGATGTAGATTATAGGGATAGAATAAAGTGAGAATCCATTGTTAGTGTTTTTGCATGGTTTTAAAACTCATCACCATGGCCTTTCTGCCCCATATAAGTTTGATGCATATGAAGTTTATTTTCTTTTTCAAAGAGGTAATGAAATTGATGGTTGATGTGTAATATGCTGCTCTGAAAAATATTAGGATATTAATGGGGGTGATTTTGGCATGTTATGATAGATACAGTTCAGATAGAGAGTTGGTTATGGTTTCAATGTATGTAACAAACATTGAATTCAGGTGAGATGCTGTGAAGATGAAGGATATACAGCTTCCTGTTAAGATTTTCTATGTAGATGATTTATTGAGGTTGAAATAGATTGTATTGTTTATATAGTCTTTAAGGATTGTTTTAATATAGAAAGGAGAGTTTTTGAAGGGAGAAAGATGATGAGATTATACTTATATATAGGAAATATATTTTTATTAATGAATAGAATGTAGCTGCTAGGTATTTTCTTTTCAATTTCTAATTGAAAAGGCTTAATATGTTATAAATAGTAAAGCACCAAGATAAATAGTAAAGCACCAATTAGGAATTCTTGGAATATAGAATTGTGAGAGCTAAAACTAGGTAGGATTTTTTTCATTGTGTAATGTGAACTCTCTGTTTATGAGGAGATTGGTGAGAATATATAGAACAAATGCAGGGATATTGGATGTTTTATAACCTGGACTAGATTTTCAATTGGGATAAAGGTAGATGTAATGTCTAATTGAGCAGCAAAGATCTATAATTTGTTTTAAAAGAGATAATGGCCACAGTAGTGGATGATCCTTTTTTTTTGCAAATTGAAAAGCTGAGATGAATGGCAGAATGATGGGTTGTATTTTATCCTTGATGATGAATTATATGGTTTTGATTAAAATTGGAGTTATAGAGATGGGTGTAAGTTGTGTAAGGGAGATAGAAGAATCTTTTTGATAAAAGAAACGAAGGATTAATAGTTGTTCATTTTGATAGATCTGCTTTTAGAGAGATGATTGAATAGAATTAATATTATGGGGATGATTAAGAAACTCAAGTGAATAAGTATGAATTTGTATATTGCATGAGGATCAGGATATATGCTATTTAGAAATGAATTGGGTTTAGATTATAATTTCAACTTTGTAATTTTGTGATTAAGATTACTGAATCCAAAAGGATTGGTATTGGTATGAAGAAAAGAATAAGATTGAAATTTGACATTGAAATTATAGTCAGGAAAACATCTATTTCTACAAGAGTGATTATTTTTCAAAATGGATGAAGAAATATTCTTTTTCTTTTGTACATGACAGCCAGCAATAGTAATTGATTTTTTTTTTTGTATTGTTTAAGGTAGATAATAAGGGTGAATGGAAGCAAGATCTCATGAAATTACTTTAGTTTTTGGTATAACATGCCA
The DNA here is from genome assembly GCA_028023455.1 of Epiperipatus broadwayi. Classification (NCBI taxonomy): domain Eukaryota; kingdom Metazoa; phylum Onychophora; class Udeonychophora; order Euonychophora; family Peripatidae; genus Epiperipatus; species Epiperipatus broadwayi. The sequence goes on along the minus strand of JAQFVV010012417.1, from coordinate 6,595,264 downwards.
AGCTTCTGTAAAGTGGACTATGAATAATTTCTTGCTATAACCTACTGGACTCGCCTTAATGATGAAATTGTTTAAAATTTCTTTATTAAAGTTTATTTTGATAAATCTAGTACTAATAGTGGTTAAGAAATTAACTACTTGTTTTTAAACTTCACTGTTCTTCAGTTGTTTGCTCAGTTTAGATTTTTAAATTAGAGATCACTGCTTGTTTTTTAGATTTGTAGGTATATTTATGATCTCAACTCCCATAAAAGATTTAGTTGTTCTGGAAATGGGGTTGGCATATTGCTTAGTGTTTGCCTTGTTAAGCATTTATTTTTAGTCATATTAGAAATTCATGTTTCTTGATGTCTGATTGAGGCTTTTAATTTTTTTTTCTGGTGTGGAGGCAGAGGCTGTAGATTTAGTTTTAATCAGAAGCAGAATTTATAGTAAGTGGATTTTATGTATATGAACTATTTATAAATGTGTTCTAAATTATGAACATTAAAAAAAAATTTAATGCTAAAATTAATTAAATTTTTAAATATTCATTTTAACTGATATTAAGCAATGGCCAAATGTGTGTATAGTGACTAAATTGAAAATTTTAATCCATGATATATTTATGGTGTTTGTTTGTGTAAAAAAATCCATATGGTAAAGATTAAATAGCTGATATAGATAATAGATTCTAGTTTTTCTATATTAGACAAGATACCAAAGTTATACTGAAGATCTTCTAATCAATCAATAAAAAAAAATTCAATTTTTTTTTTTTTACAATTTTCACAACAACTTTTGATATAAATTAAAATTGATAATTGTTATTCAAATTGAAAACTGGCATCTAATATATGTATGTGATATTTTCATAAACTTTGACAATCATACACTACATATGGATCGTTGAAAAAAGGAAAACCTTATGTTATCAAATTACCACATGTTTTAATAAAAAAAAATTTAAACAAACAATTTCCTTATTTGTGATTTATTAAAAAAAAAAAAGAAATTCAATCAAACAAGTTTCACTATTTATTATTATTTTCAAAATAAAAAATTTCTTTTCAAAACAAATCATTTTTGATATGAATCAAAATTAACATTTTTATTCAAAAACATGGATTATTACTAATATTAGTAATTAGATAGCATATGGCACTCATCGAAAAAAGATCTTGTGAAACCATTTTTGATATGAATTAAGATTGACAATTTTTATTCAAAAAGAATGCGTAAAGCTAATATTTATTTGTATTTTCAAAAAAATTGACAATTGGACCCAACATATCACTCATTAAAAAAAGACCATGTGATATTAAATGACTTTTCTTTTGATGGAAAAAAAAGATCTTGTGATAGCAAATGACTACATTTTCTTTTATTAGCTTGCCATTTGCATTGTTTTTTTCTTATATTATCAGCTATTTTAACACATATTTGCATTTCACCATGCTTCTTAAAGAATTCTATAGCCAAATAATTGCCAATGATAATACTACTTTAGCACTTTTCCTGCAGCATGATCTGCTGAAGAAAGTAAATCATGAAAATATCACATGGAAAATGTGACTTACTTATACAACATAAATAAGGGGAAAATGTTAAGGGTGAATGGATTCCCATTTTTTTGTCTTCATTAAGGTTATCAATCCACTTGATCAGTCAGAAATAGTGATGTCTTCTGTTACTACTTTATCATGAATGATAGAGTAAATTGCATCTGCACATTTTGGAGCTCATTCTTTTTTGTCATGGACCTACTGATTAAATTGATTACAGAATTTATTGGAAAATCTTTTAATACAATAGTGGATTGATTCAACTTCTGTAGGGAAATTTGCTCATATGTCATGTTTGTCAAAGCAGGGAGGCAAATGGTGGGTACTGACAAAGATGTGATACAAATAGACTAAATAAGATTTGCTAGTCACCAAAAAAATTATTTAAGGTAATAAACCATTTTCCTTGCAGAATCAAATTATCCATGTTATTAACTGCAAAAATCATGGAGCTCAAATAGATGGATGATACATATCACCTGTATTAATGTTTGTTTTGCATGTGGTCATATCTACTATTTGAGTATTTTTGCTCATATTTATATATTTTCAACTATTGACTACAGTTATTTTTAGAATACTGGAGAACAATTAAAATTTATTATTTAAAATAAATAAATATATTAGATTTATATTATTTAATGGTAATCAAAAATTAGTGATGCACAATTTAAAAAAATCACTACAATGCTTGTAATCAAGTGTCAAATATGAATTAAGATTTTTTTTAAATCAGTATGAATATAGTTTTAAAAAATTGAATTTTAGAAGTTGAATAGTAAGACTATATTATCTAACAGAATTATTGATTTTTGACCTCATGGAGGAAAAAAAAAAGATAAAAAAGTTATCCAAAGATGAGTTTTGCTATGACTATACAAACCAATTTATGGATCACAAATATATCCAAATATAGAACATGCAGTTCCATTTCACTGTTTATTAGATATTTTGTGATGCTGAGTGTAAATTCTTTCAACCAAAAACTTTTTTAATGCTTCAAGACCTTGTCTAATTGTAACTCTCCAATATTTTCTATTCTCTGTTATATCTTCCCAATGGAAACAATCAATAAATAATTTCTTTAGAGTGTTTTAATTTTTATAATGTAAATGAGATTTACCTTTCCCATGAAAACCATGCTAAACTTCACTATAAAACATCTTTTTAGAAAGTCTTGCAATGTTTATTTATTTCACCTGTCCAGTCCAATGAATGCATGATTTTACAATAATAAATTCCATTGTCACATTCAGCAACTTGTAAAATATGTTGATTGGTTTTACGATCTCATCATTTTATTTTTAAAATTTTGTAGAGCATCTTTAATTGAAGCTTTTCTAATGCTTTTTACACTGTGTTGATAGAGTATTTAGGTCTCATTTCCATACAATAGTTAAGCTGAGCACTGATTGTATATATGTGTTGGGATAGTAATCTGGACCAACTGATGATTGCTGGTTTAGCATGAAATACATATACTGGTGATTATTTATCTTTCCAACATTTGTGTGATCAGGTGGGTCAGCAATATGAGATGGCATCGATAATTGAGGGTCATGTGAAAGTGAGTTCGAATCCCTTATATATTACATTATATATGGGCAGATGTGTGTAAGCCTGTACAGTGTATTAAAATTGCATATTGATACAATAGCTAAGTAAAACAATAGCTTTATATACAGCTAACTAATTGCAAAAGTTACCCCCCCCCCCGTGCAATTTGCTAAAAGCAGCTAAACATTGGACTTTGGATTACATCTCAACATCTGTTCACTTTCCACTTATAAAACTATAAAGATGTTTAAATTAGTTTACATTCTGATGTTGATAACCATTCAAACTAAAATTTATTGAGGATTTTTCTTCCACCCTTAGTTGATAAAGAAGATAGGTTTTTTGAACATTAATTATTAATCAAAGTATGTATATGTTGTTTTTGATTAGTTGTGTTGCATTCAACTACTCAAGTGACAAGTTAAACTGACTTTTTTTAATAAAAACTCACTTTATGCAACTGAAAATCAATTCAAGAATCTTTAGTTTTTGAATCTTTCACCTTACCATTACGCTAAGTTACCTGAGCATAATCAGATTAAGTTGTGCACTTTGAAAGTAATTAATATTTATAACATAAGTTTCTATATCTTTTTAAAGATAAGATGTAAAATAGTAGTTATTAAAATATTTTTTTAATTTTTTTTAGATCATTTATTTTTTTGCAAGTGTAGTATATATTTTTTAAAAATAAATTTTATGCAGGTTTTCAATTTTAGATAAGAATATTGATTTTATTGATTTTGAGAGTTAACATTATAAGAAGCTTCGATTTTGTTTGTTTTGTTTATCCTTTCTGTAAAGATATTAAACTTATTTACTAAAACATTCTTACAACTTGAAATTATTTGAAAGATAATCAATCGTGTTCAGATATTTTTTTATCCAATATTTTTCATAATTTTTATTTGTTTGTACATTTAAAATCTTTACTAAAAGCAGTAGAAATAATTAATAGTAAAGTCTGTCATCCTGAATTGTAGTTTCCCAACGTTTATAAATTCTTTAACATAATTTGTTTTATTATATTTAATGTTTATAGTTATTAAAGAGTCTCTTATTACAGCATATTTGTGATCCACAGGACATTTTTAATGTATCTATATATAATAATTGATAAAAGCACTGATTATCCATGCTTTTAATTAATCATTTACTGAACGAAGAGTGTCGGTTTTATTGTGCAACGCGAAGAGTAATTTATTTAAAGACTTTCATATATATATATATACTTCATATTTACTTAGTATTTCTTCTAATGTTTTATAATCATATTTTTATAAAATTTATTTTTAAAATATTACTTTGTCATACATTATTGCAACTCTGACTAAACTTTTTATATCTGTCTAATTTTCTATATATAATTCTGGATTTTACTGACTTATCTTTAATAGAAAAAATGTATATTTTTATTTGCTAGACTTAATATTATATGTAATGACAAATTATCTCGTTTATATAGCGCGTATTTTTTAGAATACGATTCTGAAATATAACCCACTGACAGATTTTTTTTTTAATACTGTGTGTCAGAGAGGTTAACATCCTTATCCGAATGCTTTTAACATTTAATTTGTGTAAATGAAAGGAGAATACTGAAAGTCACAATGCCTCATATTATCTTTAAGTTTAGAACGAAAAGGTTTGAGAAATTTACAATTTGGAAATCTCTTCATTTGATTGTTTTCAAATTTTCAAAGCCGACAGCTTAATGCTATTTCTCAAGCAATATTTTTTTGTGATGTTTTATAAAATTAGATTTCTTTTTACATCGTAATTTCAAATTAAAATTTTGCTTTGGAATATATTAAAATATTATTGATATACTTAAAGTCTCTCTACATATTTGTGATTGTTTTTGTTTACCCAGAAACTTATTCCTGTTAATCAATTGAATTGGATTCATGTTCATTTTTAATGGATCAATATTTTTTGTTTTACTAATATGGTTTAAAGCAATGGGCAGAATGGCGGTCACTGAAGCTTAAAGTCCACTTATAGCAGCTCCAATATGTCACTTCCGTTGCTCTAATTTCTTATAAATTCCCTAATAATAAACTATCTGATTATTCTTATTAGTATTTGCTTCATTAGTTATATCTTTCTTTTTTGTAAACCTATTTATGTTAAATTTTGATCAACTTTTCAATCTATTCAAAACTACTTACTATTAGCGATTTCACAAATGATTAATTCTCTTGAAGTTAGTTGTTTACAAACAATTGTAAGATTTAAAATTCTTTTTTAAAAAATCTACATTATATAGGGAGGGGAGATTTTTTTTTTTTTAAAAAAAATTGTCTGTTAAAATGTCTATATTTTAAAAAATTAATAATTTTAAAATGTGAATACTTACATGAAAGATACACATTTATTGATTTGCTTTTACAATTTTAAATGCGTTTTTTTTTTTTTTTTTTTATAAAAAAAGGATATTGAAAAAATATTGTATTTGACATGAATCAACATAAAAAATTATTTCAGCTTGGAGTAATGCAAATCAATGAAATAATCTCCATACATAAATTACCTTGTGAATAACAAATGTGGTAGAAACTAAGTATGATAACTAAAATGGTACAATCATATAATTTTAATCATTACTTTATGGATCAATATTAATGACTTGTATTATGTATAATAGCATTTACTAGATCATCTGATTTTTTTGCATCATAGACATTATTCAAAGAGATGTTCAAATATTGAGCATCTAGATAATATTAAAAGATGATGATGATGTAATGCTTTGTATTTTCAAGCTAAAAAAGGCTATGTAATTAGTCTCAGAAAAAGCAATAACATACTTTAGTTTTTTTTAAGTGTCATAGCATCGGCCGGGACGCGAACCCGCAACCCGGGCAATTGCCTGCTAGTGCAAGGCAGTCGCGCTGACCTCTCGACCACCAATGCAAGCAACATATCCATTACAGTGGATGATATTTTGTGCAATGATATCTCATAGAAGAAATTATGCTGTTTATTATAACAGCTGGAACTGTTCTCTAGCTATCATCAAATGCAAATGTAATTTATTGTTAAAATATTAATTATATTCATATAGTTTTGTTATATTCTAAGCTAGTGATACCTTGAGGTATATTGGGCTATCATTTTTGTTTTATGATCTGACTCATAGTAAAGTTTTCTATTGCCATTATTATTTTTATTGAAAGGTATCTGTAATAGCATATGGATCTACTATTACCTGATGATGAATATAAATAAGTCAGTTTCAGCAGCTATCTTTCTTATTGCACAAAGTGCTGGAAATCACTATTTTCCAAATAATATGTCCATATAATCTTCTCTGGTAATGAGTATAGACTGTGATTTGATGCATATAATAATTAGTTGTACGTATGGCTATAATCCCGTCTTTCTTAAACATTACCAACTAGTAATAGATTGGTAATAATCTGTTTTTGGCATAAGTGCTTCTTAGATAAACTTTTACTAATGTACATTGTTATTAATATTGGGTATAATTTCCCAAGTGACTTTCCCAAAATCTGTTTACCTTTATATCTTCTGCAGTTCATATGTAACACAGGGTAACTTTCGAGGAATTGCAAAGCATATTTAGTTTGGCTCATTTTTTGTGATTTGCATATTTCTATAAGCAATTGCAACAGCAAGTGATTTTAAATAATTTCTTTTTGATGTATTTATTTAATTTCATCTTGTGCTATGAAATATTTATGTATTTAGCATAAGATTTTTAAAATATAAATAAATATCTAAAGATTTCAACTAGGACATTAATTCTCTAGTACTTTATTAAGTTAAGTAATTGTTCCACTGTAGCATGAAATTCAACAATTATTAAGTATGTGGATCATAGTTTGTGTTTGTCAAGATATTTATATAGATCATGAACTGTGAAATTCTATGTATAAAGCAGATGCCCATGCATGTTCTGAATCTGTTGATCAGATTCCATTCCAGTTTTTCTATAAAGACCAAAGCCAGTTAGTTTTAAAGTTGGATTTGAGGTATTTATTTATCTTTTTTCTAAAAGCTATTATTGATAATTATTTTCTTAATTTACAATTTTGTGGCAGATAAGTAGTTTGAGCATTGTATTAATCTTTGTATAAGTTGTAAAGTGGCTCTTAGTAAAAAAAAATCATAAAATTATTGTTAATTCTTTCATCCACATTAGCTTTTATTTATTTATAAAAAAAGGATTTAGGTGAATGCTTTTTAAAAAAAGTTTTATTAAACTGAGATAATTTTACTTTACAGTTACTTTTAGAAGTGATATGATTAAAGAAAAGATGTTATTGCTGATATTTACTTTCAGAATATGAAATTAACAAATTTCTAAAGCTAAATTAAAATTCTACATGTGATTGATTTAAAGAAATCTTGTTGTATGATAAATGTTTGCTTGCTTTTGAGATCTATTTTCTTTTCAAAAACATAATTTGTAATTTATTTATTTTTTTAAATAATGCTTTTCTATGTAAATAGACAATTAAAAAGTAGAAAAATAAAAATTATTATTATTATTATTATTATTTTCTATTTCTCCCTTTTAGTCAGCTATTATATAAAAGCATTATTTTAAAAAAATGTTTTTTACATATTTTATTTTTCTACTTTTTAGTAGACTAGTACTGTTTACATAAGAGCATTCTTTAAAAAAAATTTTTTTTGTACATATTATTTTATTTTTTTAGTTATAAATTAAACATATAATTTTAGTTTAAATAAAATAATTTTATACCAAAATTATAATAACAATAATCTGTTAAATCACTAAACATCACATGATCACCATCTCATACTAGCACATAATTGTTATTAAACAAAGCAAAACTCTCCATACAGTAGTGCCATCAACAAGAGCAATCAATGGATGTCAGAAGGCTTGTGCATAAAATCCTTATCTAGTGCCTACTCATCAATATCCCCAGACTAGTTTCTGGCTTGTGGCCTTCGTCAGTGAGGACTACTGTATGGAGAGTTTTGCTTTGTTTAATAACAATTATGTGCTAGTATGAGATGGCGATCATGTGATGTTTAGTGGTTTAACACCAATCCTGCCTAATAAGATAATGGTGGCTCTTGTTGTTAAAGAGCCAAAGACACCAAAATATATGGGTGCTGAATTGATTTCAGACCCATATGACTATGTAAGCTATTCAGCTTAGATTGAAAATATTATTGGGTTTTCAATTTCATTCTCATAGTTTTGTAGTTAAGTAGAGTTAAAAGGTGGCTGCTGGAGGGTTACATTAGATCCTAAGATCTAGGTGCAGTGCTCTCAGATCCAAGGCTTCTCACTGACGAAGGCCACAAGCCAGAAACTAGTCTGGGGATATTGGATGAGTAAGCACTAGATAGGGATTTTATGCACAAGCCTTCTGGCATCCAGATTGCTCTTGTTGGCACAAGATGGCACTACTGTATGGAGAGTTTTGCTTTGTTTAACAATAATCTGTGTTTCTGTCACTGTACATCCATATTTTTGAATTAACAATGAAAAAAATCAGTTCCTGTTTAGGACTTGAACTCACATCCTTTCACTTCCCAATAAAATTTTTTAACAACTGAGTCAATGGAAATATTATGTTTGTAGAATAAAATTTTGTTAATATTGATTTAACTGTTTAATGTTTATACAAAAATGAAAAAAATTACTTTAATTATGGCTGTGAAAAAGTTCATTAAAAACAAAAATGGTTAAAACTAAAAAACAAATGGATAAAAATTATGATTTAATAATAAGACATGTATAGACTGATCACGACAACATGCATCATGTCTACATTTGTTGTCTTAATTGGTCTTTTTCACATCTTATTAAATCATAATTTATATCCATTTTTTTAATAGTTTTTTTTATGTGTCATAGCATTGACAGGGAAGCGAACCCGCAACCCAGGACAACTGCTTGTAAAGCAGCTGTGCCGACCACTCGACCACCAACACTTGACAATTTTTTTTATAGTTTTAACCATTTTTTGTTTTTAATGTATTTTTTCACACTTTGATTTTATATTTTTTATTTGCACAGCACACACTCAATAAAACATGTTCTTGTTTTGACAACCACAATTAAAGTTATTTTTTTCATTTTTGTATAAACATTAAACAGTTAAATCAGCATTAACAAAATTTTATTCTACAAACAATGTTTCCATTAGGATTTTTCTTGTGAGTATAAGAATGATTTAGAGTTGTAAACAGGAACTGATTTTTTCATTGATAATTCAAAAATGTGGACATACTTACAAAAACACAGACAGGGTATGTTAACATAAATGCATTTAAAATCATTATTACCAATTCTTTGGAAACATGCTTTCATTTTCTTTTGTATAAGGCTGAGAAGCTTGACAAAACATTGAGATTTTTACTTAATTAAAACTATTTTTTCTAAAATAATTTTAAATTTAACTTAATATTATTTATAAAAAAATTTAAGATCTACAGTTTTATCTTTTAGTTTAAACATGACAAAAAAAAATTGGTATTTTTTATAAACCAAATTCTGTGTCCACTATTAAGCTCTTTTTAGGGGCCCTGATATCTTTGGTACATTTTTATATAAGTGGATTTTTTGTGTTGCATTTACTTTTTCTCATTTTCTTTTCTATCAGTTACAAATTTGAATGCAATAGCCATTATTAAAATATTTCTAATTAGATTAAACTGTTTACAGATTTTATATTTCTATGCTTCTTAATTATATTTTTATTATGTTGTCTCTTGATTTTTCTTTTTTTTTTTTAATTGGAATATTATCTGTATAGTTCTGCTACATCTATTATTTTTGTGATGAAAAGCATTCCTTTTACTGTTGATTTTTCTGCCTGTCTTTTACCATCAGTCTTTCTGGGTCTTTTATTTTTGTTGACTTTGCTTGCTTTTTATAGGATTTTCAAAAGTCCATACCAGTATAAAACATAAATATTTCTTCGATTCATCCTTAATGTTTAAGAATCACTTCCATAGGAAGTCATAGAAAAAATTATAATTTGAACAATCATGAATTTCATTTTTATGGTACTTCCTACTTTTAAAAACTTTTATAGTAATTCTTCCATATATCAGTACAAATAGTTTTTGATTGCTATATCCTTTATTTTTATTATCAATTTAGCTGTTGTTTCTACCATTATAATTTTTGGTTTCTTTATATTTAGTTACAATTCCTTTTCTGCGTGTGTCTATTCAATCTGATTTTCCCTATTTCTTATTTTTTACTATAGATCCTCTCTAACTACTTGTAAAATCAGTCTTATTTATTATAATCTATTTTAATAATAAATTCTTTTTTTTTTAAAAAAAAAGTAAAATGTTATATAAAATGCCCATTTTCTATATTTTTAAAATAATTTAGCATGAGCAATTGCAAAGAGCTTGTAATTTATAGTATATGATGACTTCTTTTTGGTTTATCATATATCAACAAAGATGGTTTCTATTTTTTGACTTTTTTTAAAAATCAATTTGTATATTTGAATGTTATATTTTAATGAAAAGTACTAATTTATCATCATCATTAGAATAAGATTACCATTTTTTTTTCAACTTTAACACCAGATCATTTGAAATAGCTCAGATAGCAGCATATAAGTTGAAAAAATATTATGGAGTAGGCTTTTCTTTTTTTATCTGTATGTAAGTGAAGGAATACAATAAAAGAATCAAGAATAGCATTAGAACAAAATAGTTTTAATAAAGGTACAGAAGTACTTATGATTTTCTAAACTGTATTCATTGCATTTCACAATTAACTAGGACCAATGGCCAGAAAACCAGTATTGTACTGGTAAAATCAATATGTATATAGTCACTTTATATTAGAAAAATCACCTCAGTGCTCTTAAATATCTTATGCCATTTTTACTATGAATGCAAATTTTTAAACATAACATTATAACTGTTATTAAACAGGAAAAACTCTCCATACAGTAGTGCCACCCTTTGCCAACCAGAGTAATCAATGGATACCATAAGGTGCATAAAATCCCCATTGATTACTCTGGTTGGCAAAGGGTGGCACTACTGTATGGAGAGTTTTGCCTGTTATTTAAACATATTCTGTAGATCTTATTCTTTTATTTATGCTTTAAGCAATGTAAAATTCAGAAACATTTTTTTAATTTCCATTTATCAACTAACTTAACATATATAGTGGAGCTGCAAACTATGCTGTATATAATTATATGACTTCAGTTATATGCTAACCAAAGAAAAATGTAAATAAACAAACAAATGTAAATAAATAAACAAAAAAAAAACTATTAAAATTTGTAAATTTTATAATAATCATATGGAGTGTGTGTTTATTCATGCAGTGACTGAAACAATAAAAAAAATATATCATATTATATATATATATATTTAATGTGTCAAAGCATCGGCCAGGAAGCATGTAAGCCAGCTGTGCTAACCACTTGGTCCCCAAGCTCGACAACTACCATATTTTTATTTTTAAAATGAATTTAAATAACTAAATGTCTTACTTTATCGTTAAATACACTCTTGATGATATTCTTTTTTTTCAATAACTTTTTATTCTTATAGAGACATAGTACACTAACTCAGTGGTCTTCAACCTTTTCACACCTGTGGACTGGTAAAAATAAGGATAAGGTTTCGCAGACCAGCAAAAATAAGAATAAGGTTTTGCAGACCGGCAGAAGTCTATAGATAAATTTTCTTAAAGATGTAAACTGCTTAGCCTTAGATGAGCATAATTGTTATAACTGATCAAAACAACAATTTTAAATATACAAGATGAAATTATATATATATGGAGTTTGTATAATAAAAAACTTTTTTTTTTAATTTTGAATTTTTTTAGAAAAGTAATAAAAAATTAATTCTACCCCCTCCCCCCTATAAACATCTGTGATAAGTAATAAAACAAATTAATTTATGTATGATTCATTAGATTTTATTTTCGTTGTGTTTCTTTTTAAAATGAGATGAAAAAATAAATAAAAATTGTTTATATTAATTAAAAGTTTAAACTCATTATTTTGTTATTACAAACTTTCCTGCCAGTACTGTGGCCCGGCACTGGTCTGCAAACCAAGGGTTGAAGACTACTGCACTAACTAGTCTCTTTATCAAGAAATTACAATCTCTCATTATTTTAATGATTTTAAATCAGTTTTAAGTTTTAAGTATATTTTAAAATTTTGTAAAACTTTTAGGGTATATTTTATTACGCACATAAAACTTGGAAAGGATAGTAAAGGAAAAGTAAAATATATGTGCTTTTAATATAAAGTGGAAGAAATTTTATTAACCATAACTTATGCAAATATGAGGCAGATAAAAGAAAAAATCTCATCAATTATATAACTGATTTAAGGAAAATAGGACACACTTATTCATCCATCAACAGAAAAGTTAACAAATTTTTCTATAAAATAAACCACAACCACAAGAAAGAAAACAAACCAAGAATCTTAATCCCATACGTTCACTCTACAGCTAAAAGCCTTATCAAGCAACTATCATGTGACTTTGAAGTCGCTTTCCGTTCACCTCCCAACACCAATAGACTGATAAATAATACCAAAGACAGGATCAAACCTGAACTCATCCCTGAAGTTGTGTACAAAATTACCTGCCCCCAAATAAATTGTATGGCAACATATTGCCACCAGAGTAGCTCAACACCAATATCTTTACAATAAAACCAAAACAAAGTATGAAGGTAATTCAATTTTTGTCGAACATGAGAGAAACTCTGGACATGCTTTTCTACCTACCACAGCCAGTGTCGTTTGCTCTGAAACAAATGACACCAAACGTAAAGTTAGGGAAGCTTACTTCATTGCGGCTGACCCATCGGCAATCAACAGAAGAGAGGCCTGCTATTCCCTATCTTGAAAATGGTCCACGTAACATCTGCACATAAGTTTGCATAAAATTTGCATAATTTTACAGTTATTAACAGAATAAGTCGCCATGAATATGGGACTGTAAACTGTCCCGAAAGCACTTGGCGGTAAAAATTTTGACAATTTATTAATAGCTTCATTACCTGTGCACAGAGCACATATATATATATTAAAATATATAATCATGTATGGCACTTCAAAATGGAAAAACGGCTACTGGTTTATTAGAAAATTTGGTACTTATTTAAAATCCTTGTCAGAAGCTTGTCAGATGTTTTATTTAAATAATCCATTTTTTGGATCAAAGTATTTGTTTACATTTTTTTTTTTTCAAAATGATTTTCTCAAACATGTGTAACTTATTAACTTTAAGAAAATATTAACAAATGTATTCTAAATTGAATGCTAACTTTAAAAAAATTTAAGTTTATTTTTTCACAACATAATGTCCAAGTGTTAACTCTTTATTTGATCAATTTGTTTATTGGCTGAGTGAGGTAAAACTCTGAACTTCTAATTGGTCAATTCTGAACTTTTAAATAGTGATAAAAATATATTCATCTTATAATATTATATTCATTTTGGTTTCATTTGCAAAAAGTATATTGATAATTTGTCAGGTTATGAAAGTAAATGAAAGTTTTTTCAAAAATATATTTTTATTTATAATTATAAAAATATTCAATAGCGGAAAAATAAAAATAAAAATCATAGCAAATTACAAATCATGTAAACGTCATTAGTGTCCTTCCTCAATTTACATTATTATAAAAGTTAAGAATTTTGTAGTAAAATCTTAGCATATTTCTAAAAATAATTATATTTTCAGCATATTTTATGAAAATAATTTGTAGTATATACAAAAAATAATAAAAAAAACACTCTAAAACATATATTTTCATTTTCAGCGGTGAAAAATATTTATTGCCGGTCTCTTTTTGACCAAATAATCATCAGACAATCAGCGTTGAGACAGGATGACCTCAGCCAATCAGCATTTAGAATGGACAGCCTCCTCCTTTTGTTAGACTTAAAACATCCCTATTATTAATTTTTTACTTGTAAAATAATTCAAGAGAGGGCAGAATCTTACAGGACTTTTTTTAAGCTTTCAAACGAGCATAAAATTATCACCATAGCTAAAAAAATGCCCGATTTTGAGTGACCTAAGGCCATTGACGTGAATGAGCATGGAAATCTAATGAAGAGTTAATACATGGTAAACATTTAACATTTGGCTAAAATTATTTTGATTTTTTAAACAATTGTTAACACATGGCAAAAATTATCATGATTTTTTTATTCTTTTTGCCCTGTCATTTTTGAAAATATGATTAAATTTGGAATTTTTCATCAACAGAACAAGATGCAGTGGAATATTTTCAAAATTAGAGATGGTGCCTGCCCCAAAAATAATGGGCATGATATGACACTTTATCTGCAAATGGAGATGCAATACCAGTGTCAGGTGCAAACATGTTCTAAAAGCATATCTGTTTGGAAAGGAATATGGTTAGAAGGCTTCAAAATATTGTTTGTGAGTGCACTGAGATTTTTTTACAGCTGGTGTAATGAATTAATATCCATAAAATGGGGGAAAACAGTTAGATCTGCCACACCAAACTGTCATTTATTGGAATATGTGCCTGCATGAAGTTTGCATCTCTAGCCTTTTATTTAAGCTATCATAAATTTATTTAAAGCACATTGAATACGTAAGTAATATGTACTAAGGCAATTAACCTAAAGCATTTTCAACCACACATGCTTTAGGTTTATTGCCTTAGTAAATATTACTTAAGCTATCATGTAAAATCAGAAGCCCTAACAAAATGCTGAAAGTCTCTTCACAAAGAAAAAAAATCAGTAGGGGCAAATACTTCCACAGCAGTGGTTATTCAGCAGCTTGTTGAGAGATACTGGTGAGTGCTTCATTGTAACTATGCCAAACTGTACCTATTCTTATGGATATTCTCAAAATAAATGTTGCTGATGATTCTACTATTTTTTCAGGTTGTTGTAAAGGATATAAAAGGAATTATATCATGCTGTATTTGAACATTTCAAAGTAAATCACAGGTATAACTGTGGATTCAAATACATGCATTCATATACAAAATGTAGAAAGGTTGTGAGATGTGGTGAAATAGCAAAACAAGAAGGACAGGGAACTGCAAGATAACACATTGATTCCTATTTAGCCAAATTTTTGTGGCATCAACTGCACAAAGAAGGACATATTTGTGGTGATGTTACAGGCTATTAGTGATATCTATCCACCAACATGAATAACCATGATTGTTTTAGTTTTCTTAATCGTATTTTATTATTATTATTATTATTATTATTATTATTTTCTTCACTATGTTTACATTAAAACATTTTTAATTACAATCTTTTAAACTTTTGTATTTTTTTTTTTTATCAATTTAAAAAAAAGAAATAAATATTGAATATGATAACTTAAAATTATCTATATTGTTAACACCATGCATTGAAATGGATTATTTAAAATAAAATGCCTGACAAGTACCAAATTTCCTAATAAGCCAATAGCCATTTTCCCATTTTGAATTGCCATACATGCTTATATATGTTAATAAAATTTGTTCACTTTATGTTGAAAGTACATATATTTTATTCCCCCCTTATTATTCTTTCGACGATGATTAGACATCGATTGCTTCAAGATTTTGTAAGGTATATACATGGTTGTATATTGTGGACATAATTGTAATTCATAGATTATCTTCTAAAGTTATCAGTAAAATTCATCTTCTCTCTTTTTGTATCTCTGTTTTTTTTTCTTCTTTTAGAATTAGAAAGTGTCGCTTGTACTTAAAATATACTTGTAGCTAGTTTTACTCAATTTAGGAAATACTCTTCAACTCGTTTATTTATTTTGTATATAAACTAAATTAAAGTATTTCCTTTTGAATATTATCTATCAAATTATTTCTAATCTTCATTTGTTTGACATAGGTAAGTATTACTTACATCATTTGGAAGGTTTCATCCGCATTCACTGTTTTTAAAAAAACTAGCCATCATTTTTTTTATTTAAATATTTATAGAAATATGCCTGATCTAACAAAAGTATTGAGTTAAATCTAATTCTGAGTTGATATCAATTATACTAGCCTGCAAATAAAAACTTTTTGTGAAAGTCGAAATAGCTGGGTTTTACCAATTTCATTGTGCTGAATTCCCAAACGCGTTTTGTTTTTCCTATAAGGTCTGGTTGACAATAATGCAAAATGTTATTTTGCCATTATATAAAATTTTTGATGTGTTAGTATGCAACATGCAGTATTATTTTTTTCTACATGAAACACAAGAAAAAACTATTTTGTAAACAATAAAATGGTTTATATGCTGCTTTTACTTATATTTAATCTGGCAAAACCGAAGCAATAAATATGTATTTAAAGTCAGTGGTGCCAGTAACACATTTAAATTACTATCCTTACTTGAAATAAAAATTACAGGGTTATCCACGCATAGTTTTATTAAGAATGACTGTAGTATATAAAGCAAAAAAAAATGAATAAATCCAAGGAAATATTTAAAATTGCCATAATATACAGCTGAATCATCAACAATAGTATTCTGACCCATGGACAAGTTCAGAGAATAGTTGCATCACCAATTCATTCATTTTTTCACTCTGTTCTCTTCACTGCCCAGCTCTTCAATTCCATATAATTCTTCCCATCTTTTATCCAATTAATCTTTTCCATTCTATCTTCTTGTTTCCACTCACCATTACTTCCAAAATATCTTTCATTAAACTATAATTCCTTCTTAATATATGTCCATTCCAGTTTACTTTCGCTTTGTAATTTCCTCGATCAATTCTCTTTCATTTATACCCTTTTCAAAATTTCTTCATTTTATTTTACTCATCCAACTGATTTTTTTTATTTTTCTCCATGACCATATCTCAAAGACTTCTAATCTGTTTCTAATTTTATTACTCATTGCCCACACTTTATAACCATGCAATAGTAACTCCACACATAGCATTTACTTAAACTTTTTGTTAATTCTCTACTCAAAGGTCTACAAAATATTTTCCTTCTCTTTGCCAGTGCTATTTTGCTTTTTTAATCTTCACTTCTTTCCGTCTCACTCAACCAACTACCCAAATATCTAAATCCCTTTATCTGCTGAATTACATTATCATGGATTTCCACTTATAGCCTTTTGCATTTATCCTTTTCCGTCAATACCTGGTCTTCTCAACATTAATCTTCATTTCATATTCCATACATTCTTCAATTTATTCAACTTATTCTGGAGACACTTTTCATCCTCAGCTATAAGAGTCATATTATCAATAAATCTTACACATTTTATTAATCTACCTCCAACATTTGTTCCTCCAAAATCTAAATAATTATCTAACATGATTTCTAAATAAATATTAAAAAGAATAAGTCATATACTGCATCCTTGCCTAAGTCCTCTTTCTATATTCACTTCATTGGTCTCATTATTCTCCAGTTTAATTCTTATTTTTTCCTGTATATATATTCCAAATCAATCTTCTCTCTTTTCCAAAATACTCTATTATTTTTTAACATGATCATAAGTTTATTCCAGGTTACTCTACCAAATGCTTTTTTCAAATCCACAAAACATTTCAATTCTTTTATATTTTTCAATATATCTCTGCAATTGTTCTAACAACATCAATAGCATTTCTTGTACTTTTCCCTCTCTGAAAACCAAACTGTTCTTTTCCAATATAATATTCTATCTTTCCATAAATTCTTTGAGGTAAAATCCTTAATAAAACTTCAGAAGCATGAAAATATATTTCAAAATGCTATTTAGAGGGATTATTAAGTGCCTGAGATTTCATGAAGAGCTTCTACAGGTATAAGTATGTCTTTTGGCATTTAAGTCAGTTTTTCTTTTTGGAAATCTGCAATTTTATCCTAAGACTTTGTTTTTCAAGAACAAAATTACACATGCAGGAATAAGAGATATAATTTACAATCATAACAACTTATCAAGCAAAGTAAAAGGTACATGATACATTCTTTGGAAATATATATTAGAATTCCTTGGTTGCCCCTTTTTTCCCCATAGAATTTGTGGGTTCTTGAAGTTCTTGAGTGCTCTCTAGAGGCTAGCCATAGTGGTTTTTTTAAATACTTATAATAAATATTTCATGAATAAAAATTAAAATAATAATAATAAACACAGAGGACTGAATAAGTAAAAACTTTTAGAAGAGTTTTTTTTTAAAAAAAAAAAAAAAAATCTTTATTACTTTAAATAATTTTAAAATCAATATTTTTTATTTATACATTCACACAAAGAAGTTTTGAAAAGAGCAAATGAAAAAAAAGATTGATTGAGGAAATCAGAGAGAGAAAAAGACATTAGATTGGACATATATTAAGAAGAAATTATAGTTTGATGAAAGATGTTTTGGAGAAAATGGTTAGTAGGAAAAAAAGGATGGAAGGATTGACATTGCTGGATGATATAAGAGATGGCAAGAATTACATGGAATTGAACAGCTGAGCTATGAAGAGAATGGATTGGGAAAATGGATGAATTGATAATGTGATTACTCTATGGACCTGTCCATTGATGGTGATAGAAGTCTAATTGAAATGTAATCATAAACTTGTCATCATTATCACTAATATTTCATTGTAGAATTTTAATTACATTTTTTTTCTTTTTACTATAAATAGTCAGAATTTTTCCAGAATAGTCATTCATTCCAAGTTATCTCTGAAATGTATTATCCAGCAGTAAAAATAATCAAATGATTTGTTGCTCTGGAATTTATAAAAAATATTCAAGCTTTCGAAGAGATGGATCTGGAATTGCAGTCCATGGAGTTTGAACTCCAGAGTCCATCATTCTACCACTGCTTTTGAATAAAAAATCATAATTTAAAAGATAATGTAAAAATTGTACAACAAAAATGCATAAATCAAAATTTTGGTCATTTTTATATGTGTGTGACGTAATTTCTGCCCCCATTCAGTTTTTTTGAGCAGTATAAAAGTTATATATATATATAGTTTGATTTATTTGCTATCATTTCCATCTTTTGTTACTCTGGCTGAATGAAAATTTGAGGAAATTTTTTCTAGTTAAAAGCAAGTTGATTTTTTTGAATAGCTATAACTCTAGCTATCCATTCAATTACTGATTAATAAATGTGTGTTTAACTGTTGCCGATCTGAAAATAAAATAAGCAAAAAAAACTTAGATCCCTAACAACCTGCGGTTGGCCAGCCTTATGAACAATGTTTTCTCTTTTTTTTTGGAGAGAATTTTAAAGAGATCTTTATTTTACAATGAACTATTTATTTATTTATTTTTACATTTTTATCAAATGTAAGAGAAAACAAATTTACAAAATATATTTTATTAAAAGGAAACATTAACTAAATTAAAACAAAATACAGTACTTAAAACTGAACTTTATACCTTTGTTTTATTTTATTATATACCTGTAATTACTTTGCACTTGAATATAAAACAGTTTTATTTTTATATTAATTTCTCTCTGCAACTGAAATTGGAAATTGATTGCTATTAATATGCCACAATCTTAAATAATAACTTTTGTAATCAGTCATTTAAACATATGACAAAAGAATGCCAATGGATTATAAATTTTGTTTTATGTGCAATAAATTTTCAGATTATTGAGGAATAAAGTATTATTTATGAGAGTAACTTTCTATTAACGTTGTTATTGACTTGATATATTTAATGTGATATTAATCTTCAACAATAATGCATTTTATACATGTATATAAAAATCCAGTAGAAATTGATTATCAAAAACTTTTTTTGATTTTATTATTTAAAAATTAGGTTTTACCTATGAATGTATATACACCCCCCCCCCAATCAATTTATGCACATATCATATAAATATTACTGAGGATTCACTTTTTAATCTAACTAAACTAATGTCTGTAATGAAAGAAATGTTTGTATATACTTATTAAAAAAGATGAACTATGAGTTAGTGTTCATAATTGTATGTTTCCCACAAAAATGATGAAAGGCTCATTATTTATATATAATCAGCACTGTCTGACCAATTTAAATAATAAATATTTAAAATTCCACTCCAAATCTGTCAATCATCATGAGACCTTTATCCTCTAGCTGTTAATAACCATTTACAACCTTGGGTCGATTATGAGCTAACTATGTGAAAGAAAAATGCTAATCATGTTTGCATTCTGAAAATTTTTCAAGATTTACCCAGTCTTGATTCAAACCTTGGGCTCTGAGAATGGCAGATAAAATCTAATGGCTACAACATATATATCTCTCATTTAAATATTGATATGTCATATATACATATGTTGTTGTTGTTGTTTTAAAAAAGAAATTATGTGTGGTAGACTGTCAAATTGAAATATATTTAAACTGAATAATAGATCTAGCTGAAATCTAGTAAAATTCATTTTTCTTCACCAAAATAATCTGCAAATGAGGTACATCTACTTAATTTCAAAATTCTCATATCAATTACCAAAGAATCCGCATTGTATCATTAGAGTTAGTTGTTTATATGACAAAATTGCTTAATTTTTTGAAAATAATTGTTAATATTATCAAAAGATAATTTTCACAAAAGAATGAAAATGATTTATGCCAAAAAAATATATTTGTTTGGTGGAAATACTTATGGAACCATTCATCATCTAATTTTTGATTGCTAATACTTTATCAGTCTAAAAAGAAAATAGGCTATTGCTTAAATATATATCTTCTGCTCATAATAAATATTATAATGAAGTAAAGATGACATCAAATGCAGATGTATCATTGTTTGTTATCAGATTCCTTAACCATGTTATTATATTATGAACTAATTTTGATACATTGGCATATCCAGGAACTTTGTGGTAATGCAAATGAATTCTTAAATGTTATAGTTGATCCTGTTGTCTAAGAGAACTTATTAGAAATATTAATTTTTATAAACAGGTATCAACATATGCTGTAGAAAGAAAGAAATACCTTGGACATTAGGTCATTTATTTGTTGCAGTAAAGAATCTATGTGATTTTTTAAAAAATTAATGATCATACAGGCTAAATTAAATTTATTAGAAAACTATATGAAGATTTGCTGCTGAGTATTTTTGATTGATATAACTATTGGGTTAATACATTTATCATCTCAAATAAATTTTATGAAAATGTTAAAATTAGATGTTGCATATGTCAGACTGAACTGCAAAGTGACCTGAATGAAGTTTGGTTTTGAAAATGAAATTTAATTCCTGAATATTTTTTAATATCTTAACATGTATACATAATAGACTTAACAATTGTTATTTCTTCTTTAATTAACATTATATATCATATGTATTTGGAAAATGAGTGTAAATCTTTATAAGATAGAAGCAAAGTGTGTTGAAGGTTTTTATGGGTGTGACTCGTGGTATCTGTGTACTAGCAAAATAGCATGGCTTAGGGTTTTTTTTTTCCATAATTAATAATCAGATGAAAAGAACAAGCATAAAATTATTGTAAATTGTTGAGCCACTTTCAAGTGCATTGATTAATTTGTGATCTTAACTTTGATTATTATTAACAGACTAAATGTATATCCTCCAAGCTTAGCAGGATAGTTGACAAAGTTAGCAATAATTCTTCTGTATAGATATGATCTTGCAATATTATAGTAATGAGCATGAAATAATCAATGTAGAATTTTACCAAGCTATTTACAAAATTGTAGAAGCCTTTTCAAAGCGTAAATATTAGTAAAATTAAAGAGTAAACATTACATTGGAAGCTAGTTACAATGTCTGGAATTTTATTACAATGCAAACATGCAAATACTGAATTCTTTTGTGAATATTTTTTTAAAAAATAAGAATGCTTATTGGAAGAATTTGTGTAATAAAAATTAATAATATATATATATATATATAAATAGTATGAATAAAATAGTGAATTTAACTAGATAGAGTGGATAGTTGAAATATATTGAAATTATGGAATTATCTTCTATTATAAAGTTGATTTTTGAATTAAGAATTGTGGAATCTGGGATAATTTAAGATGATTGGGATGTCTTTGCTTTTATTGCCGCAAGAATTTATATATATATAGTATATATAATTTTAAAGGATATAGAAAACAAAAGAAAAGAATGATATCAGAGAGGAAAGGGATATCACAATCATTGGTGAAGTTCAAGCTAACTCTGTTATTTTAAAAATAAATGATTTTTCAGCCTAGTGTTTATGTTAAGTTTCAATTTTAAAAATATCTAATACAGAAAATTGCTTTCATACAAAAGCTCTACTTAATTTTTTTTTTATTTTGGTGAAAGAACTGAAACATTTGATTTTAAGCATTACAATTCATTGTCTTTTGTCAGTCATTAAGTTTGTGGAAATATTTTGGGGTTTCTTCTTCATAATCATATTTTTGCTATCTAAAACCTTTTTTCCAGATGCAGAATCTTGACATTTTGTTTCTGTAGAAATATTTTTATTGACTGAAGAAGTAATATTCAGAGAGAATTGTTTTTGTTTAACTTGTCAGATGGGGGTCACTGTAATAGTTCATTGTTTGAATTGTGTAATGATAACTCGTCAGTGTACAGTAGAATCAAGAGCTATACTGTGTCTAACTACACAATTTCAATTATATGTTATTCAAAGTAAATATAAACAAACAAAAATGTAAATAAATCAACAAATAGTAGAAATTAAAAAAATCTTTATATTAAATGCTTTTATTGACTGTGCACTAAAAAGAAATAAAATAATTGTTTCTTCAACCACAATTGGAGTTTTTAGATTTAAGTTGAAATAAAAGTATGGGTCGGGGTCAGAGATTCACTTAATTAATTTCTGCCCTTCCCCATGCTTTTATTTCAACTTAAATCTAAAAATTCCAATTGTGGTTGAAGATCAATTATTTTATTTCTTTTTTTTTTTAGTATACAGTTAATAAAAACATTTATTATATTAAAAAAATTTATCTCTATTATTTTTAAGTTTTTAGTATTGGCACATTAAATGAAAATGTTAAACTATATCCTACTTCAAATTAATTGGGCACTTATGGTATATATATATATATATATATATGCATATTGTAACCCAAGGAACCAGACGTCACAGGCCAACAGCATGGATTTTGAAAAACCATCCAGAGTGTGAGTCCTCTTGCAGACAATACCATGGCTAAATATAATTATTAAAATACAAGGCTCTTTTTGTAATTCAAAATATTTTATCTTAATTCTTAAGATATCTTAATCTCAAATATATGTTTTTTACTCTTAAATATCTTATGTTATAGGAAAATTGTATTTATCTTAAATATAAGTCCTTTTGCAAGTTTAAAATATCACCACTTATGTATTAAAATATTTTAATTTCAAATGTGACTTCTTTTACAAGTTTAAAATATCTTAATCTCAGTTAAAAACATATTTATTTCAAATATAGAATCTTTTACAAATTTAGAATATCTTGATCTCAGGATTCAAATTCAGGATAAAATGGACTTGGAACAAAAAAATGTTAATGGTAATATTTTAACTTCTTAACAAAAAAATATGATGATTATTATTTATGCTAAACATGGAACATTTGATATTTCTTTTAATTTATTTTGTAATCTTAGTATTTTAAGAAAGTAGAAATGAAATTACTTGGTAAACGAATACTTTAGTACTTAAATAATATATAATTGATAATTTGAGAAAACATTTTAATACTTTACAATGATTAAAATATAATTATTTCACTCTTACTAACCATAAAACACAGTAATCTTATATTTTCTGATGTGCAATTTTGACTAAACAATATCAAAAAAATGTAGAAGGCAGTAAGGGTATCATGCTGTCAACTACACAACAAGTGCATTTGAAATGAGATAAATAATATAATATTTATCTTCTAAGAATGCAGGTAAAATAATTAAAGAATTATTAATTAAAATGAATGTGTAAACATTATGTGACCATTAAAATGTACTCTTAATAATAATTATTAAGGCAAATCTTATTAAAGTACATTTTCTGATAAATAGATGTGCTTATGCAATGATATTATAATGGCAATGAAGCAAAAACCTATTTAATTAATAATAAAATATTTATTTACAACATATAAAAATATTTATTTCTTTTAATTTACTATCTATAATTTACAGATATTATTACCTAATACATTGGTATATTTTTTTTTAAAACCTTTCCTACAATTTTATCATATAAGTTATATTTATTACCCAATAGTTCTCTTATTCCCCAAATACAATCTTTATTTCCAAATCCAGTACCCATAACATAAAATAATATACTTCTATGCCTTTCACCAGGCTACGAAAGATATTATACACATTACTTAATGAAAAATAGTATTAAGAAATCAGTGTGGAGATGCTTAATAAATATAAATACAGAAGCAATAAATATTATGCAATATAAAAACACTTATAACATTAACAATACCTATATTGGGTTGAGGAAATAGCTATGATTGACACTGATAATATACTTTAAATAAAAAATTATAATGGTGCTAATAAATTGTAAAGCTGAACATGTCTGTGAATATATACTAAAATATACTCTAGTATTAAAATTGTAGACATAGTGGACAACGAAAATATGAGCTAGCAAAATACGATGGAGCACCCACTACTATGTACATGTAGTGGCAATGAATGAACAAGCCGCACTCTCTTTCATGGAGGGGATAAATACACATAAAAGTAATATAATATCCATTTAAAATTGTCTCAAAAATACTATTAATAATAAAAAGACATGAACTAATAATAATAATAATAAACATGAATAATTGTTCATCTCACATGCACATACATAGGGCACATGATTCATTCACTCAGTTTAAGATTATATGCATATCGACATCCTATTATTGCATAATGTTGATAATACTTCATGTATAAACTATTTAAAATTGTTATACACATACTGAAACGATAACTTTCCAAGCCCCTATCGTTTCACCATCAAACCTAATGACACTCTCATCTGTGCTAAGTTCGAACCTATTTAAATGTTAATAAATATAAAATTCGTTCATGTCTGCATAAACAGTATTATATATTTACGTGCGAACCAACGCTATAATTAGATAGGATTAGTAAAATTATAGCGTACTAAAGTTATTTAATATTTCTAAAAATGTTTATTATATTATTTAAGTTAAGAGTAAATTATTAATTTTGTTGTTTAATATTGTAATTTCGTATGTGGATATATAATCTGTGCTATATAGAAGAAAGACATGATTTAAAATATGTAAAAGCCGTCATCTAAAAATAATATTAAATGTCTTTAAAAATTGTTAAAAGATTTCTTGTTTTAAATATATTTCAGGGAAAAGTTTCTCGAAAATATATTTAAAAGCTATATCAAAATATGTTTGTAAATTATTTTTAATAAATATGTTAAAAATGTTTTCGTTTTAAAAAAATGTTAAAAAGTTGTTTTTAAATAGAAAGAGTTTCTATTATATGTAAGATTAAAAATAAAAGCTGGTCAAGTATTAAAAGATTTTTGATTGTAAACAAGTGTCATTAACGACCACACCTGGAATTCGTAAAAAGTAAAACTAGTTCAAAATTTACTAATTAAAATCTCCTTAGATAAGAGTAAGTTATTTTAAAATCTAAATTGGACAATTGTTTGCAACGAAAAATCTTAATTATAATAGCTTATGGAATGTTTCTAACATAAGTTATCTAAGATCTGGATTATAAATTGAAAATTATTTAATTAAATTCCTGAGTTTAGTGAGTCTTGAGGCGAGGGATTCCGATAAGGAAAACATATAAATACTCTGTATTTTTAACAAGAAAGGAGAGCCATATTGTTAGTGAGAATTGCAGCCAGTCTTCACAATTGTTAATGTTTAACATGTCCAGCTAAAAACGGGCATCTTGTTGCTGTTACTCCGCGGGAGAACGGGGTTTCTCTCGTCGAAATGCCTAAACCACCATCATGCCGATAAAAGAGACGAGCCTAACATAATGGGAAAGATGATGCCGCCCAGTCAAACTAAACCAAACCAACAGCCAAGAACTTGCAGTCCAGATAAATCATACTGGTACCATTTTATTTTTCAAACCGCAGAGCTCTGTGTAATTCTAAATGTAATAATATCTATATAAGTTAGCTAACTTTCTTTTTAAAATAATGATAAAGCTAAAAATGTAATCAAAACGTAAAATCCATTTAATGTTTTAAATATGTCAATTGCTATCCAAAATTTAATGTGTTAAAGTTTAAATAATCTGACTTATTTATATTTTCCATTCACTTCAAAGTAAATTATTTAGTTTAAAGTTATATCACTGTGGTTGTGTCTATATTTCTTTGCTTATTTTATTTTAAATGCTTATTATATTTCATATGCCAATATTTCGAAACAGTGAGCACTACTTACTTTCATGTATATTTTAAAAATATATTATTTGAAAAACTTCGTATAATTTGTTTGTAGCGTCAACTTTCTGCGCTGTTTCGAAATCCTATTTTTTTATTATTTAAATGATTTAATATGCGAAATGTGGCTCTTTTGATCAACCAGTTAAAAACTTAACCTTATAGTTTTATTTAGAATTAAATTTAGCCTTGATCATATTTATAAGTTTATTTGACATTTAAATTTTTAAGTCCATAGAAATATACTTTCCCTCCTTAAATATTTATTATCTATAAGTAACTTAATAGATCGAACATGTCAAAGTACAGACATAGTAATATCCCCTTTTGTAGCATAGACGTTTATTACCAGGCTACACAAGAGTTGGTCCCAATTTGATAGAGCTAATATGCTATTAACTCGTATTTCATAGTATGAAATATACTATTCTTTGCTTGGCGGATGTGATATTATTTTATAAAAATATTCTCGTTTTGCTGCTATGCGTAATATACGTATCTCAAGATGGAACCACGGTGTTGCCAGCACATCTTCTTTTATAGGGAAGAGCAGTAGCGAAGCCTGAGCCAAGGCCAGGTTAGCACGTAAGACCCCCGCCATTCCTGAACACAATGTTCCTTTTCACGCAGCATTGCGATCGGTTACAGGGTACCGGCGTTTGTCGCAAGAACCCTGAAGTTATTTCATCCATCCGCAGAGCGACTTTTCCTATTATTGTTTACCTGTGCCATAGCGCATTGGTAAAATCTTATGCAGCCAACTCTCCCACCTTAACATAACGCTTTCAGCATTCTGAAATTTTCTCTCGGAAAGCCATGTTCGATCGATCATTACTTGAGCTGGTTTATGCGCTCGTTATTAAGTCATATTGTATATTTTAGTAAATGAATTCATGATCAAAGTTTAATATAATTATTTATATACCAGCCACAAATGTAATAGGATTTGGCTTATCGAGATTTATAGACATAACGTAGTGATTATGTATCAATTGTAAACAATTCATAAGATGGGCATATGTTAAACCCCTCTATGAAATTTAATGATTACTTATGTAAAGTGATTTTGAATTGCCAAATGTTTGCGTACATTCTACGCTGAATGCGATTGTAAATAAGTGATATATAGATATGATTTGTAAATAAATATATAATTAATTTAATGTATTTCGTTCTCTGTCTCGTTATTGATCTAATTCAATCCAATTCTAATTATTATTTATAGTCTATATATGTGAAAACTATGGATTAAATTAAATAGATTAGTGATCTATTTTAGTCAATTAAGAACCTCTCTTTTAATTATCAGAGTCTTATTGCTTCTCCGTGACCTATGTCGGCCGTGTGGAAAGAGGTATACTACGTGTAATTTCAAGGTGGTCATTCGTAACGTATTGAGTCTTGGAATCCTGGCTTACGAGTTGAAGTGTGGTCGGACTCGGGATGTCACAGTCCTAGTCTGGTCAGCTTCGGTCTCTTTTGCTTGGATTCTGAATTCTGTTACGCGAATGTACAAACTTGACTGTTACAATACTAATATCTATAATACTTTCATGCATGAAATACTTTTGATAATATACAAAAAAGGCTGTTATAATTCTGGGTATATCATTTGTAATTTTAAATATTCATTCAGAAAAACTCTGGAATAATACAACCAAGACATAAAATAGAACCTTCTACTGTATATCTTACCAATTCTACCTCTGGAACACCATTCGTGTAAACATTTATAATATAATAACTAATAATAATCATAATATGACATCTATAATAATTCTAAAATATGTATATGTATCACAATAACTATAATATCATTTTAGAGATTAACAGTTCATTTCCTTTTTATAAGGAAAACTATCTCTTTTCAGTCATTTTGTTCTCTTCTTTAAGTGATATATGAACACATTGTCCTTTACTAAAGTAGAGCAGACACACATATATGCAGAAATATTTTGAAGAAAAGTTTGCAATAATTTCACAAATGTAGAATAACAGAAGCTGATGGCAAATGATTTTAATGGCAAACAGTTTCTTTCAAAATGCATTTTTTAATGCCATTAAAAATCAGAGGAGCAATGAACAGACTGTTAATTCTTTATTTAAAATTGTTCTTTATGAAGTTTTATTATTACAAGTCTACTGCAGTAAATTTAAATTATATTCATTCCTTTTTATATAATAACAATATGCTTGAAACAGTCAGCAATTTAAAAGCAAAATATTCAAATAAATAAATGAATAAGTAAACTTGAGATGAATAGTTATATTATTTGTTCTAATACAAAACAACCTGGATATAATCTTTTCATTATGATAATTAAAAATTTGGTTTTCATAAATTTGTCTTATATTTTTATAAGATAAGTTTAAATATAATTGTCAATGCTTCTTTTTTTATAAGCTTAATGATTTTATAGAAATTCATCATTCTATAACTGAGCTTGACATAAGTAGATTGATTATTTTAGTACCAAATAATTAGTATTAATAACTAATTAAAAGTTAGTTAAACATGCCGGAGATAGTGTTATAACAAAGTTCAGAATTTAACTAATATTATATAACAATGAAGCAATATACTTTTTCTTATGTGACTTTTCCTTTGGCTTCTTTGAAAAAAATATTAGAATTTCTTGAGTATCTTTTAAAATTATTGTTTGATAAATCAGTTCAACTTATGTTTTTTAGGAGAAAAATTTACTGTTTTTTATTCTATCATGAGGTTAATAAAAATAAAACTTTAACATTGACTTAAAATAAGTAATCATATAAAAACCAAACAATTTACTTCAAAAGTAAAATAAAATTAAAATTCGAAGTGCAGATTAGATGAATTGTCCAGAAGAAGAAATGTTTAAATTTTTAATTGTCTATTTTTATAGCAGTATCTGTGTTTTTTTTCTCCACTCATGCATTAAGATCAATAGTGCATTTGCTCATTTTTAAATCAATGATTTACAGATCTGCATTATAATATTTAAATTAATAGTCATTATTGATTTTTAATTGATCTGACCTTGACTTTGCTCTTTAAATTCAGACAACTTAGTCATGTGACCATCCAGACAATAAATGAACTTGGTGATTAATGATTTTTTCATCAACTATAAATAATTATCATATCAATTATTTAATAAAATTATTAATTGATTTTCAAATTAAACATTCTTTTTATTAAATATACCTTTTTCAATTTATTTAACTTTTTTTACTTTATCCTAACTAAAACCTTTTAACATTATAATAGATATACCCAATTTTAAAATACACTTACTTTTACTAAATCTTTTTTTTAACTTTCAATATTTCACATGCATGCTCTAACACACACATACCCATGCACATTAATATAAATTTTTTAATGCAATGAAAATAAATTAATTGTAGATAGTCATTTAAAATAAATTAAAAGTTAGCACTAATCTCAGTCATTTATATTTACTATTTTAAAATTCTAATTTTAAATACTTTCATATAAATTGATATTTAATAAATCACAACTGTTATTTTAAAAATTATTTATTTTAAAAATCAACAACTAAAAATCCTAATAAAATTAATTAATCATTTCAGACAGCATAGAACTTTATTATATCTATTTGAAACATATTAAGCTCTAGATTAACTCTTTTTTAAATATTAATTTTATTCTTTAAAGTAAATATTAAACAACCTAAGATATTCTTTTAAATAATTGCAAACTAATTAGGCTAACTGAATTATTTTAGCTCATACTATTGAAGCATATAATTTAAGATTTTTATTATAATAGTACTGATAAAGAAATTTACTTTTTATAATCTTATAATATACAAATTAAAAAGCATATGAAACACTTGAACGAGAAGCTATAAAGATTCCACAAATTATTATTCGCTTAGTGCTATGTATACTCCTTATATATATATATATTTAGTATTTGTACATAATAATGCTTGTGATATATTGTAAACGAACTTCACTTAATACATATAATTGAACTTTTAATCAATATTACACATAAAGTATATTTAAGTCAGATATTTCTGCAGTAAGTTAATATATATAAACATTACAAGTATAAAGCTAAACTAGTCAACAAATAATCAAAATTACCCCAAATCCAAAACTCAAACAGACTAACCAAAAAAATAAAACCCAAAACACAACCAATGGTTTCACTGCTACAAGCAGACTTCTCAAATGTAAAGAACTACAAAACATCACATTATTTATATTAAACATTTTCTGAATAATAAATTTTCAATAAAAAAAGAAGAATTAAAGAATTTTTATTATTGAAAATTTATTATTCTGAAGCAATTAATTTATTTAAAAGTTCTTTAAATATTAAAGGTGAATGGGAAATAAATGGAATTGTGGGTAATGTTTAATATAAATATGGTGTTGTTTTGTAGTTCTTTACACTTGAGAAGTCTGCTTGTAGCAGTGAAACCATTGTTTGTGTTTTGGTTTTATTTTCTTGGATAGTCTGGTTGAGTTTTGTATTTGGGGTAATTTTGATATATATATATATATGTATTCTTAATGGTATATTAATTTCTATTTTATACTCTTAATGTTTATATTATACTTAGTTTATGTATATAATTATATATGTATAATAAATCAGTAACAAAGTTTTGAATTTAAATTGATAGATTTATTTTTATTTAAAAAAAGTTGTTTTTAAAAAAGAATGCTAAAGAAAAGATTTTACCACTTCGGATGATCCACACCACTTGATAGCGCTGTTTATGCAAAAGCACAGAAATATGCTGTTTATAAGGCTGCTATAGGTATTACCAGTCTACAAAATGTTCAAACACTTGATGTTGATGAAGTCAAGACTTCCCCTACATCACTAGCATGTGAACATTATCAATAACATTGTGACAGTCTATATAGATGTTAGTATTAAATATTCAACAGCATATCATATGAGAGTGTCTGTAGTTGTAATCACGAAAAGTGTAACAGTACACAGTTCAAAGTTCTTCATTTTAAATGTATTGTAATTTGTATGAGCAACTACAAATTATAACTATTTTGAAAATGTCCCTAATTTCCTTCTTAGGTGGTACAATTTAATAAATGAGGAGTGTAAATCATGATTTGGCAAAGTTCACGCAAAAGTTGCACAATTTGTGAGACGTTTTCAGTGAAATGTTATTGTTTGTGTATATATGAAATCGAAGTTACTTTTTTTTTTTTTTGCAAGCGGTATTTTAAAAATAATGAAAGGTTTTTTAAAAAAAAAAAAATCAAAAAATGTAAATGGAAAAAAATATATATATTCAAAAAAAAGCATATTATATGTATTTGTTTATGAATAAAAATAAATGTTTTTGAATCCCCGGTAAATCAAAAAAAAAAAAAAAAGAATGTTTTAATGTAAAAAAAAAAAGACCAAATGTTTTAAAAAGAAAAAAGTTTTTTTAAAAAAAATAAGACTGAAGGTTTTAAAAACCAAAAAAAAACAAAGCAAGAAAAAAACAGATTTATTTTGAAGAAACCCCCCCCCCCGCTAAAAAATGTAAAAAAACACAGCACCATCATGCGGGTGTGGATCATTCAAAGTTGTAGAACCGAAAAAAAATTGCAATCTTTTTTAACTTTTCATATTGTTTTAAATAATGAGAATTTTCTAATCACTTTTTTTAAAAAAAAAATTGTTTTAAAATAAAAATAGAAACAATATTAAATAGAAAATTTAGTTATTGATTTGCTATATATATATAATTACGTACATATACTAAATATATACATTAACAGTTTAAAATGGTTTAAAAAATATTACTAAATTGAAAGAAAAAAAATTTAAACTGCCTTCTCATGACCATTATTTAAAACAAATGAAAATTCTAAGAAAAATTAATTGTGATATGTGAAATTATTGAATCCCCCCTTCCCTCTGTTCCATATCTATCAAACTAGCTGACTTACTAAAAAGATAAGAGTTTCAAATGGATTAGGTGATATAACTTAGCTATACTTCAGTTTTTAAGCAATTCTATTGAATTTAAATATACTAAACCTCAATTTTAAAATTTCATTTTAATTAGAAAAAGATCAAAAGTTAACTAACAAACAAACTGATTTTTCAAAATCAATAAAAGCATTTTACAGAACCATATATTCAGCAGCCATTTTTCTTTCTCTAAGCTGAATTTGTACAAATTATTGTTCATAAAATATCTTCAATTTATGTTGAAAGCACAAATACTTTAATTTTCATTTATTATTCTATTTGAATTTGATTTACAGTATTTTGCTTAATAAAATATTTTCTAAAAGTTTTACAAGATTTCAAAATATTCATTAAATACTAACATAATTGAGGAGTTAGTAATTTAACAAGGCAAAACTCTCCATACAGTAGTGCCAACCAGAGTAATCAATGGATGCCAGAAGGCTTTTGCACAAAATCCCTATCTAGTGCCTACTCATCCAATATCCCCAGACTAGTTTCTGGCTTGTGGCCTTCATCAGTGAGGAACCGTGGATCTGAGAGCACTGCACCTAGATCTTAGGATCTAATGCAATGCTCCAGCAGCCACCTTTTATCTCTATTTAACTACAAAACTATGAGAATGAAATTGAAAACACAATATTTTCAATCTAAGCTCAATAGCTTATATAGGCATATGGGTCTGAACTCAGTTCAGAACCCATACATTTTGGTGTCTTTGGCTCTTTAACAACCATAGCCATCACTATCTTATTAGGCAGGATTAGTGTTAAACCACTAAACATCACATGATCACCATCTGGATGCCAGAAGGCTTGTGCATAAAATCCCTATCTAGTGCCTACTTATCCAATATCCTCAGACTAGTTTCTGGCTTGTGGCCTTCATCAGTGAGGAGCCTTGTATCTGAGAGCACTACACCTTTTATCTCTACTGAACTACAAAACTATGAGAATGAGATTGACAACACAATAATATTTTCAATTCTAAGCTCAATAGCCAGAAACTAGTCTGGGAATATTGGATGAATAAGCACTAGATAGGGATTTTATGCACAAGCCTTCTGGCATCCATTGATTACTCTGGTTGGCACAGGGTGGCACTACTGGATGGAGAATTTTGCCTTGTTTAATAACAATTATGTGCTAGTATAAAAGATGGTGATCATGTGATGTTTAGTGATTTAACACCAATCCTGCCTAATAGGATAGTGGTAACTATGGTTGTTAAAGAGTCAAAGACACCAAAATGTATGGGTGCTGAACTGAGTTCAGACCCATATGACTATATAAGCTATTGAGCTTAGATTGAAAATATTGTGTTTTCAATTTTATTCTCATAGTTTTGTAGTTAAGTAGAGATAAAAAGTGGCTTCTGGAGGGTTACATTAGATCCTAAGATCTAGGTGCAGAGCTCTCAGATCCAAGGCTTCTCACTGACAAAGCCCACAAGCCAGAAACTAGTCTGGGGATATTGGATGAGTAGGCACTAGATAGGGATTTTATGTGCAAGCCTTCTGGCATC